>CM076077.1:30477500-30595000 GCA_038088235.1 Zacco platypus
GAGGCCTCGGCGATTCATACCTGCATGTTTTCATTCGATTATCTTTTGTTTGAGAAATGTGTGTGTCCTGTATCTTGATTGAATAGAGGCTAATCTAATTTCTTCGTCATACTGCTGCTGAAAAGTGTATTTGTTTGAACGAGAACGACTTGAGCCGAGCGAACAATGGGAGCCGAATTTATGTTTTCTATGGTGACTACATAAGATTTATAGTGCAATTCATTTGAATAGATTAGTGATTTGAGTAATTCTGTAATTGAATGAGTCATGGCTCAAAGAAAGATACGTTGTTTTCCTTGCACGATTAAAGTAATTAGATTAAACGCAACAAAAGTCCGCTTAAAAATAGAAGAAAGAAATATAGCACTGTTTTTTGCAACGTGACAATGTGGGAATATGTGAGATACGTTCCAAGTGAGTTTGTTTCCTGGAACACGGATAATTTATAATATTATTAAATATTGAAAATCATCATTTTTGTATTGTTAATTAAAAATGTAAAATATCTTATTACAGATTTGTTCTAATGCTTCTACTTTACAGAATGCAATTGATTAAATTTAGATTCCTCGAACGTTAAATGAATGCAGTCAACAATACGAATGAAACAGAGGCTCTGGAAGTCTTTTAAAAGCAGCCCTCACACATGCCCTGTGTTTACAGAAACAGACAACAACCCAGACCGGTCACTGACTCCAGACGTCTGTCAAGTGGAAGCACTGCGCCTCCTGAAGCCCAGAGGAGGAACTGCACGTCCACCCCTCCTCCGACAGCAGAGCAATTTCCAAATCTCCACCTCTCCACTCGCTCCCAACTCTGAGTTCTCATCTCGCTCCGCCGTGCCTCCTCTTAGCGCGTATGATCCATTTTCTCATGGCCCGGGCTGATTTGAGAAGTTGCTCGCTCAGAGGAAGCGAGCAGTCAATCAATGCCACCGAAATAGCAGAGCTCCATTAGCAGCCGGTAACAGTAGCTGCGCCCTTGCGCAAGGGACTCCGACATGGCGACTCGAGTCTCTGCCCCGTCTTGCTCTTTTGCCTCTTTTTCATAGTTTGTCACAGTTGCGGCCCGTCCTACCTAAAGTCAAGCGCGCGCTTACCTTTCTGTGTATCTGTCTTGTCCTGTCCCAAGGGTGTCACTTCCCCGCACTGTGACGTTTCCCCCTCGTCCCTCGCTGTTTAACGGGTGCCTCCAAAGTCTGCGGCGCTGACCGCCCCCCTTCCACTCCCTCGTTCTTTGTTTTGATGAAACCCAATACCTCAAAGCATCTTTTGTTTTACAAGAGGGGACGAAAAGGGTTTTCAGAGCAAGTTCGAGAGCACCCCGGGTTCCCCACCTGGCATACATGCCTCTCTCTCAACCGTGGATTATTACAAGCAACATCTGCTCTGGGGTCGATGATCACTGTCAGCTGGCACCGCCAGATACGACACGTGGACCATCCCGGCTTCCTCTTGCTCCGTTTGATGTGCGCGTTACCCGTCTGAGTTCGGACGCTAGGCCTGGCAAGAGGCCACCATCTGACTGCATGAACCCAGAGCGCAGATTTACTGTAAAAGCGTTCAGATCTGCGCCGCAGGGGCCAGTTGTTAAATGAGCAACATGTATTGTATTGTTACATCGCTAAATGCAAGAGTGGGGATGAGAACGTTCCCAAGTACGTGATTCCCCGCGGCTTAAAGCCAAAGATTCGGCAGACATGCCGAGTGTTTAATGTGCACCTGGCACCAAACATCCAGCAGCCTCTCGGTTGGCCGCACATGTGGCAGAGCTACAGAAACGCCCAAACGCTTTCCAAAAGCACTGCTCAGAGAAAAGCTTTGAAATATTAGAGGTAAGAGGCATCCGCGTGTTTTTCAAAGCTGAAGCTCTTCCTGCTGGTGTCAAAATTGTTTAAGAAAATGGAGAGTTCTGCCTCTAAAGCTGAGTTTAAAGTCAGTTTCGCAGACGAGGCTTGAGTCTAGTCCCAGACTAAAATGCGTGTTTGAGCTGTTTTAACGGAAAGCAACTTTCAATGATATATCTTAAAATGAATCAGTGCCATTGTTTTGTCTCAAGACGCACATCAGTTATGTTTTTTTTCCCCCTAAGACACATTTATAAAAGCTACTTAAATGTCCTAATTGAACTAAGGCCTAATCCTGGCTTAATCTAAGTCCTGTTTGTGAAACCACTTATATTCTATATTAATATTAAAGTTGCAGCAGTTGAGGCCTGTTCACACCAAGAGAGTGGAAGATTCTACACCACAACTATAGAGCAACAATATCACTGGTATCACTTTCAGAGTGATGAAAAAACTGATGAAAATTTCTAAATTTCAAAAAACATACAATTATTAAAATGAGTATGTTTAATGAATGTTATACATAAAACTGCTGATGTCAAACTTATTACAATTATCGGTGCTGTTATTTTCAACACAAACTATTAAACACTGTTTTTTCGTTTACTGAAACTAAAATATAAATACTTAGCTTGTTTTTACCGCTAAATAAAAAAGTGAAAAGGTAATTGAGACTTTTTATCTCACAATTCTGACTTTTTTTCTCGCAATTGCACGTTTATATCTCACAATTCTGACTTTTTTTTTTCAGAATTGCATGTTATAGAGTCAGAATTGTGAGTTATAAAGTCAGAATTGACTGTTATAAAGTCAGAATTGCGAGTTATAGTCAGAATTGCATGATGTAAAGTCAGAATTGTGAGTTATAAAGTCAGAATTGACTGTTATAAAGTCAGAATTGCGAGTTATAGTCAGAATTGCATGATGTAAAGTCAGAATTATGAGTTATAAAGTCAGAATTGACTGTTATAAAGTCAGAATTGCGAGTTATAGAGTCAGAATTGCATGATGTAAAGTCAGAATTGTGAGTTATAAAGTCAGAATTAACTGTTATAAAGTCAGAATTGCGAGTTATAGTCAGAATTGCATGATGTAAAGTCAGAATTATGAGTTATAAAGTCAGAATTGACTGTTATAAAGTCAGAATTGCGAGTTATAGAGTCAGAATTGCATGATGTAAAGTCAGAATTGTGAGTTATAAAGTCAGAATTAACTGTTATAAAGTCAGAATTGCGAGTTATAGTCAGAATTGCATGATGTAAAGTCATAATTATGAGTTATAAAGTCAGAATTGACTGTTATAAAGTCAGAATTGCGAGTTATAGAGTCAGAATTGCATGATATAAAGTCAGAATTGTGAGTTATAGTCAGAATTGCATGATGTAAAGTCAGAATTGTGAGTTATAAAGTCAGAATTGACTGTTATAAAGTCAGAATTGTGAGTTATAAAGTCAGAATTGACTGTTATAAAGTCAGAATTGCGAGTTATAGAGTCAGAATTGTAAGATATAAAGTCAGAATTATGAGATATAAAGTCAGAATTATGAGATATAAAGTCAGAATTGCGTGTTATAATGTCCAATTGTGAGGGAAAAAAGACTGACGTTTTTTTTCAGAAGTTTATATCTCACAATTCTGACTTTATAACTCGAAAGTTTATATTATGCAATTCTGATTTTATATCTTGAGGGTTATCAATAATAATAAAAACTTTATTATTTTTTTAGTTAACTTAAAAAAAATTAAATTAGAAATGCTGCCTTGGCAGCTATCTGCAGAAATAAAGCCGAAATGAACATAAATTAAAGCTAAATTGAAACATTAAAACACAAAAACTAATAAATACGACACAAGCTGATGACAAATTTACTAAAAAAATAAATAAATAAAATCATTATAAAAGCTTAAAATATGAAAATAAAAATGGATTAAAAATATAATAAAACTATAATGCTAGCACTTAATTTTTCAGTCCTGTCCCCCATGTATGTTATAATAATTTAATAACTGGGTAATAACTAGGTAATAACCCTGAACCTACCACAAACCTAACCTTAACCCATATTACGAGCACTTTCTTAGATAAGCACACTGTTAGTACACGTACAGTAAAAATAAAGGTACAGCAACCATTATAATAGTAGACCTCAGATTGTTTGAATCCCGTATGAATTTACCAAATTGCGACTGTAACATTTGTATTTGATCTTTGATTGTGAAGTAAATGCAGAAGATATGAAAACTTCTAGGGGTTACGAAAAGGTCACGAGCCTCAGACCGTGTGATGCTTCTGTCTGGACGTCTCAATCCCTGTACCAGTTTTTTTTTTTTTCCCTGAGCCGCTGCACCACATGTTGTCACTCTTCAAAACCAGACGTAATCTCTGTTCAGAGCAGGGCCTCGGTTTCCCAGTGCTCTCTCCATCTCTCTCTCTCTCTATCTCACTCCCCTGCCGGGCCATGAGAGATCATGGCATGCTGTATTGCTGTGTCAGGTGTTATTAGGCTGTGCGGGGTGGCGGCTCCATCACTCTGATGCTCGTGTCCACTCCGGGGCGGATGAGGGCCAATTGCTTACACTCGCTACAGTGACAGAGCAGGGGGTGATTGGCAGCAACATGCTCCTGTCTGGGACGGGAGGGCAAACCCTCTGCTGAGGTGTTTTTCCAGCGGCCTGCAGAGAAGGGCTGCGCACACACGTAGGCACAGAAAAACACACGCATGTTTTAATTTAATAATGCTGAACGACGATCTACGGGATCGAAACCTCTAGACATTACAAATGATACTGTTGTAATTCATCACTTATCTGCAGTTTATCTTGACTTTATTTTATTATTATTTATGTACTATTATAGAATGAGTTTTAATTTTATATTTTCAGTTTTTACTTGTTTAAAATTGTTTAAGTTTTAGTCATTTTTATTTGAATTTTTATTAGTTTTTATACATCTCAGTGTTATTTTACTAGTACTATTTTTAATTAGTTTTATTTGATATTTTCAGTTTTCATATTATTTTAAGTAATTTATTAATTATTTAATTATTAATTTATTTATTATTATTATTTGAGTAATTTATTGTCATATTATTTTATTGTAATTTTGCTGTGCTTTTATTTTATTAGTGTCTGTTTTTTTTGTGTCAGTGTTATTTTAGTATTGTTTATAAACTATTATCGCATTTGAATGAGTTTTTATTTTCTATTTTTAGTTTTAGTATTTCTTATGTGCTTGTGTTGTTTATTGTTTTTTTTAAATATATTTTATTCTGACTTCATTCAAAAATACCCATTTCATAAGTGTCAGTGTTGTTTTAGAATTATTTATATGGCATTACAGTATTCTTAATATTTTTCAATTTCAATAATAATTTTAGTTAAAGTTTTAGTAAATTTGTTGCTCTTGAGTGATGTTTATTTTTTTTTTAAATGTTTTGACTTCATTACAAATTCCTATTTCATAAGTGTCAATGTTATTTTAGCATTATTTCCATACTACAGCATTATTAATATTTTATTGTATATGATTAATCCTATATTTTCAGTTTTCATTTTAATTTTAAAGTTTTAGTCAATCTGTTATGTGCTTCTGTTTTATTATAATTATTATAATTTACTTTGACTTCATTCAGTGTTATTTTAGTGTAACATTTTGAATTAGTTTTGATTTTACATTTTGATTTTTGATTTTAATTTCTGTTTAAGTTTTGGAAATTTAGTTGTGTGCTTGTATCATTTATTTATTTATTCAAAAATATTTCCATCTCTTCATACTAGTTCATATTTATGTCAAATAAACATGATTGAACGGAAGGAATGTTGTTTCAGACGTGAGTACACACAATTTTTCAAGTTCAAGTTCACCAACGTTAATCTACTAACTCCCCTGACTGCTTTGTCAAACAAAATGGCGGATTCAGGGTTATGATTGGTCAGATCGCCTGTCAATCAAACTGTTTGCGAAGGGTCAATCGGGCACTTTCCCAAAACAAAATAGCAGAGCATTTTGTTGTATTTTGTGGAATTTTTCTCCAATTGTCACACTAATTGAAATTGATCAGGTATTTAAAAACTGTCAAGGTTTTGTGCCAGAAAAATGTGCCTAAAAAGATACTGGCTCTTTCAATGCCGTTACATTATTTCAGTAGTTTAAGTATTTTTCCAAAGAGTACTCAAACTACTTTAAATTACGATTAGAGACACTGCTAACCAACCGAAAATAGTGCCCCACCATTTTCTAATGCGTTTCGCCAGTCGCTCAAACAGAGGTTGCATTTGAAGTGAAACATAATTCAGCTAATCAATTTAATTGATTTCCCTCGGACAACTATTGATTGCTTATTTTCTGAAGCAATCATTTCTATTAAACTCCTCATCAGTCACTAAAAATACGTATGCCATTTTAAATTTTCCTTTAGACGAATGAACCCTAGCATAGCAATTAAAAGGGGCCAGTTAAAATGATTGCCAATGATATTAGACTGCTCTGCAGATCAATGAACCAATAATATTTGCATATGCTATATTAGTGAATACTGAAGACAATTTGATTTTAAAGCCCATCACAGGCTATACACCTCCTCTGAAAAACAAAATCAGAAAAATACGTTATAAATACGTCATAAATATGTTATAACTACGTTATAAACGAGGAGTGTTTCATATAAACCTAGATATGCAGCAGGTTTCTCTGAATTAGCTGCCAGCTTCAATCTCAGTATCTTTGCCTTGAGGAGAGAATGTGTTGGAGTCTGTGTTAAGATGTACTGATACTCCATCACAGAATAATTCTTTTAAAATAATGATCTTTCTTTGGGCTATGGGCCCTCAGGAGCTGTTCTGCACTGAAAGCTACACTCATAAAGCCTTCATTTTTACAATTGGATATTGGAGAACGGATTTTTCCTCAGTGCGAACGTATAAGCCTCCTCCATGACAGGTTAGGGTCTGTTTGAGAGCGTGCCACATTACAGAGCTTACATTGTTTGGCGCTCATAACTCCATTAGCTTTTGAAAGCACACAGCGTAACCATGAGGTAAAGGTGCGCAGTGGCCCCGTGGAAAGATGAGAGGATCAACCTCAACACAGATAAAACCCCATCAGAAAGTTCCTGCAGTTATCTGTAATAAAGCAGAAGTTCTGATGGAGTTACGATTTAAAGGGATAGTTCACCCAAAGATGAATATTCTGCTATTATTTGTTCATTCTCGTGTCACTACAAACCTGCATGCTGTTCTTTTTCTTCTCAGGAGAACACAACAAAGACTTTTTTCTCTTGATGCTTCTCAAAATGAAATAAATAAAAAGAGAGAGGCTGCTTGAGCCAGTGGGTGGAGCTTGATGTAAGGGGTGGAGCTTGATGTAATGGTGGAGCTTGATGTAATGGGTGGAGCTTGATGTAATGAGTGGAGCTAGATGTAATGGGTGGAGCTTGATGTAATGGGTGGAGCTATATGTAATGAGTGGAGCTAGATGTAATGGTGGAGCTTGATGTAATGGGTGGCGCTAGAGGTAATGGGTGGAGCTTGATGTAATGGGTGGAGCTAGATGTAATGGGTGGAGCTTGATGTAATGGGTGGAGCTTGACGTAATGGGTGGAGCTAGATGTAATGAGTGGAGCTAGATGTAATGGTGGAGCTTGATGTAATGGGTGGAGCTAGATGTAATGGGTGGAGCTTGATGTAATGGGTGGAGCTAGATGTAATGGGTGGAGCTAGATGTAATGAGTGGAGCTAGATGTAATGGGTGGAGCTTGATGTAATGGGTGGAGCTTGATGTAATGGGTGGCGCTAGAGGTAATGGGTGGAGCTTGATGTAATGGGTGGAGCTTGATGTAATGAGTGGAGCTAGATGTAATGGGTGGAGCTTGATGTAATGGGTGGAGCTTGATGTAATGAGTGGAGCTAGATGTAATGAGTGGAGCTAGATGTAATGGGTGGAGCTAGATGTAATGGGTGGAGCTTGATGTAATGGGTGGAGCTAGATGGTCTAATCACACCCTAACCCAACATTTTTTTCTAAGTGGGCCACATATCATTTACATATGACGTCACCAATGAAACCCAAACAGATTTAATGTCATGGTATTAGCAGATAATATTATACCTAGATGTTACACTTACAGAATTTTATTTCTGTCACACTCTGCAAAATCAACAAATTCCATAAGAATTCATTTTTGTTTCACAGTGTGTTGAAATGGCTGACAGTGGGACTTCTTCATATCAAAGTGAAACTCTCGTTCAATAAACTCACTCTTAACTAACTTACAAACCTTAGCATAATCAGATAATAATGCTCAATGAACACACAAAATGTATACAGGCACTTTAAGTAACTATTTAACTCTGGATGTAAATTCTCTTTAACAGCATCGTAACAGTCACCACACAATGACAGAATGTTTTATATCACAAGCGCCTTAATAAGCAAATGTTCCTGAACTCTTTTTACGAACAACATTGAGCGCATTGTAATTACAATCTCTGATGGCATCAAGCATTCTGTCACGTTTTGATTTAATTAAACAAAAATAAAATTGGAATTTATTTTTTAAATGTGGTCGGCATATTGTGGGCCGCATTCGCATTCGTGACGGGCCGCAGGTTGAAAGTCACTTCCCCAACCGTTACCCTATAGCTAAACAAAACTAGGCCAAGTTTCACCCATTAGATACACAGACAGAGATGGAGCTGGAGTAGGTCAAGCTTCATCTACTACGTATGAGCTGGATGTGATTTGGCACTGCAGTGTGCACCACTTTTTCATAAAGGACCAAAAAACATCCAAACTACCGTTGTATGAGAAGAGCTGTATAAAGATCCGTAAAGATTCCTCAGAATAAAAATAACATCAATACATGGAATAACATGAGGATAAGTAAATAATTAATCACCAGATTTTTTTTTTTTCCGGTGAACTCCATTAAGTTCCTTTAAACTCCATTAATAACGTTATACTAACCGTATGTCAGTCAAAGCTCACCTTTCAGCATTTCCCACTTTGAAACTGAAAATGATAAAACTTTGCAAACACATTTCATTGCTTAATGAATTTGGAATTATGAACTCACAATGAGCAACCTTTTCACCTCATTTACATACATACCGTATGTTAAAAATATTAAAACATACGGTTAATTCATGTTTGTTTTACTTTGCTCAGCTTGTTAATGTTAAAAAAAGCATTAATATGTGTAGAAATTCCCATCAAGATTAAAAAAAATTTCATGAAAGCATGAAAGAATTTGTTACGAAAAAAAAAATTAAATTCACCTTATTCAATCATGAAGTTAAAATAAAATAATTAAATGTTTTTATAATTGATTACTATTACAAGAATGGTCCAATTCTCACTATTAACTAGTTGCTTATTAGCATACTTATTACTAGGATAGTGGCTGTTTATTAGTACTTTAGTGCATATTAATGTTTTATTCTGCATGACAATATTCTACATCCCTCAATCCTACCCAATACCTAAACTTAACTTAACTACCTTATTAACTATTAATAAGCAACAATTAAGAGTTTGTTGAGGCAAAAGTCATAGTTAATAGTGACCATATATGACAATTCTAATTGATTTGATACTGATAGCATGACCCGGCCAATAGATTTTGACCACTTGTAATGATTTTTAATATTTTCACTATATCAAAAAAGAAGACGTTTCTTCGACACTTTTGTTGGCTTTGGTTACACTTCATTTTGATTCATTTTAGACATTCTACTAACTATAAGTTAGTCTGTTCTAACTATAAGTAACTTTGCCACTACATATAAACTAACTCATATTAATATGCAACTACATGTCAACTAACTCTCATTAGAGTATTAGAATATTAGATACACTGTCAAACCACCAATACTGTTAAGTTAGGAGTTAGTAGAATAAGGTAACTTGTAGTTGCAAAGTTACTAACAGTCTATTGGGGAGCATCAAAATAAAAAGTAATGAGATATTAAGCAGACAGTCTAATACTCTAATGAGAGTTAGTTGACATACAGTTGCAAAGTTACTAATAATTAGTAGAAAGTCTAACGTGGACCATCAAAATAAAGTGTTACCTTACTTTTTATTACATGAGCAGCTAATGTGGTTGCCAGCAAGAACAATAACTTACATTTGTGATCAGAGCTTTACATGCAAGTGATTCCAGCAGCATGTTTATGAAGATCACTAACACGGCCAAATTCAGCAGGCCTGTCAACGGCACCGAAGAAGCTAAATAAAAGGCATGTTTGTTACTCGCTTGGATTCGAGATCACCTCCACGACCTCATTTGTACTCCAATAGCTCTGTCCTGGCTGGCTACTCGGGGAGAAAACGAAGCTGCAATCACACGATGGCTCAGGGGGCTCGAATAATCCAGAGCCTTGCAGTTTAGCACCAGCTCCTTATTTGGTTTGATGGGTGGCAGTTTGAGGCAGGTGATGATTTATAAATGGTCTATTGGCTGGTGGGGCCCACAGGAATGGGGAGGACTTGGACAGGGATGGTGGGGAAAGTGCCAGGGTGCTTACTGGAGCTCGAGCCAGAGAGCCGAAGCACATTAGCACAGGCTGGAGCATCTGCGAGCCGAGCGGCGCTTTCCTCGCTGCAGGGCCATATGGAGCTGACAGGATGCTGAGCGCTAATTAATTTGACTGCAGAAGAAGATTCTCACAACAAAGAGAGATATAAAGTCCACCGCTCGTCTCCTCACACATATGCATTGTGCTTATTTGTCATTAGTTATTCTCTCTCTCTCTATCCTTTTGATGATGTCTACCTAATCAATCAGAATTTGGGGTCATGATGAATATTATTTTTCACCATTTAAACATAGGTGTGAGCATAATTGCAGGGCATTCGCCCAGGATAGCTCCGCGAAAACTAGACGAGTGTCACAGATTTCAGTGAACAGCATGGCTGGACGGTTTGACAGTGTATCTTGCAGGACAGAAGAACACTGTCAAACACTTCCATTGAAAAGTATGTATGTATATATACAGTGGGTACGGAAAGTATTCAGACCCCCTTAAATTTTTCACTCTTTGTTATATTGCACCCATTTGCTAAAAATATTTAAGTTAATTTTTTTCCTCATTATATACACAGCACCCCATATTGACAGAAAAACACAGAATTCTTGACTTTTTCTTGAAAAACTGAAAAATCACATGGTCCTAAGTATTCAGACCCTTTGCATTGACACTCATATATTTAACTCAGGTGCTGTCCATTTCTTCTGATCATCCTTGAGATGGTTCTACACCTTCATTTGAGTCCAGCGGTGTTTGATTATACTGATTGAACTTGATTAGGACAGACACACACCTGTCTATATAAGACCTTACAGCTCACAGTGCATGTCAGAGCAAATGAGAATCATGAGGTCAAAGGAACTGCCTGAAGAGCTCAGAGATGGAATTGTGGCAAGGCACAGATCTGGCCAAGGTTACAAAAAAATTTCTGCTGCACTTAAGGTTCCTAAGAGCACAGTGGCCTCCATAATCCTTAAATGGAAGATGTTTTGGACGACCAGAACCCTTCCTACAGCTGGCCGTCCGGCCAAATTGAGCTATCGGGGGAGAAGAGCCTTGGTGAGAGAGGTAAAGAAGAACCCAAAGATCACTGTGGCTGAGCTCCAGAGATGCAGTTGGGAGATAGGAGAAAGTTGTAGGAAGTCAACCATCATTGCAGCCCTAACTTAAACCCAATTGAGCATCTCTGGAGAGACCTAAAAATGGCTGTCCACCTATGTTTACCATCCAACCTGACAGAACTGGAGAGGATCTGCAAGGAGGAATGGCAGAGGATCCCCAAATCCAGGTGTGAAAAACTTCTTGCATCTTTCCCAAAAAGACTCATGGCTATAAATTACATATATATGTGTTTTTTATATTAATATATATATATATATATATATATATATATATATATATATATATATATATATATATATATATATATATATATATATATATATATACAGTGGGCATGGAAAGTATTCAGACCCCCTTAAATTTTTCACTCTTTGTTATATTGCAGCCATTTGCTAAAATCATTTAAGTTAATTTTTTTCCCTCATTAATGTACACACAGCACCCCATATTGACAGAAAAACACAGAATTCTTGACATTTTTGCAGATTTATTAAAAAAAAAAAACTGAAATATCACATGGTCCTAAGTATTCAGACTCTTTGCTCAGTATTTTGTAGAAGCACCTTTTGATCTAATACAGCCATGAATCTTTTTGAAACATTTATTTTTACTATTATCAATGTTGACAACAGTTTTGTATTTTTTTTTTCAGGATTCTTTGATGAATAGAAAGTTCAAAAGAACAGTATTTATTTGAAATATAATATTTATAATATAACATTATAAATGTCTTTACTGACACTGATAAATTGAATGCTTCCTTGGTGAATAAAAGTATTAATTTCTTGATTTTTTTTCCAAAAAAAAAAACATCTTACTGACTCCAATCTTTTGAACAGTAGTGTGTAATGTTATAAAAGCTTTCGATTTCAGATAAATTCTGTTCTTTTGAACTTTCTATTAATCAAAGAATCCTGAAAACAATGTACAACATTGGTAATATGTTTCTTGAGCAGCAATATTAGAATGATTTCTGAAGATCAGAGTAATGATGCTGAAACCTCGATCACAGGAAAAAAATTGAATTTCGAATAGAAAATACTTATTTTTTAATGGTAATAATATTTCACAATATTGCTGTTTTTACTGTATTTTTGATCAAATAAATACAGCCTTAGTGAGCCGAAGAAACGTTCTTTCAAAAACATTAAAAAATCTTACAGACCACAAACTTTTGAATGTTTTTTCCATTGGTTTCATAAATATTAACAATTAAAAAAATCAAATAAATTCCAGCAAAATAAATATATCTCTTAATATACTGATGCATTATAATTTATATATAAATATAATTATATATACATTTCCATATCAAATTTTGGTCATACTGTCCACTTCTATAGGACAGGATAGCAAAATGAATACTGAAAAATGTATTTATTAGCTAATCTTGCACAAATGCAAATTCTACTACAAAAAAATGAAATGATAGTAAAAGAGTTTGTACAAACAGAAATATGACAGCTCCTTGCAAGGAGGGCTGATCCCGCATGTCCCTGCAGTGTAAAATACGACTCCTGTGATGTTCGCCGGATGGCCTCTTTTTGAACACGATCTGCCTTATTAGTAGATGTTTGTCCCTTAACTTTAAAATTCCAGCTAATGACATGGGACTTAATTTAGTACATCAGTCAGCTACAGATGAAAGGAACATAGTCATTAACACAGACTGATTAATGTTTGTCAGTGTCTGAGTTTTAGAGAATGAAAAAAACATTCAGAGAAAACATATCAGCCTCTGTGAAAAGGGTCCACTGATGATAAAAACACAGAATGTCAGATGATCATGTATCATCTTCAGATGAGTTTCCTTAATAAGATCATTGTGTTAATGATGTCTTAGACATGGTTTAAAGTTGCTACTACATCATAAGAACAGGTTGAAAATAAACACCGGGGGACAAACTCACTCTCTTCCCTCAGTACACAGAATAAATGCGCTCGATGTTGTTTGTGCTGTAATTCGGAGGTTCGTAAGCACATTCAGAAGGCACAAGTCTCTTCAATCAAATTAGTGGCTTAGAGTCTATAAAATCAATGAATTATGTAAATCACCCATGCAGTTATTTACAAAAAGCCTTTATCACTTTAAAAGATGAATTGCATATTCAAAAATCATTTCTAATTATTAGAGAAGTTTCTATTGGCAGGGTCATATTGGCTTTATTTGAATTTAAATTCAGGTCAAAAGTGTTTTCGGTCGCATACATATTTGCATTGTTAAAATGACTGCAATTTTAACAGTAAAAGACTGTAAAAATGCTACAGTGAAAAACAGTGAATTGTTTTACAGAAAGTTTCCATACTATATATGGTGAATAACTGTTATAGATCTAACGGTACATTTAACGGTAAAATACATTTTTTCAGTGAAAAATAACAAGTCATTGTATAATTTACAGTGTAAACCTGTAAATGGACATTCAAACAATTCCCTGCATGACATTTCAAACATTTCAAATTGGCTTTATTTGAATTTAAATTCAGGTCAAAAGTGTTTTCGGTTGAATACATATTTGCATTGTTAAAATGACTGCAATTTTAACGGTAAAAGACTGTAAAAATGCTACAGTGAAAAACAGTGAATTGTTTTATAGAAAGTTTCCATACTATATACGGTGAATAACTGTTATAGATCTAACGGTACATTTAACGGTAAAATACATTTTTTTGAAGTGAAAAATAACAAGTCATTGTATAATTTACAGTGTAAACCCGTAAATGGATATTCCCACAATTCCCTGCGTGACACTTCAAATTCAATGCATTTCCGGTGAAATAACTGTTTCTTCTTTCTAATCAGTTATGTAAATTAGGGTTTATTGCATAGGTTTTTTTTGTTTTTTTTTGTCATGTGTGTTAGCATTATGGTGTTTGTGTGAATGACACTGTGTGCACCTTCTATATGTTAGTGTTGTTTTCTCAGCTTTTGGAAAAGCTTGTGATGAGCTTTGATTCATCATGTGACTCTCTTCACCATTGTGTTTGGTGGATGTCACTGTATTACAAAGGTACCCAATAGACATTAGTACTTCAATAGTTTGGTACAGTAAATTAACATTATATCAGTTAATGAAATACGGTATCTTACCGTAAATTTAATGGATTTTTTTTTTACAGTGTGTAAAATAAACTATAATGAACCGTAATTATTACAATATAAACCTTTAAATCATACAGGTTTTTGAACTGTAAAATAGTTCGGTCCTGAAAAAACCTAAAACATTGCTAGCGTATTTTTTACGGTAAAGTTTTGGCAACCACAGCTGCCGTTTTTTTACTGTAAATTTTACTGGGATTTTTTTTACAGTGTGGTACATGCAAATATTTAGTATTATGAACAGTCATGCTACCTGCAAATCAGTAATGGAAAGTCAATGTCAATTTACTTTCTATCCAATTTGTCAACTGTGTTTGGAAATGTAAACATAATTACATTTGCTTTGAAAAAGAAATACTCATTTTGTGATTTGAATTGCTGAAAATCCCAAACTATATAAAGGAGGCCAATAATACATGAAGAGTGGGCTGCAGGAAATGATGTCATGACAAAACAGATTAGCTGTGATGGTAAACCTTCACTAATGACTATCCTCACCTGTGACCAGTGAACACTTTTAGGAGCCTTTCAAAACAATGGCAAACTGATACACTAGCATTCAAAGTATATATACCGTGTGTGTGTGTGTGTGTGTGTGAGTATATATATGCTCTATATTATTATCTATATTATTATGCTCTTTTCTCAAATAAAATATTATACATCATTTCATCATTTGCCTCAAAGCGAATGTAACAATAACAATACATAACATCTGCTTTAATACAAATTATTATTCATCCACATCAAAAAGATGATTCATTTTAACACCCTACACATTATTGCAGACGATGTAAAAGTGTCTAGTCGTTTTTAGTGATCATTGAGAGATCTCGTGTGATTGAAGCTCCAAATATATTAGGCCAAAATATCTGTCAGCTTTACTTTGCCCATCTTTCAAGAACAGAAGGGCTTTAATCTGGTGAAGAGTGAACACTTATGAGCCTTTATGAAGCCAGACTTCTGCCTTTGCGCTTTATTTCTCATTTTGCTGCTAGAGAGGTGAGAGGTCCCAAATCCCCCTCAGGATGGCTTGATCTCTTCAGACCCATTAGAGGGGGCGAAGAGTTAAGCTGAACTCATATGAATTGGAATTAATGCCTGGTTTCCGTCTTCCTCTGAATCTGAAAAAAGAAGGAAAGTGTGCACCAGAGCGCATGTGAATCACAGAGCAGCTTCCGCCTCTAAAATGTCCCACAACTCACTGAGAGGAAATGGAAAGAGTGATCGTCCCAGCGAGGGAATAACGGCATTGAGAGGCTCTCCTCGGCTCCTCAGGAAGAGCCTCTCACAATCATGTCCTCATTACCGTTGTTCTACACTAGAGGAATCTGATGGTCTGTGTGAACTCTAATGTGCTTATTTTTACATCACACCTTTTTTGCACAATGCTGAGAAAAAGCATCTCCTTCACTATCACTGTAAATGTTCAATAAACCCTAAATCTAGATGTAATAAAGATGATTTTTTTTTTATTTCATTTTAATTAATTATGTTTTATTGTTATTTAATATTATTGTATTATTGTATTTTTTTTATTTTTTGCAGTTTGAGGTGATTCTTTTTATGTATTATTTTTTCAGAGATGTGAATTCATGGGAAATTTTTGCAAGGTAACTGGTAAATTGCATTGAAGCATGGTATACTATGGTAAATTCAGCGTAGTTTCCGCTAAAATCTCCCCTAAAAAGTATTTTTTATATTTATCACAATCACTGGCTCATATTTTGGATGCGGTCTTGATGATGACCAATGAAACCAAAATGAAAAGTTTTCAATCAATCAATCAATCAATCAATCAATCAATCACTCTATCTATCTATCTATCTATCTATCTATCTATGTATATATCGCACAAGTGCACATTTGCATGTATACAATGTAGTATATAAACAGGAAAAATTCCATGTCATAGATATTTATGGGATGTACATGTATGTCTGACAGATTTCGATAAATGATAATAATAATTTTTCATTTTAGAGTTGTGGAGTATGACAATTAATGAGAATCAACTCAGGTCTGAACCAAAAACTAATTGTTCAGAGATCTGAAAAAAAAATCACATTCAAGAACTGAGCCAAATCAATTGAGAAAATTGCAAATGTCACTACACCCTGTGAATGAAATCCTGTACGTGCCTCATTGTGAGATTAAAATGTACAGAATACACAATATATGTAAAATATTATTATGATTAGATACAATGTACTTATTGTGTTGATGTTGTTTTGTAATGGCTCAACAGGGGTAAGATAAGGGTCAATAGCGTAATTATTGTCGCGTATAGATTCATGTTCATGGTTCATGTCTTATTTTTCTAGTTTCATGCCTCATTGTTATGTTTCCTGTTTGTCATGCGCTCCCTTTTGCCATGTGTTTCCCTTGTTTGTGTCATGTGATCCTGCCATGTACTCCTTTGTCATGTGTCATATGTTGTCATTGGTTTTATTGGCCACATGTGTGTCTAGTCTAGTCATTAGTCCTTGTGTATATATTGACATCATGCTTCCTCAGTCTTTGTCAAGTATTGTCCGTGTACCACTGTTGGTGAGCCCAAGCCCAAGCCCAGAGGATTTATTACAGAATTACAGAATACTTGACCGCCAACCATGAACTCAGCAGTTGGCCTGCTTCATCTATGCCAAGACCATCGCCCTATCGAGGATTATGTAGTGGAAGTTGTGCTGTAGACTTTAATGATGCTGCCCTCAAAGGCATTTTTCGAAATAAACTTAATTACTTTTTGTGTTACCTGATCCCCAAGAGCAATTTTCCTGGGACTTTAGCAAAGTACATTGATTATGCACTTTTGCTGGCCAGTTCATCTTTTACTTTGGGAATTGTGGATGAGGAGCTCCACAATCCTGATCCCTCAGTGCACATTACAGCCAGCACACCAGAGCCTCTTCACATCATGGCTGCCACACCAGAGAGTATCCACACCCTGATCGTCTTGTCAGGAGTTATTCATGTCATGCCTGCCCAGCCAGAGATTGTTCACATCATGCTGGCCCAGTCAGAGACTCTTCAAGTCATGCCTGCCCAGTCAGAGACTGTTCACGTCATCCCAGCTAGGTCAGTGCCTGTTCACATCATGGTTGCCCAGTCAGAAACTGTTCATGTTGTGCTTGCTCAGTTAGAGACTCTTCAAGTCATGCCTGCCAAGCCTGAGTCTCTTCAAGTCATGCCTGCCACACCTGAGTCTCTTCACAAGATGGCTGCCACGCCTGAACCCTCAACCAAGATGGCTGCCACGCCTGAGCCCTCAGCCAAGATGACCGCTACGCTAGCATCTTCAGAAAATGTAGCGCTGACCATTATGGCCACGGCCATTTGGTGTGAGGGCTACACACGTTGGCTCCAGCCCCTGATCAGCATCCAGAGGGGACTCCATCCCCTTACCAGCATCCAGTGGGGACTCCAGCCCCTGACCAGATTCCAGTGACTGCCTCAAACCATGAACCCGGCCCAGGTCATGACCCCATAGCTCCGCCCAAGAAAATTAGGGCCGGGGGCTATAGATACTCAGTTAAGGCCACGGAGGCCGCGCCTCTCTGGCCGCCAGAACCACTTACACCTACATGGTCGCTTGAACTACCTGCACCACTATGGTACCCTGAACTGTCTGCACTACCTCCACTGCTATGGTCCACTGAACTGCCTGCACCTCCATGGCACCCTGAACTGCTGGCACTGCCCAGGAGGTGTCCTAGCCTGCCAGCATTGCCCGTGCTTCACGACTCAGGTCGGACCAGTCCACCCAGGCCCGCCATTGCCATGCCATGGTCCATGTCCTGTTCCCCTGCACGGGCCTGGCCCACCATCCCTCCCCCAAGACCGCCTCCACTCCACCACTCTCCTGGACTTTGTATAGTTTTGTTTTTTTTGGGCGTACCATTGTTGGTGAGTTCATGTTTTCAAGCCAAGCCATACCAAGTCTTTGTTTGTTTTGTTTGAGTTGAGTTCTTCTACAACTTGCCTTTAGTGGATTACTGAAATTTTATATGTAATTGCAGAGATTAATTACAGCTGTAATTGCATGCAGGTATTTTTCAAATACAAGTAAAATGTAAAAACATGTATAAGTGCATTGTATCAAATGTTAGCAAATGTTCAAGACACTTAATATAAAGTGGGTCTCATTTTTTTGCTTGTGTGCCTCCAGTCACTGGGTAAGTGGCCAAAGTTTCCTCTGACAGTATTCATACATGCTATGACCGATTCCCAGCCTGATTTCATGTGTGTTAAAGTTTGTTTCTCTCATTTTGACTCTAAACTCTCAAGCACTCACATCCCCAGAACGACTGCTACTATTGTGTTCTCTCATATGTTCGCTTTGACGGATTATATGCATTCACGCTGTGAGAAGAGACAGCGGTTCTCCTGTTTATGTTAACATTGCCTCATAAAAAATAAATCACCCATTTTAAAGGACTCTGAGTTCAGTACTGTTGAGCATGGAAACCATTGGAAATAGGATTAAGTAGTTAATTTTTACATTTGCTTTTTATGGATTTTTGTTCTGCTCATATTCCTCAAGTTAAGAAGCTGAAGAGCAGAAAGCCTTTATCCACGAGGGCTAATAAAATACTTATTGCTGCTATCTTTAACATGTTGGGAATGACCTGTGCCTTAAACAAACGAAGTACTGCGCTGGAGAAATGATTAGCTAGAATTTATGATGTCCACCCAAAGGAGCAGTTCACTCTTCCACCCCCGAAATCCTATTTCACTCACGTGTCAAACACTGCTGCTGCTCACGAATGTAGTTTCTGAGGAAACGTTTAACTTTTGACAGTTTAAACTCTCCCACAGGTTAAGGGTATACATCTTATTACCATTTTATTTACTTATGCATCTGCTTTCGGGTAAGACTTGAGACAGTCATTCAACTGGCAGAACTTTCAGAGCACAGCGACTGACAAATAGTACACAGAGTAACAAATGCGCCATAAGCGAGCGGCTCTTAAGAGAACGAAATGTGTCGATCTCAGTGATTGTGCGCCTGCAGCGGAGCTCCAGAGCCACACACACCGTCTGCCCTGTAATGGATGATCTCTTGGAGACATTAGGTTTGGACTTGTCGAAAACAGGTTTTCAAGACTTGGAATCAGTCAGGCATCCGTTTATTTACACAGCCTTAACTGTTCATTTGATAAGTAAATGAGTTGCATGCTTGTATAAGTGATCTAGCCCAGCTGCTAGAAAATAACAAGAGGGAACGTCGGTGACACATCATGTCGCTTGGCCCGCACTCGAGTGCGCAAACAATTACACGAATGCACGTGTGCTCATAACATATGTTACATCCATGTACACAAATAACTATAAATATATACACAAGAAAACCTTTCTAAAAATCCATTGTTTTTATTTAACCCTATCCTTATGTACATTTTTGTCTTTTTCAGTTTTTTTTTTTTTGCACAAATGAAACCCATTAAAGCTTTAATCCCACGGTTATTTAACTATAAAATGGTACAGTCTTTGTTAATAGGCTTTCATACTTTTGACAAGGCTTCAAAATTTATATTTTTACTATGTTTTGCCAAATGGTGCCATTTTCTCAGGTTTGGCTATAAAGCAAATACTTGCTTTATTCCTGTTTTCTGATTCTGAGCATATTATAGAGCCAATAGGATAAATTGTGCAGCTATAATTGTTTGGGTTGGTATGGATTGAGTGTGATTTGTGAATGTGTGTAATATTTGAGAGAGAAAAAATTTACTGTAAATTACAAATCAACTGGTGTAAAAACTGCATTTACCAGTGGTGTTTTGCTGCCATCTAACGGGGGAAATTTGGTACCGCACCCAAATTTGGGAACTTACCGAAAGCTCATTTTTTGAGATATCAATCTCAAATTTGGAACACAGCTTATTTACATTTATGGTTTTAATTTTCTATCAGTTTTAGAGTTCAACAATATATATTTCACATAAAATAATAATTATAAATCATTTTCATGAACTTAAACCTTTATAACCTTTCACTTTTTTTTTTTTTTTTTTTACTTGAACAATAATCCGCCATGGGCCTTCTTTAAAATGACTTTAGTCTGTGCTCCCAAGCTTCAAATTTTTATGACAGTTTTTGGACAAGGACATTTTTGTCCTCAACGGACCTATGTGTAAAAAGTCACCACAATTTCATACAAATACATTAATTTATATAATTTGCATTAAATGTTTAGTCTCACAGTGTGGTTCAGGTGCAAAAAAATACATTTCATCTCCAGCTGCTTTGTATTTTGCATAATTTTTACAATTCGTTTAAATAGTTTTAAAGCTGCAATATGTAGTTTTTCAATCTGTTAGAGGTCGCCTATTCAAAACAAAGATGTAGTTTGATGACGCCAAGTTTGAGCGTGGAATCTTGGGACATGTGGTCTTCACCTCACAGCCGGTGAATCGTGGTAGGCCTCCAGCAGAAATCATATTCGTAGATGTGATTATTAACATTACTGTAGTGTGAAGCAGAGCAGGAGCGAGTGTTGTGGAGCTGAACGAGGAGCTGGAGCGATTGATAATGAGAGACGAACGACACACGCCTCGAGAGCAGAGGGACTTTTATTATGCCACAGTCGTCGGTGCCGCTTCCGCTTTTTCCAGTCATGAGGTAACGCAGCTCTGTTTATCATATTAGATACATTTGAGTGTGTTGAAAATGATGTTATAACATTACTCTGAGCGTTCGCTCGCGGCTGCTGTGAGACACTTGTTCACACTGCTGTAACTAAAAATAAAGCTGCATCTGATTATGCAATGTTAGCTAACGTTACTTACAAAATAGTGTTTTTCTCTGAGACATGGTACTCACAAGAAAAAAAAAATCAAGAAAATTTGATTTAAACTATAAGACTAAACGTGTTGAGCTATATAACAATAGTTAGCTTTCTGTCAATAAATGTCAAAACAGATGTTCCCTTGTCTAATAAAATATGTAAAACATTAAAGTGTCTTTGGCGTCTCCATGGTTTGTGCGAAATAAAAGCGCAAACCGAGTGATATGACGAAATTGACAAGAGACTCCCTTACACGTCCCAAATCCTTGGTTAAAATAGTAATTTTCTCAATTTATAAATAGTTGGAAACATTTGGTATATTGTAAGTATTTAACTGAACAAATTATATAGCACTAGCCTAGTGGTTTTTGTATAATTTACCATAAAAAAATGTATATATTGCAGCTGTAAGTGCGTTACTTTTTTTTATGAGAACACCCGCCAAAAAACGTAATAATGAAACTAATTGGTGAAGTGTCTTAGTTTAGACATAACTGATATTGCAAAAATAACGATTGTTTTCAAACATGTTTGAATGGATTCGGTTTGTTAACCCATCGCATTGAGTGAGGAGATCTGAGAAACGTAAACGGCTTTTACGGTAAAGGCCAGATGAAGTTTATGCATGTTCTCTGAGTTATAGTTTACCGTCCACAACTAATTCATCAAGAAGTGCACGTTTCTCTAAGCTTCGTTATGAGAGGTTCAAATAAATCAATGCATATTTACAGAACATATGTTGCGGGAGCTGGACTCCAGTGCATTAATGAATTGAGAGAGTGAGGATTCATTACTGTAGAGATGTCAAGCACGCTTCTATGCAAATGCTGGAGAAACACAAACGCCAGGCCTGTACATCATTGAGAAGGTCACTTAAAGAAATTGACTCGCGCGGCCGTAACGCGCACCGCCAACGCAGCCGTACGGCTGACCTATCCATTTTAGAAATCATAAGTTGTTTTCAATAAAGCAGTGCCAGCGTTCAAATATGTGGCATTCATTATGTCAGGGAATATCAATTGAATTTCCTGTTGATGTAAGACCATGGAGGTAAGTGGTTTGCCATTCCTTTGACAAATGCCCATTAACTTCCTCTGGACGCTCCTAAATGGCCCCGTTTAATTGGCCCTTGAGACTGAAGCTCCAATTAATAATCAATGGTGTCAAGGGAACCAGGTCCGGTTTGTGTTTCAAGCCATAAATTACAGCATTATATTCATATTTATTCTAAGTAGGTCTTTGTTGTAATTGGCATGTTATTAGAGCGGGAGCTTTTAGTCCGCATCACAGTAATTCAATTAAAACGTGAAATATAGATCCAGCTCGGATAAACAAACAACTGCGCTGTAATATGACAGAAAAACAGAGAAGCGTCTGCTTGACTCTCTCATTATTTTTGGCCCCTCTTCAGAAGATGCAGCTCGCTTGCGACGAAGAGTCGAGATCTACAGACCGAGAGAATAAAGACACCTCATCCATCTACCGTCCCTCATTGCTTTGGTTGGATAATCACCGCGGCTGACACTAATGGTGAGCTACCCTGAGCGCAAAAATAATATACTGACGGAGAGCGAGAGAGCTTCTCTTAACTTCACTGTTCAGTCTGAAGATAATCCTAAGCTTCTTTACTTATCAGTCAGAGGAATTTACCGCATTACTCTTGATAACACTGAGGGTTCTGGTAACGCATGCTAAAAGCCCCAACACAAGCAAACTGCAGACTTCATGAATGTTCGCTTCACTTAGGCATGTGTAGCAGGTTTGGACCTGTGGATTTCACCGCCAGTGTGCTTCATTTGTCTATTGGTATACGTGCCATTTGCAACACATTTCAAATCATCATCTTACTGTATTTGGTGGAAATGTGCATTTTTAACACTTTTGGAATAAAACAACATAACTGGCATTTTATATACATTGGGGAGTTAGTTCAGTGAGTAACCACTCACTTCTAATGCACCAGAGACCCGCCAAGGGCAACTTCCCACTTGTAAGTTGCTTTGGATAAAAGCGTCTGCCAAATGAATAAATGTAAGTATTGAGTAATAATAATTAAATACATGTACTTACTATAAGATGAGGGTTAGGGTTAGTTACTTGTAATTATGCATAATTTATAGTTATTTCTACTGTAATTGACCCTTCGCAAAGACCCGCCCCCTTTAGTTACTGTTGCTATGTCCGACAAGCCATGCTCTCTCATGCCACACATCATGTTCTCACACAGTGAAAAATATATCGCGGAGCAAAGAGGACACTGACAATGCGTTGACAGACATATGGAATAGTTTCATATTTAATATTTCATAATTTTTAAAGGAAGTTTAATCAATAAATAGCGTATAGTGTCTCTTTAATGTGTCGTGACAGATCGCTAAAGCTCCTTCAAGCGGCTTGTGAACCGATCATCTCTTCATACTAGTTCATTTATAGCATCAAATAAACATGAATGAACATCAGAAGGAATGTTGTTTTGTGAGTACACACAATTTTTCAAGTTCAAGTTCACCAATATTAATCTACTGACTCCCCTGACTGCTTTGTTTGACAAAATGGCGGATTCGGGGTTATGATTGGTCAGATCACCTGTCAATCAAACTTTACGAAGGGGATTTCATGTAACGTATAAAAAGGGCACTAAAATAATGTTGCAGTACCAAAAAAAATGTTAGTTACAATATACTTATTGTGTTCATATTGTATTGCAAAACACTTGTGCTACTATTGAGTTGATATACGGGTAAGGTTAGGGACAGGTTTGGTGGTATTGGTAGGTTTAATGATGGGTTAAGGTGTAAAGGAAGGGTCAACAGTGTAATTATAGATGTGATTACAGGAATTAACTACTTCTGTAATTATATGCAGGTTTTGGTAACACTTTATTTTACAGTGTCATTGTTACCTGTTACATGCAGTTACTATATTAATAACTATAAATGATTCATAATTACATGCAATTAACCCTAGCCCTATAGTAAGTACATGTAATTAATTATTATTACTCAATACTTTAATGCATAAATAAACTGTAACACTGACACCTTAAAATAAATTATAACCCAGATTTTTTTGTTATGTTTTTGTTTTTTTAAATATGAGTACAATGTAAAAACATGTGCACAATAAGTGTTTTTTATCAAATGATTCATTTGAATTTTAGTAGTAGTTAAAGACGTTTAATATAAAGTGGGACTTTTTATTACATAGATAAGCAGATAATTAAATAATATTTTCAGACTTTTCGCCAAATTTGGCAGAATTATTTAATTAAGAATATCACAAGATTTGTAAATAAACTTTTTAGGGATGGAATATTGATTACGGTAAGAATGACACAATTTTTGTTTGTGTATTTCATTCATCATTTAAATCATTGTAGTTTTATAATAATGGGTTTTTAGTTTAATATTTACATTTAAAAATGAAATTTAATCTGCGGTTAAATAATAAAACATCTGGTAGCACTTTAGGTTCCAATTCTCACTGTTAAGTTGGTTATTAGCATGCATATTTTTTTAGGATATTGGCTGTTTATTAGTACTTAAAGCACATATTAATGCCTTACATTATATTATTCTACATCCTTTAATCCTACCCAATACCTAAACTTAACAACTACCTTACTAACCATATTAATAAGCAGTAATTAGGAGTTTATTGAGGCAAAGTCATAGTTAATAGTTAGTTAAAAGTGAGAATGAGACCCTAATCCAAAGTATCCCCAGACATCTTTATCAAAAGCCTTTTGAAAAGTAGTAAAAAAAATGATAGTACGGTTAAAAGTTTACAAGATTCTTCTAATACAATAAAAAGAAGGAAAAAAACAGAACGTTTTAACAGAAAACAAGCCCACTGGACATAAAAGTGTCTGTAGTTAAAGAAACACCTATAAACACATTCACACATTAAGTCGGTCTGCATTTCCTTTCACCCGCGCTGACATATTCGAGGCATAAGTCATAAATGAAACACAACACGTTAAATTGGGACTAGTTTTGGATCATGAAGCATGACGTCTTGAGCTAGTCCTCAGGGTAGCTGATGTTTGTCTAACACTAATAAAGCTAACGTGAGCAACATACTGGACATCCTTTTGTTTTCACAAGTTGTACTGCTTCGTTTTACTTGGCAAATACTTAAAATGTAGGCTGCCAACTGCAATTCAACACCAGATGTATATATTACTACTTATTCTGTGTTTTTTTCCATGAAATCTGCACGTCGTGTCTCGGAAAGACGTATTACAGCTCGAAGTCTCGATAAACGTGAAGACAGCAAAATGGCCAAGCTGACGTTAAGTACTCTGATGAAATATTTTCATTCTGCACTAAGTGAGCCCTTATAACTTTAATAACCAGAAAGTCGCAGACACCAACATATTTATATATTAGCGAGAATGATTCTCGCTAGACAGGCAAAACAGTGGCAGTTGCTGTGCGTAGAAACGGATCGCAATATTTTATGTGCGATAGAAATCAGAGAATGCTGGCGGAGCGGTGTGATTTAGCGCTTTCTGCGAGGTTGGCTGTGGTGGGGTTTGGGGAGGGTTACAGATTTATCATTCTCTGAACTTTTTACTAGACACTTGCCTTCTCCAGAAACAACAACACAGGTATTTAACCTGCTCCATGTCAGTCCTGCACGGAAAACTGACATTATTCACTGGGGGAGTAAGTGAACATTTGTTTATTTTCACATTCAGCTAAAATGGTTTAAACTATCTCCGTTGGTTTTCCAGGGGCGTGTGGAAGGTTGAGTTCCAGGAGGATGGCGGATGAGAGCGGTTCACACAGAGGTTACAGACGCGCTGAGGGAAGCCTTCACTCTCTCGCCGCCGCCGTTTTGCTGTGCTGTAATCCAAAGCACTGAAGAGCTTTCACACTTTTTTGTATTTGATTGATTTGGACAAATTTTTACTCCTTTATTTTTGACACTTTTGAACAACTTCATTGTTCATTATTGAAGAGTAAAAAAAAAAAAAATTATTAAAAGTAAAACATGTTAATAAAACCTTATTATAATATATACCTTATTTATGAAACGGTTAGTTCCAGTTGATTCTGATTGGTCAATAGCTCAACGGTTCAGTGTATCACTACACAACATCCTTAGCAACCACTCTTAGCAACGTAAACTGTTTGTTCTCAATTCATTTTGTTCATTGACGCTTACTGTATTATGTAGAAGAGTTCGAGTGAGCGAGTTTATTACCTGAATTCAGATTTAGCATTTTCTTTCAGGTTAGTCTAATAAAAAATCTGTTTAAATATCGGATGTATTATCTTGTCCTTTTAACAGTTAAGAGGTTTTCCCGTGACTGACAGCTCTAGTCAAAGCATTTGTCAGTTGCGTCTAGTTCCGTGTTCACAACAATTCAGTCTTTTCAATATAAAAGTCTTCGCTACTGACTGACACACTCATAAAGAGTCTTTGCCGCCATCTAAAGGCGTAATAATGTAACTTCCGTTGCTGTTCACGGTCAGGGACTATTTTTTCCGGCGGAAGGAAGGCTTTAATTAGAAGTTTACTTCATGAAAGTTGCATTGATACATATTTTTGGCTTTAATATTTATGTTGTGTGGTACGAGAGGTTGTGCTGTATCATGAATAAGTCACAGCTAAAGGGGTTGCAGACACTCCACTTTGTGTCGTGCCTAAAAACGCCCTTTAGCCGTGACTTATTCACAATATACAGCACAGCCTCCCGTACCATATTGCTTATATATATATATATATATATATATATATATATATGTATATTTGGCTGGTTTGGCAACTTGGTTTCCAAAGTTGCTAGCCACTCTACATTTTCAGTGGTCACAATTTTGATATAATGGAAAAAATGGCATATAGATATTTTTAATATTATCTCATAATTTGTCAGCAGGTATATTAGGCTGCTGTCACTTTAAGACCTCACGCATGGATCCATTATACTGTTACACATGCGTTTTCTTTCTCAACTGTTTATGTTCATTTAAAACTTAACTGACTATTTACATGAAAACTCTCCAAGACCGGCATTTTGACATTATTTTGTGTGTATTGTGACAGTTTTAGTTCAATAAGTAGCAAAAAATAACTCAATTTAGTACTAAGAGGTGGCTTTGGGTATGGAAATGAGTAAAGTTACGCGCAATACGCACAATCCCGCATTGAAAGCCCCGTAACAACAATTTATTAATATTAATGTAAACATCAATGATTACTAAAACATTATTAAAATAAAAAGTTGGATATGTTATATTATTAAATTGACCTGAGCTAACATGAACTAACAATAAACAGTTGTGGTTTTTATTAACTAATGTTAACAAAGATTCATAAATACAAATATTTTGCTCATTATTAGTTAATGTCATGCATTAGCTAACATTAACATATGCGACATTATAATACAGTGTTTCCTACATTTTCGTAAACCAAGCAAAATAACAAGATGACCATGGATAAAGCTTTACATATTTAGCTTAAAATGACCTTACATGAAAGATATTTATTGATTTAGGGCGGCATGAAACTAAAAACTTGCTAAATTACTAGGAAAACCTGTTTTGAAAATGTGCACCAAATCCAAACTTAACTTGCTGAACTTCAAACATCATTATTAGAAATAATTGGATATAGAGAAACCACACATTTACATTTTCTTCCTAACAATAACTTATTCAGTGAAAACATGCACATTAACATGCAGGTTTGGGTGACAGCAACAGAGCGACTCGGAGTCAACAGGAGTCTTCTCTGGGATGATATCGGAAACATTACCGACTGTCAGGGCAAGCTACAGAGAATTCACATTACGGCAAACTCTATTTAGTAAAGGAGAATTCAATTAGGGACATTCAGCAAGGAGAGTTATTTCCCAGGGGCCCCGGTGGCAATGCAATATTCAGATTTCATCGTCAGCGACTTGTGACTGCAGTACAGAAGATTCAGTCTGAGCTGCTGAACAGGGTTTGGATGCTTCTTAGAGTGCTGTGAGGTTCCAGGTAATTTCGTTGTGGCTTCGGAAGATATACAAGTCATTGTGTCATTAAGAGCATTACTTGTCTCCAGACTTTAGAAATATTCATAATTTTGACTTTTCCATTTAATGAAATGCATTGCAATCCCCAACACACTGCAGCCTGATGTATTCTTCATGAAATGAACATTTTAAAATGTAAACACTGAAAAAAAAAATGGTGTAGGATTTACTTAAATTCCAATTAAAATTACATACTGAATTAAAAAGGAGGACGTGTGCCCCCTTATATTTTTAGCCAACTTCTAAATTATTTTGAATATTTTGAATATTTTATTCATGTTATTACAATTTAAAATAATGGCTTTCCATTTTAATATACTTTTAAATACAATTTATTTCTGTGCAAAAAGCTGAATTTTCAGCATCATTACTCCCAATCTTCATTGTCACATTATACTTCAGAAAAAAAAAAAATACTGACCCCAATCTATTGAATGGTATAGTGTATGTTGTTACAAAATATTTATATCTTAAATAAATGCTGTTATTTATAATCCTGAAAAAAAAATGAATATATATGTATATATATATATATATATATATATATATATTAGGGCTGCATGATTTAATAAATTTAAATCGCATGCGATTTGGCGAAGGCTCTGATTATTTAATGTGCAGCTTGTCAGGGCTGTACGGCTCTGTGATCTGTAGTAAATGCTTCTCCATCTGAAAGCCAGAGGGCGCTCTTGCGCAGAAACTCAAAATATGCCTTGCAGCAGAAGAAGATAACACGTGTCATATCGCTGTAGCTGAATAAACATGACTAACAAACACAGGACTGTCTTACTCTGTGTAAGAATCACATCATCTCACAGAAGGATGATCAGCTGTCGTTATGAAGTGAGTTTGATGTAAATACATGTTATTAAATGTTGTCTTTTGTTGGACAAGATGTTAATAAATGCTTTTAAGAATCGCATTTAAGTTCAATATAGAGAGCTCAAAGCGCTGCAAATAATAAAACACTGCAAATTAAAAAAAGCACATGCAAATAAAAAAACAAAACGTGATCATCAGTTTGACAACACATGTGCTGCAAATCCTCACAACACATGCAAACTCAAAAATGCGCTGCATTTACAAAAAGCGCTGCAAAGAGCACAAACCACAACGGAAATGTTTCAAGGGGACCCCAAAAAGTGACGGACCCTACTTGACAACAGCACAAACTAAAAAATATTAAAATATATTATGTAGGCATTAACTCAATGTAATGTGTTTCACTATCAGAAAAGTGTAATATGTGGCATTGTTGTTAACTCATTCAACTTTAAGAGATGATAATTTAGTGGATGATTTAAAAATATTCGTTAATCATCTGTAGCGTACTAATGTGACGTCATCGTAACGGCCGCCTGAGGCGCTCGACGACCACGTCATCTGTGAGCGTCAGTTTCTAGCAAACTGAAAAGCACTTTATTAAAAATAATAAATACATTAAATAATGTACAGTTGTTTATTTTTGTTTGCAGTTTTTATAGTATTTAATGATTGTGAACACTTTGTGCACTCAAATGCAGTACACTATATAGGGATTAGTGAATAAGTGAAGGGTGAGTTGAACTAGTTTTGGACGGTCTTCCTAGTAGGGTCCGTCACTTTTTGGGGTCCCCCTTGAAACATTTCCGTTGTGGTTTGTGCTCTTCGCAGCGCTTTTTGTAAATGTAGCGCGTTTTGTATATGCAGCGCGTTTTTGAGTTTGCATGTGTTGTGAGGATTTGCAGCACATGTGTTGTCAAACTGATGATCACGTTTTTTTTTATTTGCATGTGTTTTTTTTTTATTTGCATGTGTTTTATTATTTGCAGCGCTTTGAGCTCTCTCGGCCACCGTACGTATCTCTCTCGGAGGAGCTCTGGAAGCATAAAAGAGGAGCGACGACAGTGAAGGACGAGAGAGGACCAGGGGCCTCATTTATAAAACTTTGCATATAAACCTTACTAAAAGTGAACGTACGTCATATATATATATATATATATATATATATATATATATATATATATATATATGTATGAGCCAGTACAGTATATATACAGTACAGTGCAGTATATATGATAATTTAATGTGCAGCTTGTCAGGGCTGTACGGCTCTGTGATCAGTAGTAAATGCTTCTCCATCTGAAAGCCAGAGGGCGCTCTTGCGCAGAAACTCAAAATATGCCCTGCAGCAGAAGAAGATAACACGTGTCATATCGCTGTAGCTGAATAAACAGAAGATTGAAACACTTTGATTAAACATGACTAATAAACACAGGACTTATATATATATATATATATATATATATATATATATATGTAAGTGCCAGTACAGTATATATACAGTACAGTACAGTATATACTAATGTGAGCCAGTACAGATGCGCTCTCATAGGCCTACCCCAAAAAACTCTCAACCTCCCCCCCCCCACACCCAAAAAAAAAAATCATGACGCCCCTGGTGACATAACTGAAGAATTTCTTATTCATCATCCATGACAAGCGCAGCATTTCCACATGTGTAGATCATGAGTTTCAGGACTATTAAACATTATTGCTAAGAACTACTTCACAGATGCTGTTGATGGTATTAAAATATCTTTGCTACACCTGTTCTGACCTGAAACCTGATCATCACTTGACATCTTATTGGCTGTAATACCTTAACCCGTCCAGTAGCCGCAAGGTCAGAAATGGCCATAAATTCAGCCTCCTAAAGATGTTATACATGTAACTGAGATGCAGACAAATCAATTGATACTTTTACAGTTTGACCATAAAACTCACAGAAATCCATGACTACTATGTAAATTGGATGTGAATTCATTCGGCCACGGGTGAACTTTCCAAGTGATTTGACAGCCAAGTGAACAGATGAAGTTAATAAAATTGAATTTTAGAGCTGCGGAGGTGTGTGTTAATTGAAATCTTAATAAACTGAGACTCAAATCTAATTTAACGTTAATCAGGTTGGCTGGAGAAACGTCCCTCCTTCTGCCACGACTGAAACTTGCACATTTGCCTACAAGCATTGCAGCCTTATCAAAAAGCAGCGATGAAACAACAATTGAAGGCTCAGAGAAAGATTACGGGAGCATGAGAAAGCCTTTTGCAACACATATTAAATGACAAGAGACATGACACATTCAGACAGGCTCCCGAGATTTATTCCGAAAAGCAAGCGGATCGCATAGCCATCTCTGAGAACTGTAAACTCTCTTTTCAAGTGCTCACCAACATATATAATGCATGTAACCTCACGATTTAGCCCTGCTCACATGTGTCACAAAAGCGCACTGCAAATGTCTTCTGACACCGGGTCAGATCGCTGCGTTATATGCATGCCGGTCAGCAGGCACATCTGATGCTTTGGCTGGAAACTCGTCTTCCACTCTCAATGACACGGACCAAAGTCTTTTTAATGAAGAGCGACTGGTCATCTCGCGTGTGATCTGAGCGCAGCTGCTATCAGCGGTGCTTATCCCGCGGTTTCCGCAACTCTCTGAGGAGCCCGACGCCGCCGCTGACCGCGGCAATGCCCTTCGCTCGAACAGTGGGCATCGGCTCATTAAAAACCAAGGCAAAGTTGACGGCGAAAGTCCTTTGTGATGTCGCACAGACTTTTTGCGTTTTTTTCCCGTCTGGCCAAGTTTCGACTGAAGCTTTTTTTTAGGAGAGATGGGGTAGGGGGACACAACAGCGACCATATGTTCAATGTGACCCTCATTATTCTCAATTAGGGCAGCCATCCATGCAATGGTCTTGCTGATAACAGTCCATAACACCTTTGGAGGGAACGGCGTGCGTGTCCCTCTCCGCTGCGGAGGATGACGCTGGGATCCTGGAAGGCATTCAGCGGGATTTGGGGGGTGAAGGCCCCTCGGCGGGGTGTCGCGATGGATGACTTGATTGAGAATAATGGGGGTCACATTGAACAGCTGATGTGAGGGGACTAACCTCATGACTACTCGTTAATGACATTACCAGTTAACGGCACCATCTCTCTTTTGTACGCTAGAACAATGTTTTTTCAAGGTAGAGCTAACAACCCGATCATCTTTGTTTGCTGATAGGTGTGAATGAATCGGGAAGGTGACCCTCTAGGTTGTGGCGGGAACTGCAAGAAACAAGCCTCGTCTCTGACACAAAATAGAAATGTACATCTAAGGTTTTTTACACATTAAAGAGATAGATCATTTTAAATTGAAAACGTCCTAAACATGTGACTTTCTTTCTTTGAGGAACTTTTGGGGTTTATTTATGTTTTTGAAAGAAGTCATTTCTGCTCACCAAGGCTGCATTTATTTGATCAAAAATACAGTGAAAAAAGCTGTAATATTGTGATATATTATTACAAATTAAAATAACTGTTTTCCATGTGAATTTATTTTAAAATGTAATTTATTCCTGTGATGCAAAGCTGAATTTTCAGGCTCATTATTCCAGTCAGCGTCACATGATCCTTCAGACATCATGCTGATTTGCTGCTCAAAAAACATTTCTTGTAATTTTTATCAATGTGCTTCTCCATATATTTTGTGGAAACTGTTATGTGTTTTTTTCAGGATTCTTTCATGAATAGAAAGTTCCAAAGAACAGCATTTATTTGAAAATATCTAGTAAGTAGCATTATACATGTCTTTACTGTAAGTTTTGAATGCATCCTTGCTGAATAAAAGTATTAATTTCTTTCATTCAGCCTCATGGCATTCCAAAGCCGTATGATTTTCATACATCTTCAGAACACAAATGAAGATTGATAAAATCTGAGCGATTTCTGGTCCTCCATTAACAGCTATGCAACTGACACTTTGACGCCTCAAAAAGTTCATAAAGAGATCGTAAAACTAATCCATATGAATTGAGCGGTTCAGTCCAAATCACTTTATGTGATTTAATTTAGCTTTTTAGTAAGATAAACATTCACCAACGCACACATCAGATATGGTAAACGGAAACTAAAGCATGCTTGCTTGACATGCAAGAACCAATGAGGTTCATTCTGAGTTCGTTTGAGCTTCTGTTTATGTCCGCTGATCAATGTTTATATGTGAATAAAAGCCTAAATTCAATCTGTTCATCATATAAAGCGATTGTGTTTCTGTTTGGACTAAACCGCTCAATTCATATGGATTAGTTTTACGATCTCTTCATGAACTTTTTGAAGTGACAAATTTGGTAGTTGCGTAACAGTCAATTGAGGGACAGAAAGCTCTCAGATTGTATTAAAAAAAATATCTTCATTTGTGTTCTGAAGATGAACGAGTTTGGATTAACACAAGGGTGACTAAATGATGAGAGAATTTTCATTTGTGCGTGAACTAACCCCTTAAGAATCTTATAGAGATCATAGAATAGTCTTGTAGACATAAAATCAGTTCTTCTGACTTTATCCTTTTGAGTTCCACAGAAAGTAAGTAATGCAAATTTGGTACGACACGAGGGTAGATGATGACAGAATGTTCATTTCTGGTTTAAATAAACTCTGAATGACTTTTCATTGCATACCAAGGTAAGTTTTATTTCGTAGTCACCAATCATGTCCTACACCCGGGAACCCAAATGCAAGACTAGGAACTTTTCTATCACAGAACCGAAGTATTGTAGTAGTTAACAGGCACGCTTTTATTCAGAACAGAATATGTAAAATATGATTTGTTAAGTTCGAATGGAAACAGCGATTTTCCTCTTCCCTCTGGCAAAGTTGCCCTGACATTGACACTGTACTGTTAATGCAGTGTGTTAATGCTAAATCATTCTGACAAGCTCAGCATTTAAGTTAAACTAATATGGTTAGCGCTCGCTGACAACCTTCCTGTGAAGGTTCCAACAAAGAGGAAAGAAACAACAAAGCACGACCTTTGGTCAGGCACAATGACAGTGTTGTGCTGATGTTATGGGCCGAGCGGAGCGGCATCCATGACCCTTATAACCATAATCAAACTCCTCTGTACCCCCTCAAAGAACACAAGCGTACAAGTTCGAAATTGATGAGTGCACCACTACAAGTTCATGGCTTTGACCTACAGGGCATCTGATCCCTTGACACAGAGTTTATTTTTCCAAAGCTACAGCTTGATATTCCAGCACTTAATTTAAGAGCGCAGTTAAATCACAGAAGCCATAATATGTCAAGTGATCCCACTGGTAGCGAGCGAGGGGGACAAAACAGTAAGTAATGAAAAAGCTATGATTGCTTTTCTGTCCCACCAAATGACAGTTATCACCTCAATAACCTGCTCGGGGCTGGCCCCATCTAGAAATCACACGTTACGCCATAACGTCATCTAACAGGGTAGTTACAAAAATCAATACAAAACCCATTTCAAAGACACTCGGTCGGGGTGAGACGGGCCCCAGCTCCTGCGTTCATTTATTGAATAGCCCTGAAGGGGAAAAAAACAAACTTTCTCTGATCCACACACATTACCTTTCGAGCAAAGGCATCTGAGACGAGGTCTGAGCTGATTATTGTGTTTGTCGTCTATTACTTAACCTCGAAGGGCTCGGAGTCACGTGGGTTTCGAGGCGCGGCCCTCCGTTTGCATTTCTGATGCCGTTAAGTGAGGACCTGCTTACAGAAGAATCACTCTTTGTCCGTCACTTGTCTCCCGAGGCGATCGATAGCATCCTCGTCGGTTCTTCCAGCAAACACGTGTAGACTTGCTAGGCAAGATCTGTGGCTATCTGGCCGAGCCCTTGGCCCTCTGACACGCTCCCGTATATTATTCCGCTTTGATTTGTTGTCAATACACAATCAAGCGAGAGATAGGCCCGAGCTTGCGTGAGCAAATATGTTAAGGATTATGGAGCAGACAAATGAACTGGAGAGACGTCAATCCCAACAGGCACGTCAGCCCAGGCCTGATGAAATACTGGACGTAAGCACGATTTATAGACAGTAACACGGAAAAGTGCTCGCAGCCAGTCGGGTCAATATCTGACACCTCTGACATGGCTTATTCTTTAGCTTTACACATGATGAAGGCCTTGTGCACTCTGAACAATGGAGTTTTGTGAACCGGCTTTGTTTAGGCGTCAGTTCGAAATCACCTGGCCAGTAGGAGTTTGTCATGAGTGAGGAGCTGTTAAATTCTCTCATTGAGTGAGACTGGTGTGTCATCAGGACAGCTACAGCATTACAATACAAGTCAGACAGGAAGACACATCATGAACTCTAGTCTCATACGTCTTGATTTTTGAGAAAAAAAAAAATAGGGGTCCCACAAGGCTTTATTCTAAGACCAGTCATATTTACACTGCCTAATGCATATCAGAATGTCAATATTCAAAAGTTGCATAGTGCATTGTCCCTTTGAATATGAAGTATTTGTGACTGAATGTTGTAATTTATGAATTGTATTTTTGTATTTGTATATTGTGGACGCGTGAGGGAGTGGCCTGTCAATGGCGTCATATCCACGTTATCCTCGGTTTCCGGTTTTATTTTGTAGAAACTATGGAAACACAGAAGTATATTATATATATTACATGGGATTTTACAGATTTTACACTGTAAAATCTAATTAGTTGGACTTACTTAAAAAAAGCATGCAAACCAATTGCCTTAAAAAAACTAAGTAAAGTGAAAGAAGAATAGTATGTTGTACTGACTGTAAAGCTTAGTAAGTATAGTTGACTTTACACATGAGTTCTAGTGACTAAAAAAAAGAACTGTAGAGTGTACCTGATAATTTAATTTAAATAAAATTTGAAAAGTGTAGTCAATTGCAAAATATAGTCACAAATTCAGAAGAATTGTTTCACCAACTGTTTATGTGTGTTTATAAGTGCTACCATTAACTTTATAAATCATCATTATTTGGCATAAATTAAGATGGTCATGTTATATAATTATATATATGGAGTGTGAAATTCAGTTGCATACGAAGTATATGAACTGTGATTTCTTGTTGCATCACTGCATCAAATCGGAATTACAAGAATATAAATGAAGTGCCCAAGCAAAGGAAACACCACCATAATGGTGAGTTCAAAATAAAACATTTTAGGAAAATCAATGTCAATTTATGAAGTCAGCTTATGTGATGTTCTCTCAAATTGTTCAGTTGAATTGACAATATTTTAACAGCAATACAGAATTTTCTAAAAATTAAAACAATACATTTTAAAATTAATTGCATGCCATTTAACAACAACATTTAATATGATATTCTAATATTGATCTCTTACTGCAGTGTGAACAAGCAGCCGGTGAGTGAATGCACAGAGTAACACTATAACAGCATTTTCAACACACTCAAATAATATGATAAACAGAGCTGCGTTTCCTCATACTCATGACTGGAAAAGCATGATTGTGTCATAATAAAAGTCCCTCTGCTCTTGAGACGTGTTGCGTTCGTCTCTCATTATCAATCGCTCCAGCTCCACAACACTCGCTCCTGCTCTGCTTCACACTACAGTAATGTTAATAATCACATCCACGAATATGATTTCTGCTGTAGGCCTACCACGATTGTTTTTCCACCGGCTGTGAGGTGAAGACCACATGTCCCAAGATTCCTGCTCAAACTTGACCTCATCGAGCTACGCTTTTGTTTTGAATAGGCGACCTCTAGTGGACGAAAAAGCTACATAGTGCAGCTTTAATGTGCTTTGTCCCAATAACAAAACAAGAGGTCTAAAAACAAGTCAACACTTTATTTTACAGTCCTGTTTTGCATGAATATACTATTATTATCGTAGTAATGATATGAACTGGGATAAAACTAGGTACTAACCCTGAATCTACCCATATCCCTAACAATGACCCATGTAGTCACCTTATATTATGGTACTTTCTTGGCTAAGTACACATACAATAAAGCAAAGTGTAATCACCTTAATTTAACCCATGTACTGTAGTTACATTTCTCTTTTGAGGGTAATTATACCGTATGTATTAAAAGTGCACGTATACTGTAAAATAAAGTGCAACCAACAAGTCTGTTCTGAAATAATGTGAAAATATGCACTACTTTGTTTGTAGGCAATTTGAAAAGATACCGCTTGGTAATCTTAATGCACTTTTTTCCAAACCAACACCTGGTTTGGACTCTTGGCCTTATGTTTCAGATGTGTTGAGCTTTGAAGCTTTTGTGGGTTGGTCTCGTCTGAATCGAGCCACATTCTCCATCTAAGCCTCTCTCTTCTCTAAAAGGGCAAAAAGCCACAAAATAAAACAAACTTGGGTGTGAGTTCCGTGTGGGAAACATGGGGGATCGTGCGATGCAACCAACGGATATCTTTGTCTCAGTCTTAGTAGCAGCAGATTTGATTGTGTTTTCTTCTTATTTATCTACAGGTATTGAGAAGCAGTTGTGTGTGTGTGTGTGTGTGCATATGACAAGAATGTTCATTCCCCCAGTTTTATATTATCTAACCTTTACATGGTTTTCTCCCCCACACACACTCTCTCATTCGAACACACACTCATTCCTGTTTCTATTCAATGAAACAACGATACAGAAGGCAAACCGACTTCACCCCGTAATTCAAAAAGTCAGAGAGATACGCGGCGAAGAGAGAAAGGAGCGGCGGAGAATACCAATCAGTACGGCGAATGCATTTCTGAAGTATATTTAAGGCTGCGACACGCTACCACAGATGTACATATGTCCAAGTTTCTATTTTGCAAAAGATATGGCTTGTGATAACCTATTACAGGACATCGCAGGATATCCCCTCTGCGGTACTACGGTGAGGAAAAATTCCATCACTCGCTGCTGTCGGAAAATGCAATACAGAAACAAATTATGGTTGGAATTGAAAAGTCACCGGCTTATTCTGTCTTAATAACCGTCTGGCAGAAGGGCTAAGTGCAGAGGTAGAGCGACTCCCAAAATGTTCTTACAGTATGATCAGCTTTGACACCTGGACCTGTGCGAGATGGACTACCTCTCCTCTGCCGCTCTTTTTTTCACCCTTTCATTTTCCATTGTTTTTCACCTTTAACTTAACCGTGTCTGTTTTCCTTTTCTCTTTTTAGGGCATACAGGAAATCTGAAAGAAACAAGATGGTGGATGATTGTAGCTGGGAGACCACACTTATATTACTTAAGTGTGGTAAAATGCATGCTATAACCAGGGTTGGGGAGTAACGAAATACAAGTAACTTAGTTCCGTATTTAAAATACAAAATTTGAGTAACTGTATTTCATTACAGTTACATTTTAAATGGGTGGTAATCAGATTACAGTTACATCTGAAAAGTATTTTAGATTACCAAAGTGATTACTTTGTCATTTAAACAGCAATTGGTGATTCTCTGACTCTGACAGTCTGAAAAAGCGGAGTTAAGTTTCATGTTTTCGACTGTTTTCATGTTTTGTGATAGTTGTTTGTCAGTCATTTTATAATTCACTCGTCACTGCAATTTGTTTTTTCCCCTCACAATTTTGAGTTTGCATTTCACAATTCTGACTTCTTTTTCTCAGAATTGCGAGATTTAAACTTACAATTGCAAGTTATAAAGTCAGAATTGAGAGATATAAACTTGCAATACTGACTTTTTTTCTTGAAATTGTGAATTTAGTATGTGAGTTTATATCTCATAATTCTGACTTTTCTCAATATTGCGCGTTTATATCTCATAATTCTGACTTTATAACTCCCAATTGCAACTTTATATCACACAATTCTGAGGGGAAAAAGTCAGAATCGTGAGATAAAAACTTGCAATTACCTTTTTTGTGTTTGTTCCACACTTATTAGTATTCCAAAGTATTCTAAAGTATTTAGATTAAGTTACTAAACTTGAGTAATGTAACGAAATACGTTACAAATTACTTTTTAAAGCATGTATTTTGTAATCTGTGGTGAAATACATTTTAAAAGTAACCTACCCTGCCCTGGTTATAAGTTATAATCAATCATGCATAGGTTAGTGATATAATGGATTGCTGCTATAATGTGAATAATACTGCATTAAGAATTCCAACATACTGCATTGTTTTCTTAGGGATGAGACACAATAATCATAACAAAAACACTTTCTGGTTTTTGATTACTATTTTAACATTGAGCATTGCTTCACTTTACTGAATAGTACGATCGTCCAACATATCCCGGAGGAAATGCTATCACTGGGCTGTTTGTTCTTGTATGGATTTTTCAGGACAGTGCAGCCACATAGTAAACACATAGTTAATGTTGTTTTGTATGTCGCGAACAGCGCTTTCTTTGTGGGGTTTGTTTGAACAAATGTAATGATCTTGCCAAGTCTATAAACTCTGATTGAAAAAGCAATTCAACTCTTGAGTTCAACAATAAAAGATCTCTAATCCTGCTTTATTGCCAGGAATATTGAACACGGTGGATGTTAGCGCGGTGGCCTGAAGGTATCTCTCGCACGTTTATCAGGGCTGTCACTCTCGCTAATGCCTCACAAAGCTGAAGATTTTTCTCATCACGGGAGATCCTGTAAAACTCTGGTCTCAGTTAAACCGCCTTTAAAACAACCTGGAAGTACAGAGCGTGCATAATTTGGAATACAACTTTTAGATCTCTTTCTATATGAGGACTAAACCTGAAAAACGTTGTCAGAATTGTGGGGGTTTTAAGCACGGAGGAGCTCATTGAAGTAGACACATCTCATCAGAGGGACCGACCTCTTGACCTGGCTGAACTCCAGCACAGCCGTGGAGGAAAACGAGACCCCGGCTTTTCTCTCGTGGGTAAGAGGAGCCCATCAATAATTAACAAGCGTCTGATTGAAATTTTAAATTCACTGCCATCGTCCTAATCAGAAGAGAGGCAGCACTCTGAGGACAGGGCAGATCTCCAATGCTGCATTTACACACTCCTCAACGTCAATTAACTCTCATCTCACAGCAGTTATATGAAGCAATGAGTAAATGTATTGAACCTGACAATATACAGCCATATTTAACAGTGTGATGCATAATGGAAAAGATCTTGTATGTGCTGTTTAAAGGATTAGTTCTCTTGGTAACACTTTAGAATAGGGGACACATATATACTACGACTTTTCCTTCAATAAACGTATAATTTACTGCTTATTAATAGTTAGTAAGGTGATTGTTAAGTTTGGGTATTGGGAATGTAGAATAAGTTCATGCATAATAATGCATTTTTATGTGCTTAATAAGTACTAATAAACAGAAAATATCCTAGTAATAATCATGCTAATAAGCAACTAGTTAAAAGACCCTAAAATAAAGTGTTACCATTTACCTCAGAATTCAAATTTCCTGATAATTCACTCACCCCCATGTCATCCAAGACGTTAAGAGAAAGAAATTAAGGTTTTTGAGGAAAACGTTCCAGGATTTTTCTCCATATAGTGGACTTCACTGGGGTTCAACGGGTTGAAGGTCCAAATTACAGTTTTAGTGCAGCTTCAAAGGCTCTACATGATCCTAGTCGTCTTATCTAGCAAAACGATTGTTCATTTTCCAAAAAAAAAAAAAATAATAATCACATGCGTTTTTTAACCAGAAATGTTCATCTTGCACTAGCTCTGCGATGCGCCACACATTACGGAATCACGTTGGAAAGGTCATGTGGGACGTAGACAGATTTTTTAACCAGATCTAATTTTCTCTGCCAACTTCAAAATCGACCGACATCATTGTTTTACCTTTTTTTGTAAAGGCCGTTTGGTTTAGTCTTTGCACATTCACTTTGTAGACACTGGACCGCCTACGTCACGCATGATCTTTCCAATGTGATTCCATAATGAGTGGAGCAACGCAGAACAGTGCAAGCTGCGCATTTGTGGTTAAAAAGCACATACAATTTTATTTTTTTTTGAAAATCGTTTCGCTAGACAAGACACTCATTCCTCGTCTGGGATCGTGTAGAGCCTTTGAAGCTGCACTAAAACTACAATTTGGACCTTCAACCCGTTGAAAGTTCATTATATGGAGAAAATCCTGGAATGTTTTCCTCGAAATCTTTAAATTCTTTTCGACTGAAGAAAGAAAGACATAAACGTCTTGGATGACATATAGGTGAGTAAATTATCAGGAAATTTGAATTCCGAAGTGAACTAATCCTTTAAGTGAATTTCTGCTTGGTATCGTTCGTTTTAAGCAAGACCTAGACCAAGCATGTGACTTAAAAAAATCCTGTTTAGACTTGTTGTACAGGATGATAATTGTTTGATAATAATAATAATTATTAATATATGTTATTTTCTCAAGGTATTTACAGAAACTCAAATTAAAAGAATGTCACAGTGTTACACTTTTTGGGGAAATGAGCACATGAATGGTTGTTGCGGCATTTTTTTTTTTAAGATACGTGTATATTTTTCTCCAATCTCAGCCAAGGCATCTTGTAAGGCGCAGCGTTGGTGTCTATGCTGGTTCTGTGGCGGTCGGGCCGATCGTTCAGTCTGACGCCTGGGGCCGCTCATCCACTCTGGCCTTTATGGAGGTGTTAAGGCAGCAGGCCGCTGGAGTGTGTCTGATTAGCTGCTCTAATATGCTATTTGTGACTAATTTCTACTCCTGCTAAGTCACAGGTGATGGCCTTGCTCCATAAATCTCCGGCTCCCACACTTCCGCCTGCTCTCTCTTTCTTTTCTGCTGACCCTGTGTGAATACGCAGAGGGAATAAAAGTGATGGATAACTTACGCAATCTGTCACAAATCAAACACATTGCTATAACGCTGTGTTTAACTACTATGTGCTAACATTTAAATTAATCATTTGGTAGATTCAATACACTTATTGTGTACGTATATGTTTTTACATTGTGCTTATATTTAAAAAATAAGGTAACACTTTATTTTACAGTGTCCTTGTTATACATATTAAATGTAGTTACTGTAGTAATAACTATTAATTATATGTGATTACATTACATTAACCCTAAACCAAACCCTATTCCTAACCCTATAGTAAGTACATGTTATTAATTGTTATTACTACATACTTAAATATATAATTATACAAAGACAACTTAAAATAAGGCATAACCAAAACAAATAAAAAATAAGGTAACACTTTATTTTACAGTGTCATTGTTACATATGTTTCATGTAATTACGATAGTAATAACTATAAATTATGCATAATTACCTGCAACTAACGCTAAACCAACCCAAATCCTAATCTTAACCCTATAGTAAGAACATGAAGTTACTTAATATTACTCAGTACTTAAATGTATTATTACAGTGTAACAAAGACACCTTAAAATAAGTGTAACCAAAAATAATATTGCATGTAACTACACCTGTAATTATTTTTCTGTAATCTCATCTACAGTATAATTGCACTGTTGAACCCTTCCCCTCCACCTTAACCCACACTTTAACCTATCCATACCAGCACGTCTGTCCCTAACCTTACCCACTGTCACATTTGGGATGTATGGAGCACTCAAAACAGTCTTTGATCAATAAATCCACAACAGAAAATCTCAGGAGACTGCTGGAGATACAGAAAACACAACCACATTCATGCTGACATATACACTGACGAGGAAATCTCAGGGCGTAAATAAATGGGGAGAAATTAGCATGAAACAGAACAGGTGTGATAGAACTAATCAGCCAAGGACGCTAACAATAGGGAATTTTGAGATTGAGATTTTCTAAGGAAAACGGGAACAGAGCGAACAGCGTGAAACGAAACTAAAACAGAACATGCACGGGAGGGTGGGCTCTGGAGGATGACGTGGAGCAGATAAAATGCAGGAACCGAGAGGCGTTGGCGGACAGAGATACCATGGCGGTGATGACGGTGGGAGGAGCCAGGAGGAGGAAGAGCGAGGCAGGGACGCAGGGCGAAGGCCCACTGCAAAGTTGAGGGAGCGAGGAGTCATGGTGAAGCCTGTCGACACCAAACAGGGTGCAGAAGTGTAATTCGAATTTAAATTTAAGGTTGAATGGGATGAATTTCAAATAAACCAGTTTTTAAGAATATTTTTCATCAGAATATGAATTACCTAGATGTTATCATAGACATAACATTTGGGATATTCCCAGAACAATTATTATTCAATAAATTATTATTATATTATTAATAATTAACAAATTATCAATGTTTAAATGTATACCTTCTGAATTTTGTATGTATTTATTTACTTATTTACTTACTCCAAATCAGGCCCAATATATATCTGGTATCTAGTTTATGGGCCTATAACTATTAAGTAGTTGCTTATTAGCAGGTATATATTTCTAGGTTATTGGCTGTGGAGTACTTTTAAAGCACATATTAATGCCTTATATATATATGGTTCTACATGGAAAAGGTTCATAAACATTTTTGCTTCATGTAAAGGTCCTTTCACACCAAAAGTGAAATAAATAAGCCTCAGGCTGAAGGAAATGTATATTTACACCTGGGGCCAGTTGCACCAGCTGGACGTACACCCGGTCGTAAGACTAAGCTTAACGTAAAATGTGTTTTAAGTCCTGCGTAGAATTAATACCTGTTGCACCATCTGGGCGTAGCGCACTAAATCTTACGCCTAGTCAAAGGTAGGTGTAAAGCGAGAAGTCTTGACTTGTTTCCATGATGAAAATAAAGACAAATAAAAATGTTGAGATGATGGCGCGTCTGGTATACGATCAGCTGTCATCGTGTTTTTCAGGACTGTCCTCTGTACTAAAGGCGGGTCGGGATTATCTGCTAAATTTGAAAGCGTTATTAAAGTATAAATTTGTACTTCGTGTAAACAGCTGTTATCTTTTGCCAGATAAAAATCTTTGATTTATTTGTTACTGAATTGGTTTACTTGCATACCAAAATATGCATATACTTACTGAATTGCTCAATATTTTTTTCTTTTTTTGGCTCAACAGTAATTTTTTATCTATTTGTCTATTTGTTGGAGCCAATAAATTCACATTTGTAACCATAGTAACGCGAACGTGTCTCAACTAACAGTGCGGTCGAACATATCAGCGTGTACGCGCATCGTCTACGCTAAGCGCAGCTGCGCTTAGTCGTAGTTTTCGATGGTGCAACAGGTGTGAATATTTATCTGAAAGATGGACGTAACTAAGTCTGACACCCAACTTTTTTACGTCCAGCTGGTGCAACCGACCCCTGTACAGTAGAGGGCGCATCTCAAACAAACCTTTCAGCTGTGCTGCCATTCTGGATTAAAGAAGAACAGGACACAGGCGAAGAAAGTGTAACACTTCTCTCTAAATCTTATCATTGATTAATAAACCAAGACTTCATATATTTAATTATTACAGGTTTGCATAAAATTCTGAGATTGCATTTCACTGTTTTTATTCATTTTGAGGAATACTGAATGTTTTCGTGCAAGTGAGTCCAGTAAGTGCATGTTCACATTTACTCTAGAACTACAATAACCATAATGTTCGCACAGCGCACACAACACCTCTGCACTTCATTTCGCTCAACATGAGAGAAGAGAGCCAATACACGTATCAGTCAATACACGTGAAATAAAAGTAACTTGCGTTACTTATCTGAAAAAGTAACTTAGATATTTTGTTGTAAGTTGAAAAAGTAATACTTTACTTTACTAGTTACTTGAAAAAGTAATCGGATTTCCTAACTCAAGTTACTTGTAATACGTTACCCCAAGACTGTACCCTAGGGGTCTTGACTCAATATTAAAGAATCCTTTGTCAAAAAGTTTCTAAACAAGGAGAAATGTCTTGATTGCTTAATACTTTCATGTTTAACGGGTTATTTCAATTTTTGCTAGAGATAAAGTATGTTTACAACTGTTTAATTCATACAATGTAAATTGAAAAAAAAAAAAAAACTAATTAAAACTAAATGAGATGTTCTATATATGAAGCCCTAGCATAACTATAGAACAATTTCTTCAAAGGGTGTAGAGTTGTTGGTTATTTTTTTCCAATGCCTGTTTAAATGTGTGTAGAGTTCCCTGTTACAGTGACTTCCCTGTTATCCCTGATCAGTGTTTGCCTGACCCTGGCTTGAGTTTTGACAGGCGTGGGGCGTAGGGTTGCTGGGCTAATGCTGCCACAGTGGAAGGGGGATGCGGGGAGGCCCATCTGGGACTGAAGGCCTGGAGCTAACGCCAGGGGTTGTAGGAGAACACTGTCAGCTTAGAGGACAAACCGCTAAAGCAGAGGTCACACACACAAACACACTCAGGGAATTCACTAAAAATGAACTGCGGCACTGATAGTGTCGTTTATTTGCACATTTTACACGTATTGTTTGCATCATTTTAGTGCCACAACCAGAATATCTTCACAGGAACTTCACAAATGTGCTGAGATTCTGCAGATGCCTTCAGTTTATAATTGTAGCGTTCGTTGTCCAACTGAACTAAATGTTTTTACATTTCTGAGGTGGGCAAGTAATTTAATCGGTGTATGGCCGGACACAATCTAACATGTATGTGGATAAACCTGGATGTGCTTATATGTACACCTTAAATAAAGAGCTGTTATAATATAGTTATATTTTGTGATGAAATTAAAAAAAAAAGTTGAGATTTGATATTTAATACTTCTTTATGTGAAAGTCAAGAACAAATTAAATAGAAATATTAGATGGAAAAACTTGATTATGAAAAAATATAACTAGAAATGTTGCTTTTGAAAATAACTGAAAGTAAGTTGAAGTACTAAAACTAAAATAAAAATGAAAGCTATAGAAATCTACATAAAAAAACTATAAAAATGCACATAAGAAAATGACTAAAACCTAAACTATAAAAAAAAGTGATGTGACGCGTGGCCAAGTATGGTGTCCCATACTCGGATTTGTACAGAACACACACAGTAGTGAGTACTGAACACACACAGCTGGAGCAGTGGGCAGACATTTTTCCTGCGGTGCCTGGGAGAGATTGGGGGTTAGGTGCCAAGGGCACATCAAAATATAAACTAAAAAAAAAATAAAAGCCTTGAAATATTAATAAAATCAGTGATAATAAATCTTTTAGGGGTGGGCGATACTGGTAGAAATGTTTAATATTATTATTTATCAGTAAATATCTTGAAGAACTCATTTCACTATATGAGAGATGGTTTCTAAAAGCTGTCTGAGAGGCGCTCGCACATGAAGCCACTTCTCATAGAGTGTGTGAGTACTCAACTGAGTTATTTTTTCTGCCCCAATTGGGCTCGAACAGTTAAATATGCATACTTATGTGTCAAAAAAATATATATATATCCTCATGAACGGATTCACTAAACATTCACTGTAATGAATTGCTGTAAAAATTACAGCATTATTTTACAACCGCTGGCTGTATTTTAACAATACAGCATATTGCTGTAAACTGCAATGCATTCTGGGGTCATGTGTTGGTTTGACTCAAATTTACAGAATATTGCTGTAAATTGACCCTTCGTAATTTTAAAAAATACAGTTATTTACTGTAATCAGAGAATACAGGGAAATTCTGTAAATTAAATTACAGTAACACAACTGTAAAATGTACAGTAACTGGCTGGCAACCCTGCTGCCAGTATTATACTGTAAAATTTACAGTAATTTTTTAACAGTGTTCTTAAGAATAAAATTCGTCTTAACTCCCAATTTCTTATTTTAAAACTTCAGAAAAAAAGATATGAATATTTTGTATTCTCCCTGTTCTTATCTTTTTTCCTAAGACTATTCTTAAGATCAAATTTAAGTATTCATATTCCTGAAAAGAATGTTTGTAAATAACTTCTTAAAGTTAGGATAACCTCCAACCTGTCTTAAATCCCCAAAGGTAAGATGTTAAATGAATTTATTGGGTTGTTTCAAATATTAAGCATTACAACACTGTATTTTTTTTTTTTAATAATTCAATATTGTGTTGTCAATTTTGATATTGTGGTTTTATATATGATCATATACTTGCATAAATCCGGCCATGGTTGTAATGTTAAAGACGAGACTAAACGCGAGAAGAATCATTGAGAGTCTGATCAGAGAATTGTGACCCGAGTTCACCAAAGTTAGTTTATATAAGATCACTACAAAAAGCCCAGAGTTCATCTGAGACTCTGCTGCAGACAGTAAGGGAGAGCTTTACCTTTCTCCCACAATCCCTTTAGATCTCACAGATCATTCACCAAGAGACGGAAGAAAACAGGGGTCAGAAGCAGCTCATAAACCCACCGGTCTCACACAATTAAACACAAGAGGTTAAAATATAGTGGAAATAATTGTGTGGGCCTCTGGACGGTTGAGACGTTTTCCCTGCAGCCATATTCTTCACCCCTCAGCAGATCCTTTCAAACGCTAGCCGAGGCTCCGCCGAACGCTAATGAGATGCAAAGAGGTCTGTAAATTTCACCGTACGCATCTCTCCCTCGCGAAAGGTGCCAAAAATGTGCGTGGCATCACGTAACACAAACACTTCCAGCCTTCACTTCCAGCATTACAGACATTAAAAATCACGAACCGAAGACCTGCTAATTATTACTCGCTCTGCACAGACTGGCGGGCAACAGAGCGGAGAGCACCAACTTCTCAATGTCAATTTCTCGGGGTAACAAATATATAAAGGTCAGGGAGTGAGTTCCCTGGGAATAAGAGCAGCGCTGAGGCGCTAAATGATGTGTATCTGCCCGTGATCACCCCACAGATGGCTGGGTTAAGATTATACTGCCCCCTGCAGTCCTGGGGATCAACATCGCTATTATGAAACACAACAACAGCAGGAAACTTCACATAGCAAGGATGGATTGAATTGATCAAAAATGAGAGTAAAAACATTTATAATGTTACAAAAGATTTCTATTTTAAATAAATGCTGTTCTTTTGAACTTTCTATTTGTCAAAGAATGCTGGGAAGAAGAAAAAAAATCATCAAAACCTTGATATGGGAACAATAAACTGAAGACTAAAGTAATTATTTTATATATTTAATTTTATAATATATTTTAAATATTTTTATATGTATTTATATATTTATAATTTTTTTATATTTTAAAGTCATTTATTCCTGTGATTCAAAGCTGATTTTCAGCATCATTACTTTTTAAAATATATTATAAAATAAAATATAGTGTGTGTATATATATATATATATATATATATATATACACATATATGTACTTTTATATGAGAATGAGATTTTAAAACATATATATATATATATATATATATATATATATAAATATATATATATACATATATATATATAAAAGACATTCTGTTTTCAGTTCAATTACAGGGCTTCATTGTTGATTAGTTGGTCTTTCACTTTCAATGAATGTTTGGGTCTGGTCATCTAAATACATGTCACATTAGAGTGACTAAAACATTGAGACAAAAAAATCTCGTCAAATATCATTACCAGGGACATTGTTGGTAGACAGTTTGAGTCTTAAGAAAGTATGAAAATGTGTCTTGGCCTGTTAGAGACAGCTAACAGTAGCCACAAATAACGACACCAAACCAGACACGGTCGACAACTGAAAAAAGACGCTCCATTAAACAACATGCGATGCCTAACAATGAGTCGGTGTTGTTGGGCCCGGCTGTGAGCGCTGCACTTTCAACTGACATTTGTTTTGATGTGCGGGGACAGTAATTAAGCTCCTCACCTGACGGAGAAGGTGATCTCTTCTGTCATATTCTGACAGGAGTCCCAGCCACAGGTAAAGCCAAATAGTTACAAGCTTGGTAGCAGCACAGGAAAAAAAGGAGCAATGTTTGATTGCACGATAGCGTGCCATAACTCGGAGCTGTTACTGTGCTGACAGCCGTCTCTGTGTGAGCCGTGGCACAATGTAACATCTTTTAGGGCTCTGAGGGCTCATTAGTTTATGACACACTGATGTTACTCAAAGCAGCAAAAGAAGAAAAAATAAAAAACTGGGACGTGATTGGGCCAGGATGGTGTTGTCATCCTGTTATAAAGTGGCGGAATAAATATTATGAGATTTTTTTTGTTGTTGTTCTGACCATTCTTTATAGAATTTCTTCCTTCAGTCAAAATCTATTATGCTGTGAAGCCTTTACAGTATTATATCATTAGTAGTGTGTGATAATCACTATTTCAAATCCCCTATTAGACTCCATGTAACTCACCAAACATGTTTTGTGATTTTGATATATGTGGCTGCACCGTTTTCGACAAAGAGCACGCCAAAATGAACGTGAGGCTATATCTCTGCAATGCTTTAGTGTGCTCTGACCAAATTTGGTGTGCGTTATGACAACCATGACTTGAGAGTACCTGCAGAGAGTTTCGACACAGTGCCACATAGAGGTCAGGAGACATGAAAAATTGACATTTTTGCTTATAACTTCGGAACGGTTTGGCCGAAAGTCACAAAACGGGTCTCTTTAGATTCGAAGCAGCATGCCAAGTTGAACGATACCCATTTCGGCCATTTTGAGCATCAGCCATTTTGAAATTTTGCTTTTACGTATGCATTGGCGTACAGTTACAAAACTCGGCACCATGTACAAGGTTCACAAAAAAATCTTACCTTGTGGTTAAAAGTTATAATGAAATATGAAAAAAAATGCAAAACTTTTGATTAGCTTTGCCTATTGTAATGAAACTGAACTTAGATCGCTTGGGTTATGCTGAGAACATAGATACCAACTTTGTCATAGTTGGCCGAATTTACGATTTTCTTTCAAAACATATTTTTTCGAACTTCTTCTAGACCGTTTATTCAATTTTCTTCAAAATTGAACTGTATCATCTTCAGTCAATGGAAGAAAATAAATTATGGATTTCATGTCGATAGATGAAAACGTTTCACACCGCAGCAACAAAGTTGATGGCAATGCATTGGAATATTGACACCAAACCTTGTATGTGTCATTGTGACCTTGCTCTGAACGCACCGCATCAATTTGGTAACGGAGTCATCTATCGTTCAAAAGTGATAATCCATTAAATCATTATTAGTGACCGTGATTTTACAGGTATTTTGCCTAAAATCATCTTAATGTGTTTACACTTTGTGCTCATTCTAGCAGTTGGTCTGATGCTCCCAACCATGGCAGGACTTATTGCAGCTGTATTAACACTTTACAGTGTCATTGTTACATATGTTTCATGCATTTACTATAGTAATAACTAGAAATTATGCTTAATTACATGCAATTGACCATAAACCAAACCCTAATCCTAACCCTAACCCTACAGTAAGTACATGTAGTTAATTGTTATTACTCAGTACTTAAATGTATAATTACACTGTAATACTGACATCTTAAAATAAAGTGTAATAATTTACTAAGTAATAATAATTAATGCATGTACTAACAATAAGTTTAAGGTTAGGATGAGTGTTTGGTTTAAGGTTAATTACATGCAATTATGCATAATTTCTAGTTATCACTACAGTAACTACACATAACATGTGTAACAATGACACTTCAAAATAGTGTTACAGAGACTTCTTTAAAAAAAAAAAAAAAAAAACCTTACAGATCCCTAGCCTTTGAATAGTAGTGCACATCGAAGGGCTCTTTCGATTTGGGACAGTAACGAAGCAACCATTCAGAACAATTACTCATTTTCCCCATTCTGTCCCCTGATGGAGTTTGGGTTCCTTGCCATGGTTGCTTCCTTAGTTGGAGACACTTAATATTCAGCAATATTATTGATTTGACTGCACTGACACTATTGGATGAGAACTGAACCGAGCTGGACGATGACATTGCCGTTTTCTTCAGAGCTGCTTTATAGCTGAATTGAACTAATTTAATAATTGATGATCTTTCTAACAGAACAGAATAAACACTAAACTGACTTTAGCTGAACAATAACACTTTTTTTCTTTTAAGAAGCTGAATTTAACTCTGCATGATTATTTTCCTGTTGATACAATCTGTATTGTATAAAGTGCTATAACAATAAAGGTGACTTGACATGACCCTAGCAACCACATAGCAATGCCCTGACAACCACCTATAGCATCTTAGCAACAGACAAATAACGTGAGAAGGTCTGTGGCAGGTGCAGGTTCCGCGAGCCAGCCGAGATCTCAGACGACACTGTGCAGTATTTTTGTCTAGTTTTAAGGATATCGATTGCAGACACTGAATGCTGCAGTCATCTGAGAAGCATTTAAAGACGCATTTATCAACTTTTTTTGACAAGGATTATTAATGAATGGTCTGAGAGTGGAGCTGAAGCTCAGCCGTGCCCCATGGCTCTGACTGCTGTGGGTTTGTATCTTTATCTTTTAATCTCTCTGTTTCTCTACCGTTCCACGCCCACCGGTTATTATAGAGGTGAACACACAATTATGCTGGAGATCCTTGAGCGATACACAACTTTCAGACCACATCAGAGCTGGTTTAAGGGTGGTCTGTGTCAGCAAGGTTTCACCACGCTGCAAGTACATAGTTTTATAATTACGGTGTTTTACCGTGGTCTTAAATTTTCATCACTGCTGATTTGCTACTCAAACATTTCTTATTATTATCAATGTTGAAAACCGTCGTGCTGCTCCATATTTTTGAGGAAACCGTGATCATTTTTTCAGGATACTTTGATCAACAGAAAGTTCAGAAGAACAGCATTTAAGGGTTAGTTCACCCAAAAATGAAAATTCTGTCATTAATTACTACAAAGACTTTTGTTCATCTTTGGAACACAAATTGTCTTTTTAATGAAATCTATGAGCTCTCCGTAGTAATTACCAATTTCAAGGCCTAGAAATGTAGTAAGGACATCGTTAAAATAGTCCACGCGACTACAGTTGTTCAACCTTAATTTTATGAAGCGACGAGAATACTCTTTGTGTGCAAAAACAAAACAAAAATAACGACTTTATTATTTATTCTCTTCCCTGCCTTTCTTCTACGCTGTAGATGTTGTAAACACCGTGCAGTGCTTCCGAGTTCTACGTTAAAACATGAGCAGAATGACGCATCCGTGTGATGCTAACGCAAGAGCCGGCCAATACTGAGTCTGCATTCTGACGTACAACCTGGAAGTGCTGAAATCTATTTACAACGTGAACCACGTAGGAGAATGACTATTAAGAGAAGAAATGGTTGATTAAAGTCATTATTGTTTTGTTTTTGCACACAAAAAGTTTTCTTGTTGCTTTATAAAATTAAGGTTGAACTACTGCAGTCACATGGACTATTTCAACAATGTCTTTACCACTTTTATGGACCTTGTAATTAAATTGCTGTCTATGGAGTCAGAGAGCTCTCGGATTTCATCAAAAATATCTTCATTTGTGCTCTGAAGATGAACGAAGGTCTTACAGGTGTGAAACGACAGATTTTTTTTTAATGACAGAATTAACTACTTATAGAAACCTACTACAAGCTTTGGATTTGTCTGTTTGTAAATGTTAAAAGTCATTTTAATATAGCGCATCAAATCATTCACAGGTATAAATATGAAGCTATTGTGCAAGTAGTTGATTTTGAATTAATATTTAATGTCGATATACAATGTTTAAATACTTAAAATTAATCACAGTATTGAGATAAGACTGTCGACAGTGGCAAGGAAATCTAACTTTACCAAGCTCAGAGAGCCCCTAGTGGTCGGGAGCGTTTCCGTTGTGTTGTGAACTTATGTTGGCTTTTTTAATTTCATTGTGTTGTGCACTACTGGTCCACCATACATCCATGCTTAATAAAAGCAAGCTTTTTTTTTTTTAAGAGCTGTTGCTGACTTGTCAAAGCTAACTATTAGTTTGTCTTGTTAAAAAAGTTCAGGAGTTGAATTTTAAGTAACTTTGACACTTAAAATTCAGGAACTTTTTTGTAAGTCAAATTAAAACACAGAGCAAATGATTTCATCCAGTTTAGCATATGTTGAATCGTCTACACCGACACTTTTCGACTGCTGACAATCTGTCCACCATAAAACAGGCTTATGTTTACGTGTGAACATACGACGGACACATTTCTCCTGCCACGGGTCAAGTCGGAGCACGAAACCTGGCACGAAGTGGGATTTCAGTTTGGACGATTTATCAATCTACTGGCTACATTAAACGGATTTCTTAATGAAGTGAAATCTTTATAAGGATTAGCCTGCCACCTGCAAGGTGCCACCTGCTCATCCCGCATAATTGGCAGGCTTGGCAGAGCTGCCATCAGCATAAAGATACAGCGAGAGGGCAAAGGAGCAAGCGAACGCGGCGTCGGAAAAAGAATGTGAGCGGTGACACAAATGTCTCTGTGAAAAACAAAGTCTCTCGACACAAAGTGAGCATCCAACTTTTCTGCTTGTTCTGGCAGTCTTGTATCAACTTTGACACGGCGACCGCCCCCAACCACGGCAGAGAGACGCCACTCTAGTATTTCAAAATAATGTAAACAGCCGTGAAAGTGTTGCAATTGTTCAGTGCTGGCTCATTGTTGGTTTCTCATGCTGGTGTCGGTGAAACTAGTTGAGCTTGTCTCCAGATGTTCTTCCGCTGATCGTGTAATTACTGTCCTTTGATTTATGCTCCATTACACATTTCATGATTGATGGCTATGAAGTACAACTTGGAATAGGTGTGTGTGGGAGCTGTGTCGGGAAGCTGCTTTGAAACTATAAGTTAAACTACAAGCTACTCATGATTTAAAGTATTTCAAGTACAGGCAAGCTATCCTATTGAGACAGTAGTTAGAAATAAGCTATTAATGTTTTTTTTGGTACAAAAAAGACAATGAATATATTAAGTGGGTCACAGCATTAAACAGTTTTGAACAGATATTTTATATATATATATTAAAAACCATCAATAATTCCAGATAAAAAACATTTTTATAACAAAACTTGAGGATTAAATATCTTTATATTGTATACATACATACTGTTCAATGTTGGCTAAGTACGATAAAAACAAAAAAAAACAAAAAAACTACTTTTATTCATCAAGGACATTAAATTGATCAAAAGTGGCAGTAAAGACATTTATAATGTTACAAAGGATTTCAAATAAGTGCTGTTCTTAAGCACCAAATCTACATCTTATAATAATTTCTGAAGAATCATGTGACTCTAAAGACCTGAAGAGTAATTATATATTTTAAAATGTAAGTTCAGTTCGGTCAGCTTTAAAGTTGGCATGAAATAACTTGTTTTCTTCCTTATTGTGGCGTATATCCAAGTGAAACTGCTTCTGGTACAAGACAAAATGTCAGGCATGGCTTGAGTTTCTCCATGGGAAACTGATTGGATTGGTTGTGGTTTGCTATTGGTCGATCCGCGTGAGTGACAGGTTGCCCTGCCCTCACGCCAGTAAACGTGTCATCAGAGAAGAGATGCAAGAGGGAGTGGAAGTTTTTTGATTAAAGAATTTTTTAAAAAAACATTCGTAATGAATTTTTCAATAATTTCAATATTCCATAAAATTTAAGAATTTTCCATTTTGATTTCATGGTGACTTTAAAGCTTGATTGTTGTAAAACGTAGTAATAAAAACATGCTTGCTATGTTGCTACTGAAAAAAAAAGCTAAATTGTTTTGCTTAAACTGAAAATAAATGCAGGGAGTAGCATTTTTAGTTAACCTTAACAAAGAGAAATGTATATGCTTGTGTGTTCTGAGGTGAGAGCTGTTCTAGAGGGATCTCTTTGAACTCGGCTGCCCCAGAGCATGTTTGACTACAGCAGAAGCCCGGCGTTGGGTTGCTTAGGATTGCTAAGTGGTGAGATGGCTCCAGAATCACAATCCTCAGGGTTAGAAAGTCATTAACGGCGCCACACCAAAGGACTGCAAGCTTGACTGTGTGACACTCATTCTGGGAAAGTGTTAGGCTGTCCGCATCCATGAGATGTGCCAAGGACAGGCCGTCTGAAGTGCTCTCAGTCATGGCCTGAGCTTCTGATGCCTCTGTTTTGTTTTGAAATCTTAGCCTTGTAATTTATCTGCTAAAACCATCTGTTCAGAAAGTTATCAAAGGATAACAGGAAACATTTGTAAAGTTGTGAATGTGAATCTTTATTACTCAGCACTATTGGCTATTACTAGAGTTAATGGTCCAGGTTCTAAACCCCACAATGCTTTATTGAAGTCACCATGAAGTCATTCCTGTTCGACTATTCCTGTTTTTATTAATATTATTATTGCATATTTCAGTATTTATTATGTCCTCATCATTATTTATTTATTTATTTATTTATTTTAATTCATGTGCACTCACAATCTTTAATTAAAACTTACCCTCTTGCAGTGACATCTCTTCTCTTCTCTGATGACACGTTTACTGGCGTGAGGGCGGGGCAACCTGTCACTCACATGAGATCAGTGCACTTTTTTTCCTTTTTGTGATTATTTCCTTTTTAGTAGTTGAGCACCCTCAATCAGAAGACTAGGCTGTTACAGTTTTATTAGTATCAACATCAACAAAATTCATCTTTACATTGCAAATGTGGAACAGAAGCTCCATCTGATATGTCATATATATTTATTTAATGCTTCGCAAATGTGGCATACAATAGCGTAATGGAAATAGCCTACATTAAGTATATACATTATATACATTAAACTAAAAAAAAACAGGTATGCATTAGAAAAACAAATTCAATTTGTTATTTTAGTAACACGAAACTGGCAATAAATTGATATTTAGTAGTGAGTGAACAAGGAACACTGCTCCATAAGTCAAGCATGAGTTCGTAAAAACTCCTGTTATAAAGCCGTGAAGCTTTCTACACTGTGAAATGAATCTCTTAATTAAAGCAGACCTATTACGCTGATCACAGATCATTTATTACAGCTTGTCAAATTTGCCCCTATTTGGGTGTGAGCAAAAACACGCTGTTTTTGTGTGTGTCACTTTAAATGCAAATGAGCAGCTGCTCCCAGCCCCCTTTCCAGAAGAGGGCGGAGCTTTAACAGCTCGTGCTTTGGTTGCTCAACAACAATAAAGCTGGAGAATCTCACGCAGACAAAATGATGATTGTTTGTAACGGTGTTCAGCCTTACATTGTTTAAACCACTGTTGAACACTGGAGACACTCAGGAAACATCTTTTAGAATGAAACTGGATGTTTCTGAATGGTTAGTGGATAAATTTATATAGTTGCTGTAGAGTTGATTCAACTCATCGACTAGCATGTGCCGTCATGTTAATCTTTTGTGCAAATCCAGTGTTGAATTGACCCTCGTTTGTGAAGCAGTCCGGTGTAAATGACGGCATCAACAACACTCTACTACAACAACTCTTCCTCTTCTCTAAAACAGCCCAACATGGCCTCACCTCCTTTGTTGTATGTTCCTGGGGGCGGGATTTATATATATTTGGGGGTTTGTGATGTCGCCAACCAGGAAAGAAGCTTGTTGTAGTCCTTAAAAAGCGATTTCTGTAAAATAAAAAATCTCCCTTTGTATTGAACTCTGAGCATCGTAACTTTGCAGATGTTATTTAAACACAAACATCAACATTACACACTGACTAAAGTTAAAAAAGTGAAATCATAATCAAGGACCCCTTTAAATCTGATCGGCACTGTTATTTATGATGAGAGAATTCGCGAGAGAGTAGAATTCAGTCAGTGAGCATTTTCAGGGGATTTGATTGGCCTTTGCATTCATAAATCAACAGAAAACATGTGTGATTGGTTGTAATGCTCAACACTGCAAAAAAAAAAAAAAGGTTTAAAAGGAAATCTGAAACAACATGAACAGATCTAAAATGTAATTCCACAATTGACACTTCACTTTTCTCACAACATGCATAGTAAATTTATTTTAATTGTGCACTGGCATGGGCAGACACCACTGACATTTTTTTTTAAATATAAAAATCTAGTTAGTTAATAAAGCCAAATTATAATTTTGTCTGTATTTTAGTCAGGATATAAATAAACTGATAATAATGATCCCATTTCCTAGTGAAATTGGGTTTGTGGTTCACGGCAGTCTCTTGGCAACCACATGCCAAACATGGCATGTTTTTTTTTTACTTTGAGTGAAAGCACAACAAGCTAGCTTTCTATCCAGCTAAAGAATCATATTGCATGACAATCTATGCCAGCATCTTTAAACCAGCATGCACAAAACCGACTGCCTTGGCAACATATTTGAATGTCGTTCCATATCAATTTGTGTCACTCAATGTCCAAAATTGTCATTCAGTAAGACGCGCTGAAGGCCTGAGGCCTAAAAATAAACGAAGGTCTTACTAACCCAGAGAAGCAAGCATCACTTTACCATCCCATATAAACAACCAGCAGAGATGCCACAGTGCTACGGCTGAGCGCATTGCATTTCTCAGAAGAAAAAAACAATCCTTGCAATGACTAAACTGCCGTGTGGGAAACTTAAGGCAGGCCGGCACTATTGGACATGGCTGATGGGGGATTCACCTCACCACATATCAGCTCAGTAAACACAGACCACATTAGAGCCTTTGGGACAGAGTTCAACATAAATTACATGAACCTCTTGCCCAAAGGTGACTGAGCCGAGATAGAATTGAGTGCAGAAAAAGCCACACGAGTGCCTTCATTTATCTGAAACCACAGTATCAGCCTGTGGTCTCGGTGAAATACGGCACACGCGGATCGCTCAAGACTTCTCTCTGCTGTAGTGAGCGCTCAGGGTCATGTCATTTGTAACTGTAGGTATTTACACATAATCCATTTGTCTTAGGAAAGACAGTGAAACATTGAGTTTTGACAGTATATCTAAAATGTAAACCCTTATATTATACAACTTTAGACATGTACGAATCATAAAACACGGTCATTCGTTGTGTGCTGTCTGCTCGCGGTAAATGTGGTTTGGTGAGTCGTGTTGCCTGCGCTAGACGGTGATGCACTACAATATTAATGTGTGTTTTGTTTATTTACCAAATCAGAAATCACAGAATAGTCTCAAAAATCAGGTAAAACCTTGTGTGTGTGGGGGGGGGGGTGCTTAATTGTATTGAATGTGCACGTTTAGTATACTTCAAAACTTAAAAGTATATTTAAAAAAAAACTGTAATTGCAGGATTGTAATTGCAAATTACTGAAATAAAAGACTGTGTTAGGGGCCATTCACATATCGTGCCTAAAAACGGGTGGGAAGCACGGCCACGCCGCTTTCTGTCATGTGGCATCTGTCATTGCTATGCAACCATGAACAGCGCTCTCCACGACTACGCGGAAGTTTCAATGGATTTCCATCACCGAAAAGCCCTTACAGAAGCTCTAGAACAAGATTTATTTATGGAGAAGGAAAAACAAACTCCCGCAGTGTTTGGTTGCACCACGGAGAATTTCACAAACTTATCCAAGAGCTCCGTCTGGACGATGAGAGATTCAAAGTCTATTTCAGAGTCCAGTTTAATAATCTTTTAAGAAAAATTGGCCATGAAACCGTCTCTCCTGCGCAACGGCTCTTCATTTGTCTGAGGTAATTAGTCAACCGTTACGGTAAGGGAAAGGGTGAAGCTGATTGGATGGTTCTGAAGATGAACGAAGGTCTTACGGGTGTAGAACGACATGAGGGTGAGGAATTCATGACAGAATTTTCATTTTGGGTGAACTAACCCTTTAAGTACCTGATTATAATTATAACTGTAGTGTGTTAATATATATTTTAAATGTATAAATGTTAAAATGTTTAAATACATGACATACAAGTTTCAATAGAAATGACATTAGAGTTTAGTTTACTATGTTTGTCAGCACGATCAGGAGTACACTTATTTCAAAGACAACCAATGTCATTAAGAAATGACATATAAAGATATCGTTTTCATATAAAGTGCAGCATTCAAACTTAACATGAGACTGATTTTCAAACTCTTGAATGCGCTCAAAAACGCCTCAGCGCACGATCCCGATATACACATAATTACAGTATTTCAAAATATCTGTCTTCACACAAACTTTATCTGTTATGTCTTAAGTGAACTTTTTGTTAACTGTTGGGGAACAACATCTGATGTATAGACTGTCTGCTTCATTAATGTTAATCAAACAATTGGTATCATATATATATATATATATATATATTTTCCTATAGATATTTGTTTTTGACTTGTGTGCCAAATGTGGCGTTATTACGAGGGATTTAAGGTTTGTTTGCTAGGTGATTTCATTTCAGAACCTTCAGAAAACTTTAACTCCATTTCTCTCAAAATTGACACTGTCAACTTCAAAAGGTATAGCTTTTTTTTTGTCTAATTCCAAAAAATGACATAATTTTGAACATTTTTCAATAGAGAATGTGAAAACTCATTTTTGAAAATTTGCTCATTGCGACTCACTTTGTCAGAATGAGCCATATTATTGTATATAATATCCGTAATAAGTACCTTTTTTTAAAGCATGCTAAAGCTCATTACACCTCTGAAGTTTACATACTTAAAGTGCTTATATTTTAGAAGCTGCACGCTGAGATCACATATCGGTGTCTAAGATGGACAAAGGCCAGAACTGCAAGTTCATGCCGAAGTAGAACAACCTGTTTCCTTCTTTTTGTGTTAAGTTACATGAACCACATTAGATCCGATGACTTGGCATTGTTTTCATGTACGTCTTGTTAGCAAATCCCTCAACTAGAGGCTCGGCCAATTAACACCTCATAATATCTCGGCACGGTGTTCTTCCAGAGGTTTGCGCTGCCATATATTATGCTGTGATTTGTCATGTGATCCTGCAAAGATCTGAGAGGCGGTTTTCAGCCGGTATCTGTAGACCCTGGCCCAGTTAGCAGCGCCCAGAATCTTACATAACCCCGGGCTTCTGACGGCACGCCATCTCCTGACTGCAGATGGGTAATTTGTTTTGATCTGTGATTATCTCACCCATGTTCTGAAGAAGATGTAAACCTCTTGTGAGGCTGTTAGGTAAATCCCACAATGTGAGGAATTGCCTCGGGTCTGAAGTCCTCACCCTTTTACCTTTCATTCCTGTGAAAGGCAAAGGCACCTGACAGATTTAAACCCCCCGCGGGGTCTTATCGCGCGGCGTGCGAAACTACAGAACCGAGGGGCGGACGGGTGAGAGGGTCACACGGAGAATTCAGCTTTAATTAAACTAAAAATATAGAAGTCTCTTTGTGTCCTTTTGTAATTAATGTTAACAGGCCAGGTTGTCACAGGGCAACCCTCGAAACCTGCCTAAACACGGTTCTTCGAGCCAGACATACCTGGGAAATTATCGACTAATTATCTACTAAATACGTTTGCTCGTGTTGAAGAAACAGCGCGCTTAATTGTCGGCGCTATTTCCATTTCCCTCCAGGGGCGGCCGGCTTATCTGAAGAGCTCATTATATTAATGCCGGTAATTATGTATTTTGCTTACTTCTGATGTGACTCTGTTCTAATGGGCGCCCTTAATAAGAGGATGACGGTACATATGTCAGAAGACATTTTGCGTGTCGCCGACAATGTGTGTTCTTCTTCCATAAAGGCTTGGAATAACGGCATTACGGGCTGGTTATGAAAGCTTCGGATCAAATCTTCACTCTTTTTAGTGTATTATTCATGGGTTGCTCCCCGAGGCCTGCGGAATGGGGCTGGACGTGCACAGGAGTGGAAGTGGATCGGAACACGATGCCAGCCATCCTGAGCTTATCGCTTATAGAAGCTGGAATTATTCTGTGTGCCAGCGGCTCTCATAAACTGCTGCTACTCGTGCCGTCCCTGTGCGACAAGACGGTCGCTCTCACCGCTAAAACACAGCTAGTCTCGCCAGCTATCGGCATTAAGCCTGCCGCATATTGTAGCTTGTTCTGAAGCACAGAAATATTCATTCAGATATGAAAGGGTCACATGTTCATTTTGTATTGGATGTTTAGAGGTTATTAATAGACTGACGTGCATAAAAAGTAACGACAATTTTCTTGGAAAGTTTTTGGATATCTTTAAAACATTCACTGCCAAAAACTGTTAAATGGTAGCACGGTTTCCACATTAAATAGGAAAATTTGCTAAATGTAGCTAACATGTTTAAACATGCTGCTAGCATGTTTTTACTCTGTTTATGCATGTTTTAGCATGTTCATTGCAAACGCTCTTTGAAGCTAAACGGAGATGTTTATGTTGCAAGTCACAGACTGGACTAATGAAACCGGCAAAGATTAGTCTACTATTAAAGCATGACTTTGATGCAGTAAGTCTATATAATATTCAAAGATGTGCAGTTCATAGGGGACAGTTATAGACAGGGCTGGGTAGGTTACTTTTAAAATGTATTTCACTACAGATTACAAAATACATGCTTTAAAAAGTAATTTGTAACGTATTTCGTTACATTACTCAAGTTTAGTAACTTAATCTAAATACTTTAGAATACTTTGGAATACTAATAAGTGTGGAACAAACACAAAAAAGGTAATTGCAAGTTTTTATCTCACAATTCTGACTTTTTCACTCAGAATTGCGTGATATAAAGTTGCAATTGCGAGTTATAAAGTCAGAATTATGAGATATAAACTCGCAATATTGAGAAAAGTCAAAATTATGAGAAATAAACTCGCAATATTGAGAAAAGTCAAAATTATGAGATATAAACACACATAATAAATTCACAATTTTACACAATTCACAAGAATTGCAAGTTTTTATCTCCCAATTCTGACTTTATAACTTGCAATTGTGAGTTTAATTCTCACAATTCTGAGAAAAAGAAGTCAGAATTGTGAAATACAAACTCACAATTGTGAGGGGAAAAAACAAACTGTGAGAAAAAGTTGCAGTGACGAGTGAATAATAAAATGACTCACAAACAACTATCACAAAACATGAAAACAGTCGTGGATCATCAGGTCATGACAGGACAGTTAAGTTGACAGACCGGCAATTTTTTTAATTCAGTCATTTTGTCTTGTTCAGGACAGTATTAAATAAAAATAACAAAATATTTATGATCCCTCTTAAAAGTATTAAAATGTTGATGAAACTTAACTCCGCTTTTTCAGACTGTCAGAGTCAGAGAATCACCAATTGCTGTTTAAACGACATTAAAATTCAAAGTAATCACTTTGGTAATCTAAAATACTTTTCAGATGTAACTGTAATCTGATTACCACCCATTTAAAATGTAACTGTAATGAAATACAGTTACTCAAATTTTGTATTTTAAATACGTAACTAAGTTACTTGTATTTTGTTACTCCCCAACCCTGTTTATAGCATGAAATATATTTAAACATTTTACATGAATGACTTTTAAATATAGCCTATAAAATTTTATTTCAAAATTCTGACTTTTTTCTTGGATTTCCGTGTTTATATCTCTCAGTTCGGACTTTATAATTCGCAAATGTGAGTTTATATCACAATTGTGATTGGAGAAAATATATAAACTTGCAATTCTGAGGAAAATAGAATAGCGAGTATATCTCAATTCCGTTCTTTTTTCTAAGAAATGTGAGATATAAACTCGGATTTGCGAGGGGGAAAAAAGTCGGAATTGTGAGATATAAACTAAAAATGAACTTTTTCATTCTTTTATTCCGTGAAATGGCTGATGGGGAATTTCACATTTCAGCTCAGTACTAAACACAGACGACTAGCTACTACTTCTGCCAAATTTCTGAAGCGCATAGGTCACATGCTAGTGACATGACGGATGTATTTCATTAATACACACATTCATACTATATAGAACACACTTTCTTAAGTCATGAAGTAAGTTTCAAATCAAATGTAGTAGTATACAGTACATTTTTGGGTTTCTCTTTTGGGTTGACCGCCCCTTTGAAAAGAAGCCCTTGTTATGGTAAATAAAATACTTTTTAAAGAATATTCTAACAATATTTGGTAACACTTAATTTATTTTACAGTGTCATTGTTACATGTGTTACGTGTAGTTACTGTAGTAATAACTATAAATTATGTTTAATTACATGCAATTAACCCTAAACTAAACCCTAATCCTAACCCTAACTCTATAGTAAGTACATGTAGTTAATTGTCATTACTGAGTATTAAAATCTATAATTACAGTTTAACAAAGACACTTTAAAATAAAGTGTAACCCAATATTTAACTAATGTTTTGGACACTTAATTACACGGAAACTGCAATTACATAAAACATAAAAATGTATTATAGTTTAAAATGATATTAAAATCAATTAGCTGAACTTTAGACATATAGGACTTTAATAATCTTTACAAGTACTTTCATAATTATATTGTTTTTGAAATAAGGTTAAAGTGTCCTGCTGAAAGTAATGACAAGCATTTATGTAAACTAAAATATACTTTAATATACATCCTATTGAAACTCGAACTGTCAAAATTATAATCAAATATTTTACATGTGCAACTTCACATTACAGCGTGACAAAAGATTATTAAAACAATGATTCAAAACATTTAATTTCACATTAGAAAGTGAACCTCAGTGTGTTAACAAATGAAATGAAAGTGTACTCTCTTTAGAATACACTTAAGTGGTCTTTTATTTCATTAATATCAGCCAAAATTATCTACAAGTAAGTAAAAATATACGGTAACACTTTATTTTACAGTGTCATTGTTACATATGTTACATGTAGTTACTTTTGTAATAACTATAAATGATGAATAATTACATGCAACTAACCCTAAACCAAACCAAACCCTAATCCGAAAGTAATTATATGTAGTTACTTAATATTACTCAGTACTTAATAATTACAGTGTAACAAAGACACCTTAAAATAAAGTAACCAAATATACTTTTCAGTGCACATAGATTACAAATAAGCACAAGGGTTAAGAGAAAAAAACTAATTAACAGAATTAAAAATAATATTTTCAGGTAACATTTTGCAAGTATGTTCGGGATGAGTATTTCTGACCTCATTCGAGTGTTAAACTGCATGTTCTCTCTCTTTATCTCCACCTCTTCTCTTTCACAGCACTTCCTGAGCGCAGATGATGTGAACACCGCCTTCAGTGCGAAAATATCAAATTCTCAACGAAGCGTCATGTGGCTGAGATGTCTTGAATTCACCTCGGCAGCTCTTTAAAGGCATACTGTACGGCGGACACCAGACGCCAGATAATTTAATGGTTTTTGACTTTAAAATGCCCCCAGTGCTGTTTCTCTGCTGAGCGCAGGCATTCAGACATTTTCATCCTCAGACTGCGTTAAATCACAGGAAGTCTCCGTTCACACACACACACACACACGGTAGAGACCCAGGTAAAGGTAGAAGCTCTTCAAGGGTTCTTCTCTTTGTTTCACAGGCATGAGAGCAAGTGAGAGAGTTTCATGTTGAATCACAGTGCGGTTTACATTCCACCTGTGTTGTGACAACACGATTCACAGGCGTCTCAGATGTGGCTTTGAGGTTTGCCTGATATAAAAGAGCTGCTTTAAATCGGAGAACGTACAGCCATCCTGGAGTGGATTCAGTTTACGTTGACCGTAATCTCAAGTGTCAGACGCTCAGCCTCAATGGAAACAAAAGGCAAATTTACATCTTTGTTTCGGTACGGGAAAAGGTTACTGCGCTCGGCTGAAACTGGCATGTCTATCGCTCGACAAAAGATATGCACGCTTGACATTAGCAACTGATCTTATAAAGATGTTGCAAAGGCCCTCGACAAAAAAAAAAAAAAAACTATAGGATTTTTCCATTGGCTATTGAATTGTTGCAGTAAATAAACTCGATGACCAGTAAAGTTTATGATTCTTACACGTTTTGTTAATTAAGATAAGATAACACAACTTTTATGAATTTTGAGGCCTAAATGCCTTTTAAATGTCTAAATGTCTTCAGGTTTTTTTTTATTTTTTTTTATTATTTCTCTGAAGTTTAAATATTTTCTCTGAGTTAAAATGGTTTGCAAGAGCAAAATTATTAACACAATGAGGCTCTGAAAGTGGACTAGTGAGTAGATGAGTTTACTTAAATACTTTTTCAAGACAAGTAAAAGCTTTTTAAAAAATCAAAATAGGGTTTGATGTATGTTATGCTTGAGATTGTGTTAAACACAGACTTTATTTCAGGCATTTAACCAAAAACCCATTCAAAGACCCGTTGACTTTAATAGATCCGGAAATGTAAAATAGGCCTACTAACTTTTTTACAGGTGTTGGCCTACAAAAATATGCTATTGGGTGTTTTCTGGTGAGTGGACCAAAATTAAATTGATAATTTTCACAGCTGAATCTTCTCGTCCACCAGAGTTTGTGTTAAATTCAAATACAGTGCCTTTAGGCCTTGTTAACATGGTATTTTTTGGTCAGTCGGATCACAAATGGACGACGCTAAATACAGGTGTAAATGGGGTTTAAAACATTTCGAGTTTTTCCACTTCCACTCCGCTCATGTGGTCGAATGCGTTCGAACAGCAGCAAAAGACCACAAAAAAACCCCACATTTTTCTGTCTTCTCCGTATGCGTTCATATGTAGATTGTGTGAGCTTTTTTCGTCTAGCAGATCGAAAAATCTGAAAAAACCCATTCACTAAAAAATGTCAGTGATTTTAACGGTAAAAGACTGTAAAAATGCTCCAGTACTTTAAATGTACTGTTAATAGATCAAACGGTAGATTTAATGTCATTTTACGGTAAAATACCGTTAAATTGACAGTTTTTTTAAGTGAAAAATAACAATTCATTGTATAATTTACAGTGAAAAACCATAAATTGACATTCCCCCAATTCCCTGCGTGACACTTGATGTATTGATTCATCATGTGACTCCATCACCAGTGTGAATGGTGGTTGTCAGTGTATTACAAAGGTATAAAACGGATATTAGTACTTCAATAGGTTGTTAAATTAACATTATATCAGTTAATAACATTATTGTTTTACCGCAAATTAAAATTTTGTGTGTAAAATAAACAGTTATGAACCATAATAATCACAATATAAATTTTACGGTTTTGAACTGTAAAATAGACAGCTGTCACGTAGAACCTAAAACACTGCTACTGTATTTTTCACGGTAAAAACCACAGCTGCCATTAACTTTTACTCATAGACCCTTCCCTTTAAGAAACCAGGACAGAAGTGTTTGAAAGTGGATAAGAAACTAATTCAAACTCCAGGTGTAAACGGGTACATGTCGTCTACTTGTGATCCGACCAAAAAACATCTTAATACCAGGTGTAAACAGGGCCTTAGATATCATTGACACCAAGCAGTATTGGTTCTTGCCTGCGTCACAATCTAGTTCGAGTATGTGGGATGAAGACTAGTATTTGAGACCCACAGCAAAGAAGATTTTCAGTGGAAAAAAAATACATTTGACACTGGGCCGCACACAAAGCATCATATGACTTCAGAAGACTCAGAATGGCTTTTATTATTATTATTATTATTATTATTATTATTATTAATTTTGTTGCTGTTGTTTTGGATTTATGTAAAAAAGGAACTTGCATTCTTCAGAATGTATGGAAAAACAAAAGCGGATTAAAGTGACATGAGTACATAACTAGTCATAGAAGTTCCCTTTAAAGGAGACAAAAGGTTCATTTGTTTAAGATTTAATTGGTAATAACTGCTGATGGGCAAGTTTTCATTCTCACAGTTCACACTAATTACATAATGTGTTGAATATGACTAGTGTGGTTATACAGTGATCCAAAGATGAACAACACTTGCCACCCGTTTCATTCATTTTTTTTTTTTTTTTTTTTTTTAAATAAAATTAACTCTTAAAACTCTCTTCTTTTATAACATGATGTGCTGGAAATGACATTTTAAACACTTCTGGAATAAAGATGGGTTTTTTTTAACTTAACGTAGGCAGATTATACTTTACTACAGTTATACTTTCCCACTGTGTGTATTATTTCAGCTTGACAGTAAAAAACATGTAAAAATATTCAGTTCGCAAGTGAAATTTACCTCTGGTTATCTTTCTTTTTTCACAATTACATACTTTAAAAAATAAAATCAAGCCATGCGGGTCTCATCTCCACGTGTGTTTCAGCTCACAAAACACAGTTTCATGGAAATATCTGTACATAACCATCGCGAGTGTCTAATGACTTTTGTGATGGTACAATCTCTCCATGTAGAGGACTGATAGTCTCGTGGATTAACAGTGCTCTGGATTATTCTCACTGATGAATATTCTTGTCGAAAGCACTGCCCTCATTGAGTTAACCTCCGCAGACTGTTGGGTGACTTTTACCAGCACCCCTTAAAACACGAGCTCATGATGTAAGAATCCCCTTAAATATGTAAAGTATACGCTTAAACCTGGGCTGCGATAACACGCTCTTTTTATCTCACGCTCCACTTTCAGCCAGATTTTGCTGTACACGGATATTCATTTGAATCAGTGTCTTATCAACGCCGGTATGTGAGCAAAAGTTCATATCGCTGACGGCTGAGAGAAAGTGGCAGTTAATTTAGCGAACATCTAATTTCAGCACAGTGACACTGGAAATTTCTGGGGCGCGGTAGTTAATTCACAGTTAAAAAGATGAGAAACACTACAGTTACAGGTGTGAACAGGCAATTAGCTGTCTATTGGAATCAAGGTCAGCATTCTTTGAGGATCATTATCTGCTAATGGAAGTTCATTTACTCACTCTTTTAGGGTGTGATAAGGCAGGAGGGAATAGGCCAGTGAATCATCGCTTTTGTCTGTTTTGCTCTTCTAGACATGGAGATCTCATTTATTCACGCTGCTAAAGCTCATTCAGTTTAACTTCCAGTGATGAGTCCTTTTGAAGACGTGGGCCAAATCTTACAGAAGAACAAAATCATGACAAATAATCCAGCATTATATAATTGCGCACAAGCTTATTTGTCATTTTTTTGCTGTAATTTGTAGGCATGTTAAATTAAATCAAACATTGCTTGACTCTCACAGAGACTTCTTTACTGTTCTATTGTTGATATAATAACCCACTTTTCTAATGTCTACACCTAGGGAATGATTCCTTTATTTCAAACTATTTGTGAAATATGGAAATATTATGACGCAAAACGCCAGAGATTTCTGGTCTTTCTCAGCGTTTGTCCAAAGAACAGAGCCGGGGAAATACAACACTGTTGATAAATCTAATTGATAAGCAAAATTGTGGTGCTGGCATTTGTTGATTTCTTGTACACACCTGCACTAAAAAACATGAATAATTCTATTGCTGAAAGACTTTAAAATGCTACGGTAAAAAACTGTTTATTGGTTAACAGTAATTTCCCTTACTATGTATGGTAAAAAAAAAATTGTAATCGGAAACTAGTTTTTGAAAGCAAAAAAGAACGTTGTCTTATGAAAAATCATAAATTTACATTTCCATTGATGCTTTAACCATGTTTCTTTAATTCATTGTGTGGTTTTCTCTTTATTGCCTTGTTAAGTTGTTTTTAAGGTGGTTGTCAGTACATTGTAAAGGTAAAATTGTAGTACTTCAGTAGGTTAGAATATTATCAGAGTTCATGTTCAGTTCTTTATTTAAGTGTGTGAGAGAAATGTAAGCTAAATCTGTAAAATTTCTCCCGTATTTTCTTTTTTATGGTAAAATTCTGGCAACCACGGCTACTGTTTTTTTTTGTACCAAAATGTCACAATTTTTATTTATTATTACAGTGTGCAAAGTTGTACTAAACCAGTTTTATGACAGAAGTTTTTATTTTTATTATGTCCATTTCTTTAGGTGCCTTCACGTTAGTGTCGTTCATCTTCTTCTTGGTGAGCTCTAGATTTGTGCACTTGTTTCCAAGCTGGAAGTGAGACTTTAAAGTGGTCATGAATTGAGAAATCAAATTCCTTATCCAGGAATTTATGTGATAGAAAACGCCTACTTCATCATTGTAAAATTAGCTCCGCCCACTGGCATGTTAATGAGATGACGAGGAGAGAAGAACGATACAGGGCTAAATATACCTTTCAAAGGATCCTAATGCTAGGAATATGGTTATTTATTTTCAACAATGTGAATGTCTCAGTTGAGCATTATTTTATTCGCATTCTGAATAATTCTCACATGTCAGCGCAGACTTTTACGATATGGACTCGACAGTAATTCAACAACTTCAGCATTAATTCTAATGCCTGATCTGTGAACAGTGATTTATGACATGTAATGATTCATGTCTATGTGTCAGTAAATCAAACCAGTGACTAAACGGTCAACTTCACGTAGTTTCCCTTAGTAGGACGAAAATAAACTGTTACTTAAACTGTGATTAAATTATATCATCAAAGAACGCTCCCTTTACAATCGCTGGAGCTGTCAATCAAACAAAACAATAAAACAACGCAGTTCGAGACCCGTTTAAGTGTTCTCCTGTTGCATATTTCCAAGTAGGGAATTTGGAAACTCCAATTACGAGTTTACAGTGCAGACTTTTGTTCCCATCACATTCCCTCATCGCATCATTTGTAAAAAGTGTGACTGGCTGTCGGTGCTCGTCATATTTTCCTCAGCTATAGGTTTTTCTATATGCAACAGCCAGAAGGGTGGATATTTATAATCCTCTATCGATAACGCATGTTGCCAGGCACATCTCATGCTGCAATTTGTCTCAACAGAACTAGAGGGATCTCACGACAATGACCCCCTCCACATCATTATCTCACACAGTAAATAACCCACTCGGCTATTTCTGAGTGCCCTCCAAGACTCAACGACCTCAACAAACCCCTCTTAAAACCGAGAAGAAAAGCGAGAGAGCGAGGCAGCACCGATGAGACATCGGGGTTGGGGGAAGCTGTTGATGGAGTGCTGAGAGGAAGAGAGATAATGGCATTGGTATCAGATTTATTCAGAGGAAGGGGGCGGCCGTGATTTCTTCCCCATCTCCCTCCTGATTGTGAGGGAGACATGCAGAGAGGTCGGAGGGTCAAGCCAAAAGGAGACAGCATTGTGTAGAAACTGTCACGCACCGCCACCTATTTTGACATGCACAAGGCCGTTTGTTGTCTGTCGAACATGCAAATTGCTGGCCTGCTGTCATAAGGCAGCAGCTATCTGCTGGAGGGAAAATGAGACCACCTGTAACTGCTGAGAGGGGTGATGGACAAGCATTCAGCGGCATCTCCCTCCCCCAGACCCCCGCACGCAACACCGATGCTCCATTCTCCGCTTTCAAAGACAGGAAGTGAGGCTGAATTACAGGAGGAAAAGCCCGAACGTGGGATTTATTAATGGCTTCCAGCTCTCTCGTTCATGGGAATTCACATTCCCTGGATGACCCGAATACAAGCGGATTGTCATGGGGAAAACACCCCAAATATTTACATTAGCACTATGGCACTGGACATTTAGATGTGCATCATGTCATGGCTGTAGGCCTGAAGCTCCTTGGTTAAGGATGTGCTCAACAGCACACCAGTGATTTCCTTATTAAGCAAAGAAGATAAATAGTAGAGTGTGCAAGTCATAGCAGAATATATCTGCTGCTTGGAGTCTGCTTTTAATGGTAACGCTAAATAATGCCCAGTATATCGTGAATTTTTTCTTTTTGGTGTCGATGAAGAGTATTTGAGCAATATTGATGAGTTAGATTTATGAAGTTGATCACTCAAATTACATCAAAGCATTTCAACTGTATAAAAATTAGGTGCATTTGAGAACTAGGCAGTATGTGGGGGGGGGGGGGCTAAATGAAGATGTTTTGGTCTTGATTCATTGGAACATTTCACACATGTTTATCATATGCTTTATCATATGACCATATGTATGTTGTCATTAACATGCACACGTGCTAAATCAGAAAAATATCCCTCTCGTTTGTGTACTGCGCATGAATATTTTTTTTTTTTTAAATCGCAATTAATTATTAATACAAAAATAAGTCATTACTATAATTTGTAGTGTCCTTAAAGGATTAGTTCACTTCAGAATTAAATTTCATGATAATTCACTCACCCCCATGTCATCCAAGACGTTCATGTCTTTCTTTCTTCAGTCTAAAAGAAATTAAGGTTTTTGGGGAAAACATTCCAGGATTTTTCTCCATATAGTGGACTTCACTGGGGTTCAACGGGTTGAAGGTCCAAATTGTCGTTTCAGAGCAGCTTCAAAGGCTCTACATGATCCCAGATGAGGAATAAGGGTCTTATCTAGTGAAACAATCGGTCATTTTCTAAAAAAAAAAAAAAATATATATATATATATATATATATATATATTACGTTTAACCACAAATGCTCCTCTGCGATGTGCCACGCATTACCTAATCATGTTGGTGAGGTCACACGTGATGTAGGCGGAAGTACCAAGTTAGGGTGAAAAACTCAATCTTCAAAATCATCTGTGCAAGATGAGCATTTGTGGTTAAAAAGTATATATATTTTTATCTTAAAAAATTGCCAATCGTTTTGCTAGATAAGATCCTTATTCCTCGTCTGGGATCATGTAGAGCCTTTGAAGCTGCTCTGAAACGACAATTTGGACCTTCAACCTGTTGAACCCCAGTGAAGTCCACTATATGGAGAAATCCTGGAATGTTTTCCTCAAAAACCTTAATTTCTTTTCAACTGAAGAAAGAAAGACAAAAAGATCTTGGATGACATGGAGGTGAGTGAATTATCAGGTAATTTAAATTCTGAGGTGAACTAACCCTTTACGCGTTGCAAACTCTTTGACATTGAGCATCTAAATTGATTTGAATGATGTTTCTGTCAAACTTTTTTCTTCCTGACAGTTTTTTAATGTTAAGTGTCACATGATTTTTTAAGCAAAATATATTCACACGTACACACACATAACATACATACCAGAATATCTCTCTCTAAATGTGGCAATAATAAAATAAAATAGAAATCCACAGCAATTTCATTACTATGAATCTATGACCAGCAAGCATTCTAACTCAAATGCCATCGGTATGATCCTAATACAAAAATTGGTCACACTTTGTATTAAGGTGTCTTTAACAAGCATGTACTTGCATCCTCTTGTGCTGCTATTGAGGTGAGATAGGGTGAGGTTAGGGACAGGTTTGGTGGTTTGGTTAAGGTTAAGGGTGGGTTAAGGTGTAAGGGATGGGTTAACAGTGTAATTATAAGTGTAATTATAAATGTAATTACAGATGTTATTACATGCTACTATTTTTTTTAAATATAAGTACAAAGTAAAAACATGTATGTACACAAGTGCATTGAATAAAATGATTACAAAAATGTTAGTACATAATATTTAAAGACACCTAATAAAAAAAAAGTGGGTGGGCCCCAATTATATTGTCGACGATTTACCAGTTTTCTGCATCAAGTCGTCATCATGGGCCTGTTGCTCCTACAGCAATAGTTTTTGGATATTTAATAAGGATGTTTATCAAGTAGACTTCAGAAATTATATATTTTTTTCAAAAACAGTTTAAGGGTTAGTTCACCCAAAAATGAAAATTCTGTCATTAATTCTTCACCTTCATGTCGTTTTACACCCGTAAGACCTTCGTTCATCTTCAGAACACAAATGAAGATATTTTTGATGAAATCCGATGGTTCAGTGAGTCTCTATTGACAGCAAGTTTGTGAAAGCTTCATGAAGCAGTGTTTTGAATTCGCCCATCACTAGATACAGTTGAAAAGTCGTTTTTTTGTTTTTTTGGCGCACAAAAAGTATTCTCGTCGCTTTATAATATTAAGGTTGAACCACTGTACTCACATGAACTGTTTTAAATATGTTTTAGTATCTTTCTGGGCGTCTGAAAGTGTTCATTGTCTTGCTGGCAATAGAGATTTCATCAAAAATATCTTAATTTGTGTTCTGAAGATGAACGAAGGTCTTACGGGTGTAGAACGACACGAGGGTGAGGAATTCATGACAGAATTTTCATTTTTGGGTGAACTAACCCTTTAAACACACACACACATACACACACAACCATGAATAAACCTATTATCTAATATTTACTGATACTTCTACACAGTTTACTGAGATCAATATACACTGTAAATGAAAAAAATGTACGAGAGAGAGCCATTTTAGCTTGATTTACTTGAACGTCGTGTAAATAAATCAGAACCTCTCACTAGACGTGGCATTGATTCAGTTTGCGATGTCAGTCAAGTGACTGTAATAGAAATTCATGAACGCTCGTTTGACCTGTAATATCTCATGGCTGTAACAAAGCAATATTAGCACAGCCATTTACAAGCGCTGATAAATTAAATATACCGCACACCTTTTATAATATTCCGCCTTTAGTCAGAGCCCAGTGTCTAATGAATTATGATTTCCCCAACCCACCCCCAGCTGCTGCGTGTGTGTGGCATGCGGCGATCTTTAATTTATGGATGTTTTGAACAGAGAAGTTAAAAGAACAGCCTTATTCCCTCCAGACACCTCTGAACTTGGATATCAAGAGGCAAAGGGAAGCGAAAGAGCGTAAAAGCAAAGTCATTTGAAACTATACTCATAAATCTCCATGTAGTGCCATCTATGTCATGTCGCTTCATGACACGCACCCAAAATGGCCTGTTAAAACTGAGGATTAGGCCCACTTTAATGTTTCGGACAGCAGCTATTCTTATTATATAATTTAGTTTACTCAAATGTATTCAAATGCCACCTTTATAATCCCGGAGGTGTTTTGCATAAATTGAATAAATCAAGCAGATATTCTGCGAGAATCAAACATATCAAAGGTTTCCTGTCTTTGAAGTGTGGTCGTCTTTAATTCCAAAACAGATTTTCATGATAAATAAATGCATTATTTATGAATTGGTGATAGAAGTGAGGGGGGGAGAAGGGGAAAAAAAAACAACACTCAAAATGCATGAATCATTTTAAGCCATGAAAATGTCAAGAGAGGCAAAATGACACATTGGCTGGTGCTGGTGTAGCATGCAGGGCCGTATGTTGTGCTCATTAGCGAACACAGACTAAATCAGAATAATATCCTACACCCTTGTTTGTGTGTCCCATGCATGAATAAAAAAGTCTCAATTATTCATTTGAACCAACAGAAGTCATTATTATCATTTATAGAGTCCTTAAGCATTGACATATGTAAACTCCGGGATGTCAGTCATCGCATGATGTTTCTGTCCAGTTTAGACTCGTCGCGTGATTTTCGTGAAGAGAATTAGCTCCCTCATTGCCCTTCACGAGCTGTCGCCTTTCATTTGAAATTGTGTGTAATTTATTAACCTAACAACCATGTTAATCTTAAACTCTGGTTTAACATCATAACTTTCTTCTCGCCTCTGGCCAGACCATAAACACCGAGTTCTGAAGGAAAGTGTTAAATGGCCAATATTAGGCAATGAAGTGTGTCTAAAATGTCCCCTGCAAGCGGTTTAAATGGCGGTTTATAGGATTGTGTGCAATAATAATTAAATACTTAGGAAGAGCAAGTAAAACAGAGTGGAAAATTTCCAAAGATGAATCTGTTTTATGATGCAGGACTCTGTAAAATGTCTCTCTATATATATATACAAATAATTCAATAAAAAAATTATAATGTTCATCCTATTTGAAATATATAACAAATACATCTGGAAATTGTGCTCCAATAATATAACCTTTACTACTATATTTATATATACTACTACTATATAGTAGTAAAGGAGATTAGGGTCCAGTTCTCAGTTTTGACTGTTAACTATGACATTTGCCTCAATAAACTCCTAATTACTGCTTAGTTACTAAGGTAGTTGTTAAGTTTAGGTATTGGGTAGGATTAAGGGATGCAGAATATGGCATACAAATGTGCTTTATAAGTAATAAACAGCGAATATCCTAGTACTATGAATGGCAATAAGCAACTAATATAATATAATATAATAGGTTATACCATTCAAATATATATACTCTTTGTGTGTGTGTGTGTGTGTGTGTGTGGGTATTCCCTACGTTATGGGGACCAAATGTCCCCACAAATTTTGATCTTGTGGGGACATTTTTTTGGTCCCCATGAGGAAACAAGCTTATAAATCATACAGAATGATCTTTTTTGAAAATTTAAAATAGCAGAACATTTTGTGTGATGGGTAGGTTTAGGGGTAGGGGTAGTGTAGGGGGACAGAATGTACAGTTTGTACAGTATAAAAACCATTACGCCTATGAAATGTCCCCATAAAACATGAAAACACAACATGTGTGTGTGTGTGTGTGTGTGTGTATTCCCTATGTTATGGGGACCAAATTTTGATCTTGTGGGGACATTGTTTTGGTCCCCATGAGGAAACAAGCTTATAAATCATACAGAATGATCTTTTTTGAAAATGTAAAATAGCAGAACATTTTCTGTGATGGGTAGGGGTAGTGTAGGGGGACAGAATATACAGTTTGTACAGTATAAAAACCATTACACCTATGGAATGTCCCCATAAAACATGAAAACACAACGTGTGTGTGTGTGTATGTGTGAGAACCTCCTTATTGTTCAGCCCTCTGATTGGACTTTCTTTGGCCTGAGAAATATCTTGTTTTAAACGTGTTAATGTGAATAGCTAGTCCTAGTCTTTCAGGAGGTATAGGAGGTCATACGTTGCATCCCACTTGACTGTAGAAAGGCCAAAACAATGCAATTGTTTAATTAACAAAGCCCCCTGCCAAGAACTATGAGAAAAAAGAGTGTAAGCAAATGGAGGGCTTTAAATTAATAAATGAAGGGAGGTAAACACAGAGCGGTAGATTACAATGGCTGCTGTCGGTATAAGTGATGATCCATGCTCCTCTGTGAATGCTCATTTAACCTGTGAACCCCAAGGTTATTCCTGTACCTTCGCCGTTCTCAACAGCCCGGCCGATGATTTATGTGCGCGAATCCATCTTCATCGTCTCCGCGCTCACCTTTATCTCCATCAGTGTTAATTAAAGGAAGGTCAACGTCTGCCTGCTTTAACATAATAAATCACCTCCGGGCCACCGTACCAAAGCCGCCGAGCCCGGCGCAGTGAGAGCCTACATACATATTTAACCAGGTCATGAATGAACGGGGGTAAATCAGATAACATACAGTAATTTATACCTCAGGGGAGCTCGATATGTTATTGTAGAAGATCTCTTTTAGCTCTGTGCTTGGAGGTTTTTGGCAGTTGGTTGTTTGGGCCGTTTTAAGGGAATGAACGCTGGACTGAAGTGCACGGCGTCACAACTGACAGACCAAAACTAAAAGACGAAGAGGGCGACACGCTCATGTGGGTTCATGCCAAACAGTGACCGGATACACCGACTTATTACCATTTCCAGCCCAGACACTCTGAATGTGTAAAACATAATGCAGCCCAATACATTATTCATCTAGTAAAAGTGTCTCGCTCATTGACGCCGTGGCCGTTGTGAAGGGTTGTACAGTTCATTCAAATCAAGTTTCAAGAGATCCTGTCTTTTGAAATGTCCTTCCCAGCAAAGATACAAACAATCAAAGGGTCCATAATAAATAAGCAATGTGCATACAGGTTGATTAAATGTATATTTTAATTTTTTGCAGCCATAAAACCTCACAAAAGTTTGTGAAATTACCGAAAGAGTCTCCTTGTGTAATATATATATACTATTTTTGAAAGAAGTTTCTATGGAAGCTTGTTTCCGCCTCTGTATAAAACGGTTTAAAAGAGAATTCTGACTTTTTCTCTCACAATTGACAGTTTGTACCACATAATTCTGAGGGGGGAAAAAAAAAAATCTGATTTACGAGATCAAAAGTAGCAATTACCTTTAAATTGATTTATTTAGTGGTGGAAAAAAGTTTCTTTTGCTCACCAAGGTGGCATTTATTTTATCAAAAAGACATTATAAACAGTAATATTGTGAAATATTATTACAATTTAAAGTAGCTGTTTTCTATTTGAATACGACTGAAAATGAAATTTATTCCTGTGATCAAAGACTAATTTTCAGCATCATTACTCCAGTCTTCAGTGTCACATGATCCTTCAGAAATCATTCTGATATGAAATATTTATTATCATTATCAATGTTGAATATAGTTTTTGCTGCTTCATATTTTTTATGGAAACCGTGATTCATTTTTTCCATGATTCTTTGATTAATTCAAAGTTCAAAAGAACAGCATTTGTTTGAAATCTTTTGAAACATTATAAACAGCTTTACTGTCATTTTCGATAAACTTAATGCATCCTTGATGAAGAAAAAATTTTCCTGATCCCAGATTTTTGAGTGCTACTGTACCTTTAATCCATGAAAGCTGTTTGTTAAATTGATGAAACTGAAAAACTATTAAAAAAATATATACAATATAATAATTAAAAAAAAAATTGTGATAACTAGATTAAAAGATTTTGTATGCTATTATTCTTATTCAGGATTTTTTGATGAAGTTTAAAGGGACAGCTTTTCTTTTAAATAGATATTATAAATTATGCATTTCTTTACTGACACTTTTGATTTAACCCTTGCGTTACGTTGCGGGTCAATTTGACCCGTTTAGATTTTCTAGCTGTTGGAAATACTGGTTAACCTATGTTTTTTTTCTTGATATTTTATGACTTTTTCTCATTTATCATCATGAACATGCATGCAAAGTTTCAACATGCTGGTGTTTTTTGACATATACAAACAAAATTACTGTTACGTTCGTGATGTTCGCCGGGTCAAATCTTGCTCTAAGGCAACTGTACAATTCTTGGTTATATTTTGTTATTTTATTTTTTTACTACCTTATGAAGCTAAAAAATGAGGTTTTCTACACTTTATAAAGTTTAAAAGAGTTTATAAAACAGCCAACTTAGGAAAAGTAATTATTTTCATTATACAGCTACATTTAATTGATCAGTTGTGATGTTCTAAGAAAAAAAAAGTAAAAAAAATGTATTGATTGTATTTAAAAATGTACTGTTTATTTTCAAATTTTGTCAAAACAAAACAGTTTTAAAAATGGTTAAATAACATTTTCATTAAATCATATCTTCAGATATATATTTTTTTGGCAAATGTTGATATTAAAAGTTTACAGTTTGTACCTTAATGAATCTTTGTCGTTTTTCATAGTGTGATTTTTGAGGAATTGTATTGAATCCATTTAGGGTCAATTTGGCCCGCTCCATAACAGGTGTACACAGAAATCTAACAGCGCATAAGGGTTAAGGAATCAAAAGTGACTGTAAATAAAAACAGATTTCTTAAATTAATTTAAAAAAAAAAAAGAGAAAGTAAGAATCATACTTAACCCCCCAAATCTTCTGAAGCTGGATGCCTGGATAAATATTTCTGTAAGTTTATAGAAATATGAATTTATTTTTTGGTCCAGGATTTGACCCAAGGTCGTCCCAAGTCTGGCCTATAGTAGTTTCTGTACATGCTCCAAACTTGAGCCGATCCCACAATCACCAGACAAACACCCCAAAAAAAATAAAACAAATGTAATGCTCAGTTCATACCCACCAACAAAAGGAGAAGAGAGAGATGAAGGTCTTTAGTTCTAATTGTAAAGCGCAGATCCTCAAATATCTCTGACAGGTTTTCAGGGTGCTTCTTTCTTTCACGACCATTCCACCCATCCCTTATCACCAGATAGCATGTGTTGTATCCACGAGCAGCCTCTCTTCAGACTCACAGATAGAATTGAGCAGCTTGTGAGCTGTCAGACAGGGTTGCTGCTCTGGCTCAATAGCAGATGCTGTTGCAGTGCTGGAGCACGAGAGTCTGGCGCCCACACTCACATCAATACACTTCAATTTCGCTAATTATCCTCAGGACTTATAAGGGAAATCAGGGAAATGTACATGTAAATATTCATTTTTTTATGAGAAATGAATAGTTTTATTGAGCAAGGATACATTAAATTGATCAAAGGGACAGAACATACACTTACAATGTTACAAAAGATTTATAATTCAAATAAATGCTATTCTTTTGAACTCTTTGTTCAATAAAGAATCCATAATAAAATGTACCACAAAAATATGAAGCATTGATAATAACTGTTTCTGAAAATTCAGCTTTGCGCCATGGGGATAAATTATATTTTAAAATATTGAATAATTTATAAAAACGGTTAGTTACTGTCCTTGATTCTGATTGGTCAATTATTCACGATAAAACATGGCTATAACCGTTTCAACCCAATCACTACACCACAGCAACCACTTAGCAACGTAAACTGTTTGTTCTCAATTTATTTTGTTCATTGACGCTTACTTTATTATGTAGAAGAGTTCGAGTGAGCGAGTTTATTACCTGAATTCAGATTTTGCATTTTCTTTCAGGTCAGTCTAATAAAAATCTGTTTAAATATCGTATGTATTATCTTGTCCTTTTAACAGTTGAGGGGTTTTCCCATGACTGACAGCTCTAGTCAAAGCATTTGTCAGTTGCGTCTGATCCGTGTCCACAACAATTCAGTCTTTTCAATATAAAAATCTTCGCTACTGACTGACACACTCATAAAGCGTCTTTGCCGCCATCTAATGGCGTAATAATGTAACTTCCGTTGCATGGAAGTGACTATTTTTTTCCGGCGGAAGGAAGGCTTTTATTAGAGGTTTACTTCATGAAGGTTGCATTGATACATATTTTTGGCTTTAATGTTTATATTGTGTGGTATGGAAGCCCATTTCCACCACTGAAAAAAAAGAAGATTATTGCGACTTTTATCTCACAATTCTGACTTTTTTTTTCTCAGAATTGCATGATATAAAGTCACAATTGTGAGTTATAAACTCAGAATTGAGCGATATAAAGCCACAATTATGAGTTATAAATATATATATATATGACTTTATAACTTGCAATTGCGACTTTTTATCTCACAATTCTGACTTTTTTTCTCGCAATTGAGAGTTTGTATCACGCAATTCAGACTTTATATCTCGCAATTTTGACTTTATAACTCGCAATTGCGAGTTTCTATCTCACAATTCTGTGAAAAAAAAGTTAGAATTTAGAATTATGAGATAAAAAAATCGCAATAATCTTCTTTTTATTTATTTTTTTTTCAGTGACGGAAACTGAATATTTCATAACATTATTGGTTTTGATCAAATAAATGCAGCCGTGGTGAGCAGAAGAGACTTGCACAACGTGAATAGGAAATTTTAAATGTAATTTAATGGTACTTTGGCATTAAACATTGGCATTTTTTAACAATTCTACTAAATTCAACTTTGAAATTCAATTCTGGACTATCATTCCAATAATTAGTTTCTGAATGATTCACAACCCTGTTACTATGGTTATTGAATGGTTGTCGATGCCGCAGGTGGATGTAAAGAGAAAACAGACAATTGTAAAATGGCAATTAGTCTTGTTATGTTAACATTATGGTGATACTATTGAGCATTAGTGACTTCATAAACTATATGCAAAGAGTATGTCCCAATTATGAAATGCCGACAGTTCAACTCTTGACGCGAGAGGTCAGAATGCCTCACTGCTCAAGGTCAAACACAAACTCTACTGGATGTAGTTTTGCATGCAGCAGCCCCATCATTCACTGCCTAGAAACCCACCCCAAAATCCCCATCATCGCTCGATCCCTCTCTCTTAACACGGCTCCTGTCCGCTCCGGTGAGCCGAGGAGGTCAGCAGGTCAACACCTACCTGCCATGTCCACTGTCACACGGCTCCAGAGGGCAGTCAGGGGCAAAGGCACGTGAGGGGAAGCTATTCTAACACTTTTGCTGCTCTGCATGTTTTCAAATGTGTGTTTTTTTTTTTTCTTTCTCAAGCTTGTTTATTTGAGATCTGAGATCTCGGATGTGAAAGAGCAATAACTGACTTGTGACTCTTTTACACTTAGCAGTCATCATCTGCGACGATCTTCAATGCATCGTATATAATAGTGGAGAGGAAAACAAACTCCGGTCAACATGTCCTTTTTAGTTATAGAAAAAGCAAAAATACTTTTTTCGTTGATGTGCATTTAGTACAGAAAGTGTTTAAAATTGTTCAATTGATGTAATTTTGGGCAAAAGCTTTCCTTGCCAGATGAAGAATAAGAAAACAATAGCGCACTACAGTGATGTCATATTTTTTAGTCCGACCCGTCAGCATCACCCTGGTTCCCTTGACAAAAACCAAATAGGATTTTCACGTTGGCTTTTGGATTAATGCAGAAAATAAGCTCTGTGACTAACAAAACTTTATGATTCTCACACATTGTATTCATTATACTAATCTTCACAAATTAACTTTTAAGAATTTTGACGCTTATACAATCAGTAGAATAAAATGCTTCAAACGAAATACACCACGGTCACATGACTTTAACGTCACCACCACTAAGCTTTCGACAACTCTTTCAGTCTTTATTTTAAGACATGTTCTCTGAAAACGATCCTTTTTTTGTCATATGTTATATTGTGTTATTATATGCTATATTAGAAAATTTTATTTGTTCATATGCGCATCTCTTTTAGACAGTAAGGGTTTTATTTGACTTCTACAGTTTTGATAAACGTTTAAAGAATAAGTATATTTTGATGAATGTGTTTCCAGGAACTCTAAAGTTATCAAATTCATCTCATTGTATATATGGATGCATAATGTATAATGTTTCCACAAATAAAAATACGATAAACTAATCAATCTATATGTTGTGAAGTTAGTTTGCAAGAGCACAAGTATTAAAACAAGTAAAATGGACTAGTGAGTAGATGACTTTACCTGTGATGTCATTTAAAGTACCTCAGCAGTCCAATTTAGACACATTACATGGCTTTTTCAAGACAGGTAAAAGTTTTAAAAGACACAAGTGGGGTAATACTACTGCATTTCATGCTGTAGTGTAAAATATCTTGAGCTTGTTTCAGGCATTTAACCAAAAACCCATTGACTTCAGGATGACGGAACCGGAAAATACAAATATATAAAGATATAGTTCTAAAAATCAATCTAAATATAAACGAAAAGCAGAGTCCACGCCACAACTATAACAATAGTGACACAGAGGAACTATTTCACTTTTTCAGCTAATGAACGATAAAAACATTAACAGCCAATCAGAATCCATCCTGCGTAGACACGATGTCAGAAAGCGATTTATTGTGTTTTGTTGGCAGCTTCATTGATTATTACGGAACTTTGTTAGAAATACGTTTTAGTGCTCTACTATACTCTTTTTCGATGCTACAGCCTATAATCCATTGAATAAAACTATTGTTTTTCATTGCTAAGCGGACCGACGGCCAATTGACCGTTCGCAAAGACCCGCCCCCTTTAGTTACTGTTGCTATGTCCAACAAGCCATGCGCTCTCACTCCACACATCATGTTCTCACGGAGTGAAAAACACATCGCGGAGAAAAGTGGACACGGACAACGCGTCAACAGACAAGACAGAGCAGGTTACTTTTGGTATGAAACAAAATATTGTAATTTTTTAAAGAAGTTTAAACAATAAATAGCGTCTAGTGTGTCTTTAATGTGTCGTGACAGATCGTGAACCGATCATCTCTTCATACTAGTTCATTTATAGCATCAAATAAACATGAATGAACATCAGAAGGAATGTTGTTTCTTGAATACACACAATTTTTCAAGTTCACCAACGTTAATCTACTAACTCCTCCTGACTGCTTTGTCGGACAAAATGGCGGATGCGGGGTCATGATTGGTCAGATCGCCTGTCAATCAAACTGCTCGTGAAGGGTCAATTTCATGCTGCAAAGTTTCGAAAGTGACATCTACATATAATATAACAGATTTGCGCTGTGCAGGATAGAAATATGACATGTTAAAATAGTAACGCGTTAAAGCAATGTAAAGGCAGACTAAAAGATTAATGGGAAAATATTCTGAAGGGGTGGATTCTGGAATCCACTGCTGCTTCAATTTATGTATTTTGAGTGATTTATGATGAAGTTATTAATCAACATTTATCTTTCTAAATATTAATTATTTGAATAACTTCAACTTATATTAAAACATTTATTTTCATTTTCATTTTCAAACACTTAATGTTCAATAATGTTGAATATTGTGTGTACCTCTCACTGAGAGAAAAGTACAACTTATCAGTATGTTCTGGGAAGGTTTCCAGAGCTCAGATCAACTTCAGCCTTGAAGAAGCTGTGAATCATTTGTATCTTTGTATGTGCGCTCAGTGTTCTGTACAGGTGCATTATGGGTACTAGTGGACAACTGGCACTGCAGACGCCTTGAACAGGACATTCTGTCCCTAAGTTCAGGGTCCGATCGTCAGCATCATGATGGAAGGAGATATGCTTCTGACTGTCTGTCCATGTTTGAAAATGATCAGTTTTGTCTAGTTTTCTAAACCTCTAGTTTTCGCACCCTCATTGATTTGATTCTGGAACCAGGCAAGGTTCTTTATAGTTACCTTTCTTGGTGCGAACCTTCAGGGGCCGTTCACATATCGCGTCTTTTGTGCGAGCATATTCGTTATTTTCAATGTAGGATGCACTCGTTTTTTCCAGGCACGCCTGTGCCGTGGTGAGATGAAAACTTCTCAACTTTTCAGAATGCCGCAAGTGCACCGAAGGTCATGTGACAAGAACCATCCAATCAGCTTCACCCTTTCCCTTACCCTAACGCTAGCCTAATTACCTCAGACAAATGCAGAGCCGTTGGGCAGGAGAGACGGTTTCACGGCAGAAGCTCTGTTTGGTGATATGCACAGAGATATGCACACATCAACAATTCTCAAAAGAAACATGTTTGAGAAGCATGAAGCAGCTCCGTTGGGCCACATGGACAGACGGTTGTGATGCATCACAAGAGGATTGTTAAAAACGCCACAAAGTTTATTTCATTTGTCGTAAAGCTCGACTGCCACAAGTGGCCCGTCGCAGCACTTCGAAGACAGCCGCGCTCTCGTTTAAAGTGATTCATATCCATACAGTCACGGCAGACACTTCGGCGAAAAGAGATACACGAGCGAGAGAGAGCTCTCCCGTATCCAGTCCAAGGCCCTGCCGTAGACATTGACTGATGTCGAAATCTACTGATCCTTTCCGTACTGGCTCACAATCACTCACCACGCGCGCGCACGCATGCACGCGACGCTCGCTCAACCGCAACACGCCCTCACGTTGGGCTCGAGACGCAGGCCCTTCAGAATGCGTGTCTGTCAGCTTAGCCCTTAATCTGCCACACACATACACACGCGATCACGGGGACTTCCCAGCACCGTAATTATTGTGTATATCTTCCTGTGTCAGAGCGAACATCAATAACAGTAATGACAGGCCTGATCTCATTACGGTCCTTTCTGTACATCGGGGAGCAGCAGGAATGGCTTACACAGCAACACACACACACACACACACACTGCTGCTCTTAGCACAAAGAAAAACCCCATCTTGAAAACTCTTTCGACCTTTCCCTAGCTGCCAGTAAGCCAGCTCTCGGCACCAGCTCAGTAACAGGAAATAGCTATTGTCAAGCTTTAGTTCAGAATGTGTGCCACTGCCGAGGAAGAGTTTGGCAGAGAGATAGACAGAAAATGGATCCGCGGACGAGTAGGAAACTGCGAGGAGAGCAGTTGTGTCAGTTCGCTCGCGAAACTGCCGAGAAACACCACGCACCCACTTGGCTTGTCGCGCTCCTTGATGAGTGCGCGCGCGCTCAGATTCTTTCGTTCGCTTCTGTGAGAGCGCTCGAGATAACTTGGCAAGAGTTGTGGGTGTGGTAGGACTCATGTACACATGCTCTGACACCAGTTTATGTGTTTGTGCATTAGTCACAAATCACACAAGAGTTCTGGAAATGACTGCATGGGATCTGACTTGCAATCTATCCGTCTATCATTCAGCGTTCACTTGATTCTTTTGTTCTATATCCAATATAACAGCTCACTCTGTTTTTAGTTATAATTACTTGGGCCCTATGATTTCAGTGATGCAGAATTGCAGAATGCAGTCATAAATCTGAAAAAAAAAGCAGAATGTCATGGAATTTTGGGAAATTGTGGATGAATAAATCAAATGTAGAAAGTAATAATTAGGGTGACCGGATTTCTCATGGTGGAATAGGGGATGGAATTTATCACCCCCACCCCCAATATGACTAAAAACTTATATAGTTATTTTATTTTTGTTAAAAAAAATTAAAAAAACTAGAGCAAAGACACACACTTCTTTGATTGGAGACTAACACTAACTGCAAGTTATTCGATAACGAATTGTGACTGGATGGTAATTTTGTTCTCCAATGTATACTATGGTGATATTGGCTACCTTTGTTTAGGCTATATGGGGTTATGCGCAATCTAACTTCCATATTCTTTAAAACAGATCAGATCGCTTCCGGTTTAGGTCTCTTGTATGTGCTTCATAAAAAAAATTAGCCGTTTTATTTAAGATAACTTAAAAGGATCGAGCAAAGATGAGCATAACTGATGTCCCCCGCATATGCAGATTGATATTTAAAAGCTTTTTTCATTTTTCTTCTTCACACTAATGTTTAGATGTTTAATAGAATAAAACACCTATTACAATGTGAACTAGGCAGTTTCACTGATTACCTTAAAAGTCCAGAGATATGCCGTCAGTTCACACTGCTGTTAACACTTTCTCTGACAAGCGGATGCAATGAGACCAGTTTTCCGGTTGGTCATGTGACGTTTGACAAAAACCTATTCTCGCGTCACAAAACTACTACTTACTTTTATGATCACCTAGCATAGACTTTCTTTCAAAATCTTTCAAAACATGATTTTTTCATAATAAGTCAGGACACTAAAAATAGAGCTGAAATATGGGATTGGTGACCCTATACTTCATTAAATTATGATATGGACTAGTGTTTGCGAATATTAAAGCTATTGAAATCTGAAGTCTGCATGTTGTGTGTGTCTCTGATTGGTCTACACTCAAGCTCATGTGATGCTCATGGTGTTTTCAGTGTCCGCCGTCCCACTATTTGAGGACATGAAAACAAAATTCTTCCCTAGAGCTGCTCTGAGAGTCACTTCAAGACAACACGACAGCTGTTGTTTACCATTTCATTTGATAAAACTTGATTAGAAACTCACACACTGTAAAAAAGAATAGCTGGTTTAACTAAAAGTAAGTTACCTGGTTGCCTTAAAATTTTGAGTTCATTGAAATTAAAAAATTGAGTTAATACAATGAAGGCAATTGGTTTAATTAACAAACTCAAAATAGTGTGTTATCTGAACCTAATTAATTATCGAAGTTGATTTGACAAAAGAAAAAATGAAGTTCATTTGCAAAAAACGATAAACGTACTTTTAAAAAAAATAACTGACAGTTATATAGCACATTCTGAACCCTAGAACCCTAAATTTTGTCAGAAAATCCGGTTTTGTACACCGTCAAGGCATCGCGAGTTCACGTTTTACAGCAGAAACCGACAAGCGCCCTTTAGCAAATCAGCACGCAGTATTCAGGTCAGGTGACAAGGCTGCTGGTCACTTCAAAAAGACGCGCTAGCTGAGGGGAGTAGCGTCAAAGCTGACTAAAAGAGAATTTATAACTTCGACTCCTGTAAGTCCTTGTACACCATATACATCATACATGCTGAAACCTTTTTTGTTGTTTCGATTTGTGCGCATGTGTGTGTGCAAGTGCTAATCTGGTGTGTGTGTGTGTGTGCGCAAACGTGTGTTTTAAATGCAATTCATTGGTTTTGTTTAAATCTGAAACATGAAATGTGGAGTTATCTGCTTTTGCCAAAAAACAAACTGTTAATACATAAATAACATACTTTCAATAAACTTTAATTTTGTAAGTTAACTGTATTTTTTTGGAGTTATTACTTATACAAAACAACCCAACTACAGTCTGATTGATATTACTTTGGAATGCACAAAAAAATAAAAACATGATTTGTGAGAATTAATAAAAAAAAAAAAATGGAGTTACCTGTTTTTGCAAATGAACTCTTCAAATGTTATAACAAATCATAAAAATTATTTTTTTACAGTGCAGAAACGCAAAGGTCTTCATGACAGCAAGGAATTTGTAAAAAAAAAAAAAAAAAGGACCATTTTATTGTAACAATTTGAATGAATTATTAAAGTTTTATTAATTCAATTGATTAGACAAGCTTCTTTATGATTTAATTAAACCATTAAAACACAAAACATGGGAAAAAAATCAAATGGGCCATATCAGGCCTTAAATTACACATTCAACATGACTCATATAATGCTACCAAGTCACCATGCAATTAGATCAGTCCCAGAGCGTTACGGATACAGGTGGAGGGGACGCTGGAAAACCTTCGCATTACTCTGACGTCAGGCCAATGTCTCTCACTAATGGACACGTTGGTTGAGCGTGCCATCTGCCATCAGTCTTACCCATGTGCCCACACGCACCTTCTCCGCTAGGTTACCTCAGAGATCCGCTGGAAGATCCCGACGTCATTATCTTTATAAATGAAGCTGATCTGGCACAGATGCATTCAGGAGGACATCTTAACTGAGTTATGACTAACTCCTGCCCTCATTTAGGCGGTTTGTGTTTCAGCGCAGATGTGTTTCTGAAGTGAGCGGGGCCAATGACAATATCACACGCTACTTCCAGCAGCTATTGTTTTCAGGGACAATCATTTGCAATCCATCAAAAACCACCCAGGCCCACCCTGTAATGTGAGCACTCTATCCTGAACGTGTGCACGCACACTCGTCCTGATGTAAGACGGCACTGCCCCCATCTGGCTCGTGGCAGCCGTTGCACGTGGAACTAGTTAACCCAGGGCAAAGCTTTAATTAAGAGACAGCCTTAGAGCAGCAACCACAGCAAATCCCCCGTCCCGCCGCTCGAGCCGCCGCCTATTTGCACTGATAACTGTGAAATTCACCCGCTGCATGAAGAGAGAGGGAAAATAATTTCAGCGATAGCTGTAATGGGTTTAAGTGCGGCTGGCAGCGGGCCAGGCTGAGCTCAGGAACAGAAGCCCACCGTGTTCCTTTATTGTCTGCTGAGATTTTTGAAGAAACGAGGCCGCGAGTGACACGTCCTTAGATTCCTCCTCCGTGATGCTGCGGCTGATAGCACGGATCGCTTCTACAATGGGGATTTGAATAGTAATTAATGTAATTGATGAAAGGAACAATGGAGCGGTATGTACGCCTATGCCTTCCACGGAGAGACTTTAACAATGGGAGAGGAATGCCCGGAAGATTCCAGACAGTTTTCCCACCACTCCAAGAGGCACAATGTTGCTAAAGTACGCCAGTCTTCTGAAGTCATATGATATCTTTGTGTGTGCATTGTGTTGAGGTGCATTGAGTTTTCAAAAGTGCCATTTTGTGTGTTGTTGTAACCAAATGCAACATGCCAGCTTGAATATACAGAGTTTTTAACAGCCTAAATGTTGGTCTGTTCTTCACACAAGGCATCATATGACTTGGTTTACAGTGCACATGGACAGTTGTTATGGTTCATATTGTATTCAACATAAACAATAACAGCATACAGGTTTGGAATGACATGAGGGTGAGTAAATAAGTAAATAGTAGAAATAGTTTTACATGCTCCAAGACTTGATGCGGGTTTGAATCGGACTCCATCTGGGGTTGCGTGTAGAATAAAATCCAAGGATGATTTGTGACAGAATCAACGATGACACAAGATTTTAATAAACCCAGAGAAGAATACACACAATCCACATAACGTTAAATGCACAATATGTAAGATTTTTATATTAAAATATCCAAAAACCACTTGCATAGTGTATATTTCATGCAGCTGCGAACTTGTATTATCCTAAATGTTTCCAAGAATTTGTAAATTCAGATAAATTCAGAAGGATGCCCGTCCTTCCCTTGTCACTTGTCGCCAGTCAGTGACGTAATATCTGCGTTATCCCTGGTTTCCGCTTGTACTGCATAGTAACCATGGCAACAGACACGGACAGCTGCGTAACGTCTAGCGGCGCACTGTTGTTGTTTAGTTCAAATATTATGGACCATGGCAAGCAGACTTTGGGACTAAAAGAGAAATGAAACAAGGGTCAATATCAGCGTGGCGTTTCCGAGATGAAGAGAGCTTCGCAACAAACTTTGACTTGACAGAGACGCTCTTGCACGTTATTAGACAAGGTAAGCAAATGTAGACTATATAAGACTAATCAATGTTATATAGCTCAACTCGATGAAGTGTAAGAATATCATCAGTATGATAATCTAATGTTGATCTATCTAACTGTTAAGTCTCATACAGCAAACACACTAATACACAGAATAACATTACAACTTTCAACACACTCAAATGCAGTTTAATATGATAATGAAACGTTACACCAAGTGAAACAGCGCTGCGTTACCGCACTGTTTTAAATCGGCAAATAAATTGACCTGTATGAGTAATATTTCAGCACTTAAGAGTAGTTCGGTAGAATGAATGTCCTCTGTCCTTTATCACCGGGGACTCGCGTGTGTCACTGATATCTGTCTCTCATTAGTAATCGCGCCCGCGATTCTCGTCCACGTCCTGCTTCATTCCACAGTCATGTTAAAACATGCATTCACTCATCCATAAACATTATTAGATCCATCGGCATGACAACAAGTTCCATGTTCCACTCATTCACTGCGTCATCAATCTACGCCTTTGTTATTGTTCTGAAGACTTTAGCGCCCCCTAGTGGTGAAAAATACAGACTGTGCCTTTAATACAAGACAATAGGGGGCTTAAATACACTGCAGGATGATTATAATCAGAACAGGGAGCAGACAAAAACTAATAAGTAACCATGACAACTAATTAATGACTAGAAATCAGATAAATGGCGACAAAGAAAACTATGGCTATGACTGAAATGGCCCCCTATATTCTGAAATGTGGCTCTATTTGAAGGGAAAGGCAATTGTAGTGGTGTCAGAAACCATAGTGGACATTGTTGAGTGCACTCTTTCAATCCCATAATACACTGCAATAACAAGTGTATGACCGATGTGTGCTCGATGGCTAGAGAATACCCTTAATGCACTGTGAGAGTTGAGCCGAATGATTTCCTGCATGGCTGCCAAGATGGCTGCCAGTTTTCCAAGTTTCAAATGATTATTAAACAGTAGCAACAAACTATGTAACAAAAGTAGCATCCCTTCCGGTGCACTCAGTGTCCGAATTCGATCACTCGTTCAAGTGAACTATATTAATAGACTAATGTAGGGAATAGTGAATGAGGTTAGGGTGATTTTTAACACAACCTGTGACTAGGAACTAAACTAAACATGATCTTGACAGACTCCCAAATTTTCTCTCAATCTTTTTTTGTCCTTTCTCTATTGCACCATCAACAAATGAGGCATACAAAAAGGAATTATATTTGATCATGTATTCAAAAGTCACCATAAACAACAATAAATGAGTATATCTCAAGATCTCCAGTCAATGAAATTTTCCAAAATTAGGAGAATAAATTTTATAGCACTTATAATCACCACACATGAATGAATTAGTAAATACTAGTGATTTATAAGTACCGAGTAATATTACTTAACATGTACTTAATATAGGTTTAGGGTTTGGATTAGTGTTAGTCATATGCAATGATCGCAAGGCTTTTTCATTTCGGCCCGTGACAGATGTCTGTCTGCACAAATGTGATTTACGCAATAAAATAATCACAACCAACTGTGCTGATCATCACAAAGTTCCAGTGAATTCAAAATGTTGTCAATAAAGCATGTAATTATTCATTTTTTTTTAAATATTGCTGTTCATTACTATGGAGGACCAGGAGTGCCACATAAAAATAAAACGAAGAATCAATTAATTCATTTAATAATTCACACATAAAAATGTATATAAATAAATCACTTTTATATAGGCAAATAAATAGACATATTTAAAGTTGTTTATTTAATTCATTTTTTAAAACGTAGATTAATAAAACAATAAAACAATAAATTTAAAAAATCTTTTTTTAATGTATAAATAAATAGACATATTTAAAGTTGTTTATTTAATTCATTTTTTAAAACATAGATTAATAAAACAATAAATAGTACATTATTAAATCATTTTTATCTGGCACTCCTGGTCCTCCATACATTACAGTGTGGCACATTGAAATAAATGTAACCCATTTGAATTACCTATAAACAACACTGAGAATGAGCCTTAAGGGAGACACCACCACTTTTGTTAATCGCTCACCAGATAATAACATTATTCACAACTCACCCAAATAATTATTAATCGATCCATCTGCCTTGCTCTCTTACTACTGAATACTAGACCAGGCTCTAAATAAACCCCAGCGTCGTAAATGGTGTATGAATCTCCTCTCTGCTTAAATGCCAACTGTGTGAGAGAGATAGAAATAAAATATTACCGTCTATTAACATTAACTGTGCCATAAATGGAACTACCGTGGCGATATTCCCTGTGGTCTTTTTAGCAGTCGTGCTAAATTCATACAGCACTTATGGTTCTTCTCTCTGGGGCTGTAGATCAGGATGGTCTCAGAGGGTTTGCCTGCAGAAACTCTCACGAGAGGCTCAAACCAGCATCTACAGCTCATAAAAACCTAATGATGATCCGGAGAGGAGTCCGCGCCAGTCTCATTAGACCCTCTCCTCATACCTCCAGAAATTAAACTCTGAGATCTCCAGAGGACGAGCTCAAACAGCATCATGAGGAGCATCTGTTGATACTGGAATGAAGCCGACCGTGAAACTCTACCATGGAGCGTTTCTTTACATCATAACTCTTATCCTAACTCTGACGATTCAATAATGCATCATTTGAACTGCAAACGGACATTGATCGGACATGAATGATTAGGAAACAATGTGCTGACTAAAGCAGATATCTGTGCAGGTCTTGGACCCTTTTATTAAAGTAATGTTCCAGGTTGAATACACAGTAAATATGATGCTCTATCAACAGCAATTGATGTTAATCTTTTAATGCAAATCATTTTTGTTCAAGAATTACTCTGTTTATTAATTTTGTTTTTTATTCGAGCTTTGAAGTTATCCATCTCAAGGTGGGACTATTTTTCAAGGTGGATGAACTTAAGTCACACACAATGTAAAAATTATTATTATTTCTATTATTATTATTATTGGTAACACTTTATTTTAAGGTGACATAGTTATATGTTACTACATGTACTTACTATAGTAATAACAGTAAATTATTGTAATTATTATTACTCACTTTCTAAGTCACGTTGGATAAAAGTGTCTGACAAATGATTAAATGTAAATTATGCATAACTACAAGTAACTAACCCTATAAACCAAACTTTCACACTAACCGTAATTCTATAGTAAATATATGTAGTTAAATAACATTACTCAGTACTTATGTGATTAAATACAATGTAACTACGTCACCTTAAAATAAAGGGTTACACTTTATTTTAAAGGATTACTTCAACGAAAAAAAAAAAAATAGTGCGAAATCGGCCATCACTAAATATTGTTGAAAAGTCGCTATTTTGTTTTTTGCCACACAAAAAATATTATCGTCGCTTTATAATATTACGGTTGAACCACTGTCCTCACATGAACTGTTTTAAATATGTTTTAGTATCTTTCTGGGCATCTGAAAGTGTTAATTGTCTTGCTGTCAATAGAGATCTCACTGAACCATCAGATTTCATCAAAAATATCTTAATTTGTGTTCTGAAGATGAACGAAGGGTGTAGAACGACACGAGGGCGAGGAATTAATGACAGAATTTTCATTTTTGGATGAACTAACTCTTTAAGGTGTCAGTATCACAATGCAATTATTAATTTAAGTATGGAGTAATAATAATTAACTGCATGTATACTGCTTTAGGTTTAGGGTTAGGATAAGGCTTTAATTATGCATAACTGCATGTAACGTGTAATGACACTGTAAAATAAAGTGTAACCTTTTTTTTTTTTAACTTGTAGTTTGAAGATTATTGGAGCAATGTAAGAAATACTAGTGTTATTTGCTGTTTCTCTGAAAATTGTGATTTTTATTTTTTTTTTTAGTGTGATTTAACTGTCTGAGGACGTCTTTTATCTGTGAAATTTTCTAATTATGTATAATAATGAATTATTGTAATAATACTTTTAAAAGTTGATTTTAATGCTCATTGGCCCCATGAAAGCATATTGTAAGCACTTTACAGTAACAACCATTACCGCCCCCCCCCCTTTTTATTTTTTTTTAACACTATAAAAAATATTTTTAAAAATAATATTTTTTTTCTTTTGTAAAATCAACTTAGTTAATTAATGTGGCTCAGATAACAAACTATTTTAGGTTTCTGTTGAATAAACCAATCGTCTTCATTGTATTAACTCAAACTTTTAATTTCAATGAACTCAAAATTTTAAGGCAACCAGGTAACTTACTTGTTTTACAAGTAAGTTTTTACAGTGTAATAAACATATTACACTTCAAAATTCTACAGATATAGTGACTTGTATGGGGATATTCCATTATTTTTGGCCTTTTTGCCACTTTTTATTCATAAAATACATGAGAAAACACATGAAAAGATGGGGAATGAGATTAGCAAATGTTGCAATTCAAATTCAAAATTCGCTCACAGGAGCATCCAACATGACCTGGAGACTTTTAAGTAGCATAACCATAAAGGTTCCCAGTCAGAGAAAAAAATCCATGTGAATATTTAATTTGCAAGTGCACATTATGGTGTGATGATCATCATGCGCAGGTGATATTTGTCATGCACATGAACCTGTGACAGTCATTCAGGCCCAAAGGCTGCAGATCACAGCATTAATAATGTACATACGGGTGGGAGCTTTACACTAATCCAACACATGCTTATGAATTATAATGTGCTTTCATATTTATCACAGCTCTTGCCATTCCTCATGCTTCAGAGAAATTTATCACTTAACAATGAATTATTAACCTGCGCAGAAGCGGGCGGTGGGGGGCGTGTACTGTATGTCCGCAGACAGCTGACAACACGGTTTAACTCTGAGAACTGACGCACACCAGTTATACTGACCATCAGAGGATGATGATCGTCACATTTGTTATGGAACAGATTTTGGAGGTTTATTGAGAGCATGTCGCTCTTGTCAAACACACACTTTTGCTATTTTTATGAGTTGACCAATGCTCTGTGTGTCCAATGAAATAATAATCCGTAACAGTAATTGCATTCCAGGAGCTACAATGGTTTAAAACAGCAGTTCTCAACCACTAGGGAGCCTCAGGAAGAAAAAAAGGGTTTCAAATTTTTACATTTCGTAATAATTTTCTCACCCCCATGTCATCCAAGATGTTTATGGCTTTCTTTCGTCAGTCAAAAAGAAATGAAGGTTTTTGAGGAAAACATTCCAGGATTTTTCTCCATATAGTGGACTTCAACAGATACCAACGGGTTGAAGGTCTAAATGTCAGTTTCAGTGCAGCTTCAAAGGCTCTGCGCGATCCCAGATGAGGAATAAGGGTCTTATCTAGCGAAACGATCGATCATTTTAATAAAAATGTATGTACTTTTTAACCACAAATGCTCGTCTTGCACAAGTTTATTACGTATTCAAGTTGAAATGGTCACGCGTGACGTAGGCGGGAGTACCGATTCAATGTCTACAAAGTGAACGTGCAAAGACTAAGGCAAAAAAAGTAAAAACGATGTCAGATGATTTTTGTAGTTGGAGGAGAAATCGGTATTTCCGCCTGCATCACGCATGGCCTGCTTGACGTGAACACTTGACAGAACAATGCAAGACGAGCATTTGTGGTTAAAAAGTATACATAATTTTAATATTTTTTAGAAAAGGGTCGATCATTTCGCTAGATAAGACCCTTAATCCTCGTCTGGGATCATGTAGAGTCTTTGAAGCTGCAATGAAACTGCAATTTGGACCTTCAACCCATTGGTAACTGCTGAAGTTCAATACATGGAGAAAAATCCTGGAATGTTTTCTTTGAAAATCTTAATTTGTTTTCAACTGAAGAAAGAAAGACATAAACATCTTGGATGACATGGAGGTGAGTGAATTATCAGGAAATTTGAATTCTGAAGTGAACTAATCCTTTAACCAAAACTATTAAAAAAATCGTTAACTTAAATATTAGATGAAAAACATAAAATAAAAATAACAAAAATAGAAATATTGCCTTGGAATTAACTGAAATAAAATAAGTTGAAGTAACTCAAACTAAAACTGAAATAAAAATTAGGCTAAATAGACATATTTTAAAGAAAATGACTAAAGCGCAACAAAATAATTAAGAAAAAAATGAATAAGCTAATTAAAAATATTAATAATTACTATAATATTATATCAATAATACTAAAATAACACTGAATGTAAACTGAAATCATACAGGTTGAGAATCACTGATTTAGCACACTTTAGAGACAATTTAAAACTATCCATTTTATAATACGGTCTTTCGGTTGCATTTGTAATGAACTTATGGTTCTGTTCTAGTGCAACTTCACAAAATCAACAAGAAAAAACACGAAAAACTAAACTCATTATAAAAACAGCCTATAGCCTATCGCTTACTCCTGAGTGAAAATTGTCTACACAATTTTTTTTTTTTTTTCAGTGGTCAGTTTGGTAGCCTTGTTCTTATTGAGTCATATGACTGTTGGATATCCTACCGTCAGATTTGTTCAAACTCTGATTGGTTGATTGCAAGTTTAAACTGTAAAATTTTAAACATCACACTGTTAAAAATATTCCCGTTAAAAAACAGTAAAGAACTGGCAGCACGGTTGCCAGCAAGATACTGTGAAATAACAGTATCTTACTGTTGGTGAAATTTACAGTTGGCTACTGTTTATTAAAAAACAGTAAAGAACTGGCAGCACGGTTGCCAGCAAGTTATTGTTAAATTAACGGTGTCTTCCTGTTGGTGAGATTTACAATTGGCTACTGTTTTTGCAAATACAGCATAAAACTGTTTCTACATTTTACAGTAAAATTCTGAGAAACGCATTTATAGTTTGTGGATTTTTATTTTCAGCTCTTCACAAAAGGGCATATTTACAGGATTTTAGTGTAAATAATACAAATATGCTACATGGTATTGTATAAGCGTTTGAGTTGTTCACTGCTAGCAAAAAGGATTCAGTGTTTAAATGTAACCAATGATAAAAAAAAATATCAGAAGAAAAACAGTTGAAAATCCATGCGTGCTAACTGGAGTCTTCTGTTCTGAAAATACTGTAAAGTACAGATTTATTTCCTTCGAGCAGTAAATACGGTAAAATGCTGTTATATTTTGTCTACGTCATTTCACACAAAAAAATAAAACCGGTAAAGTACTGCTTTTGAACAGAACAGGATTATACTGTTGTAAATTAACGGCAATTTCTAACAGTGCAGGTTGCATCACTTAGCATACAAGCTAGATGCATTCAGCTATGGTGGTCATGTGGGGGACTCAGGTTTCACTCCGGCTTGCGACTATATCAAATATAAGAAACAAGAAGTCTGTTAACTCCTTCAGAAATAAATGTCATTAAACAACAAAACTGTAAAAATACGGCCAACTAAAAGTCATTGAACGCCCTGTTGGGCATGCTCAAACTACTCACTCTGTGATCCAACCAGGGTTTTCTTTTTTAGTGACCTGAAACTAAGAGAAGTCCTGCCCTCACAACAGCAATCTGGATACCTGCGATAACAAGTGAAAAATGTTGGAAGCAATCCACTCTGGCAGTGCTAAAACCTTTCCGATCCCTCCACTTCATTAGGAAGTCTCTAATCTCTGCAGTCTCCAGCACTGATAAGGCCGCAGCACTAATGCAGAGGAGTCAAAGTTCAAGCCGCCTTCGATGTTTCGATGCTTAACGCACTAAAGTTCCTGCATGTTCATTAGACAGCTTTATCTGAAGAGTCTACCCCAATAGCCATCAAGATGGGGGAGAGGAGGAGAAGATGGTGTGGTCAAGAGCAGATAAGCACTAGGCTCTTGTCTGACCCTCTTTCTCTGGCCTCTTAAAGCTCTCGTCTGTTAAGTCCTTTGAGCAGAGCGAGCGAGAGAGAACTCGATGAGAACTTCGCTCTCTTCAGACGAGGGATGAGAAAATCCCTGATCGCCGCGCCTCGGCCTTGATGTCCTCATGCCGTTGCATCTCCGACTGCCTGACACCAGTGCAGCGGCCCTGCAGTCATCAATTTTGCATCGCTATTTAGAAGCCTATGGCAATTTTCGCATCAGAATCGTCTGGCCTGTGGCGCGCATAACGAGGGAATATTTATACAAATCCCTCTCCCCCCGTGAAATTGCATTTCAAAGGCAAGATATGATTTTGTAACCCCTGCGATATCAAAGGCACGGCGCACCGGAGGGAGGACGCCCCTATATTTAAAGAGCATATGAGAAGGATGACAGGACGAAGTAGCGTTCGCACCATCGGCCTTTGAAAGCTGCTGTCGGGTTTTTGTTTATTGGTGTGTCGGGTGTCATTACTGATTGGATGGCACTCATGAAGCTGTTAATTGCCGTTGACGGGCTGCTTTTAACTGGGTTTAAAGGTACCAGTGTTCCTGATGTAAACAGGAAGGAACATCTTTCAGACACACACTCAAAAGTTGGATGCTGTTTGAACAGATCTGGCATTTTCATGCTCTTTGAATCATCGTCACCGTTGTTTTTTAAGCTAAACAACTGGTGTGATTTCTGAACGTCAGATCTTTAATTCATGTTTGCACTAGTTCTCAAGTCTCGTGTGACTTTGGGAAATTCCGAGATACTCGACACAAACGAACAGTTTGCTGCAGTTGTAAGAGCGCCAATTACATCTTGGTTTGGCCTGAAGAATTAATGTGCACTATTGGTGAAATCTTACATGAAATTATCAAGTGTTCTTTGATGTAGACATTTTTGAACATATGATCTTTAGACTTGGTAACATAATTGACCCTTCGCCGGCAGTTTGATTGACAGGCGATCTGACCAATCATAACCCCGAATCTGCCATTTTGTCTGACAAAGCAGTCAGGGGAGTTAGTAGATTAACGTTGGTGAACTTGAACTTGAAAAATTTTGTGTACTCATGAAACAACGTTCCTTCTGATGTTCATTCATGTTTATTTGATGCTATAAATGAACTAGTATGAAGAGATGATCGGTTCACGAGTCGCTTGAAGGAGCTACAGCAGACACATTAAAGAGACACTATATTTTTTGTTTAAATTATTGTTTCATATCAAAAGTAACCTGCTCTGTTTTGTCTGTCGACATGTTGTCCGTGTCCATTGCTCTGCAATGTATTTTTTACTGCATGAGAACATGATGTGGGGTGTGAGAGCTCATGGTTTGTCGGACATAGCAACAGCAGAGCTAGAACGTCTGTATGCATGACAATTTTAAGATTTATTACTCACCACGTTATGAAGATGACGAAGCACGTTTCCAGGTCGGCAGAGAAGACAGACACAATGCACTGACATGACAGAAAACTTCTTTCAAATGGCTCTCATGCGCCCACCGCTGACAGAAATGAAGAGTGTTAATGCGAGGCACCCAGTCCTGAAGTTTTTTTAATAGTAGGATAGTAGTTTTACCCACAAAAGTTTGTGTGGTATTTTTCGCTGCCAATTTGCACTACTTTTTTTAGATTAACGGTTACTGATAATTTCCCAGAATGCATTGAAAATCTACAGTAACATTCTGTCAACTGTGTATACAGTATGGAAGTGTTGATAATACAATAAAATACTGTGAAAACATGAAAATCTACAGTAACATACTGTACACAGCTTATACAGCAAAATACTGTTAAGAAAAACAGTATAATACTGTGTAAACAACAGAAATCATTTACGGGGCGGGTCTTTGCGAAAGGTCAAGTCAACAAAACACCAAATGATCATACAATGGGATAAAATAGCTTCTCTTCCCTCCAAACGATACCAAGAAGAATGTGAATATTTAACCAATTCAAAAACAAAAAAGGTAAGCAGGTATCCACATTAATTTCAGAATCAGCAGACGCAAAAACGCGCTGTTCATTCACAATCCCCACTTTCAATTCCTGCCGGCATGGGAATCGAACCAGCAACCTTCAGGTTACAAGCCTGACTCCCTCACCATTAGGCCAGATTACCCCTATACTATACTGTACAGTATCTCTGCAGAGCTTCTGCCTCAGAGATGGGCACTATATAACCTCTCAGTTAACATGCATATGATATGACTTTCTTTAAGTTGACCATGAATTCTCTGGAGCCATTATTATGTGTCATTAGCCTTCATAAGGATTTCATGAGGTAATTCTGAAGCTTGAAGACAGGGAGCTGATGGTAATTAAACACACAGTTTAAAGATATAGACGTTCTCCTCAGTGCCATCCCCATGGGCTTCCCAACGCATTACACACTTTACGCTTACAGTCTCCCAGACTGCTCTTCCACCAGCTCTGCACAGAGCTCAATGCTTGATTGCTCACAATTATATTCAGGCTATTTCTTCTACTGAAACAGCTAATTTAATTGATTGATATTCTCTTTCTTGTCCTGTGAGGATTCAAAGTACAAACTTAAGTCGACCTACACAATTCCACAAAGTATTATTGTCTTGTTGGTTTTGTACAGAAGCAATTCTGCAAAGGCAAATGGATGCCATCTGGAAACAGATGAAAATAAAGCAGTTAATTCTTAAGGCCATAAATTAGATCAAAATGGCCACACTATTCACAGTTCTGAGTGTACAGTCAAACAATCATTTTTCTTCTCAAATCACACTACACAGCAAAGCAGATGTATCATAGACAATATCATATACACCACACTGAGTCTCAAGTGGAGTTGAATGTAAATATACTGGGTAAAGAAATTGTTGAATCAAAACTCTGGGTTTCTCACGCCAGGTGTGAACATATGCTGACAATCTAACATTTTCTTTTGAAGAAAAAAAGTGTGATTTTGTTTTCTTGAAAAAAGCAAAACTGGCTGACCAATGAGTTTTTGGTCATAATTCCTGACCCACTGCTGCTACACAACCCAGTGCCAAAGCTGTTTTGTCAACCAGTGTACCTGCACTGAATGTGGGACGGATGTTGTCGTTCTCCAAACTTTTTTTGAGAATGAAAAAACATCTACAGTCCATGAACCCCTGCTAATATCTTTTGAAGACCTGCTAATAATATGTGCATAAACAATGAATATGCATAAATATAAAGGCACAAACTGAGTTTCTTCCGGTAACAGTGCTCTTTTAACTGTCTTACACAAAAAATAAACATTCCTTAAAAAGCACACGCACACACACACACACACACACACACACACGTTGTGTTTTCATGTTTTATGGGGCCATTCAATAAGCATAATGGTTTTCATACTGTAAAAACTGTATATTCTGTATACACTTGTTTCCTCATGGGGACCAAAAAAATGTCCCCACAAGATCAAAATTTACTAGTATTACTATACCTGTGGGGACATTTGGTCCCCATAACGTAGGGAATACTCACACACACACACACACACACATACAATATTGTATAGGAGGACATTCCATAGGCGTATTGGTTTTCATACTGAGAAATATTTTCCAGCCCCTAACATTAAACCTACCCATCACAGAAAACTTTCTCCATTTTTATTTTGTGTGAGGTTCAGAGAGGTTACTTTTAAAATATATTTTACTACAGATTACAAATTAATGCTATAAAAAGTAATTTGTAACATATATTGTTAGATTACCCAAATTTTGTAACTTAATCTAAATACTTTAGAATACTTTGGAATGCTAATAAGTATGTAACACTATATCTCACAATATCACTTTTTTGTCAGAATTGCATAATATTAAGTTGTAATTGCAAGTTATAAACTCAAAATTATGAGCTATAAACTCACAATATTGAGAAAAGTCAAAATTGCAAGCAAAGAAGATGATATTAATTTCCAATTGCAAGAAAAAAAAGTAGTATCACAAGTTTTTATCATGCAATTCTGACTTTATAACTTGGAATTATGAGTTTAAATCTTGCAATTCTGAGGAAAAGAAAAAACTGTATTAAGAAGCAAACACAAATGTGAGGAAAAAAGTCGAATTGTGAGATAAAATGTCACAATTACCTTTTTTACAATTAGAAAATGACTCACAAACAACTATCACAAAACATGGAAACAGTCATGGATCATCCAGTAATGACAGGACAGTAAAGATTCAAGGGTATGTACATTTTTGAATTGGGAAATTTTTATAAATCCAGTCATTTCGTCTTGTGTAGTACATGTAAACATCTGTTATGTGATATAGCTTATTCAGGACAGAACTAAATACAAACAACATGCAATTTTTATGATTTTATTTTATTTTGATTTTATTTTGTTAAAATTATTAAAAATATTGCATATTCTGCAAGGGTATGAAACTTCTGAACAGAAATGTAGCAGCTTTTTCAGACTGTCGGAGAATCATCAGTTGCTGTTTACATTAATTGCCCGTCACAGTTTACATTAATGTTTAAACGACATTAAAATTCAAAGTAATCACTTTGGTAATCTAAAATACTTTTCATATGTAACAGTAATTTGATTACCACCCATTTAAAACGTAACTGTAATAAGTCAGATCATGAAATTTCATCCCTGCTAGATATTACACGGTCAACTGTAGGAAAATGGACGTGTTTAGGAACAGCAGCAACTCAGCGGAAGACCACGTAAAGTCACAGAGCGCTGAAGCGCATAGTGTGTAAAAGTCACCAACTGCTGATTCCATAGCTGAAAAGTTCCAAACTTCCACTGGCATGCTGCGTGCAAGCCTCACATCACCAAGTACAATGTCAAGTGTCGGATGGAGAGGTGGAAACCACACCAACACTGGATTCTGGAGCGGTGGAAACGTGTTCTGTGGAGTGACGATTCACACGTATCTGTTTGGCCGTCTGATGGGTGAGTCAGGGTTTGGCGGATGCCAGGAGAACTCCTGACTGCAAAGTTTTGTGGAGAAGGGATCATCGTATCATGCTGTTTTTCAGTGGTTCGGTTAGGCCTCTTACTTCCAGTGAAGGGAAATATTAATGCTTCAGCATACCAAGAAGTTTTGGACAATATGCTTCCAACTTTGTGGAAACAGTTCAGGGAAGGCCCTTCTCTTTGTGCGCCAGTGCACAAATCATAAAGACATGGTTGGATTAGTTTGGTGTGAAGGAACTTGACTGGCCCGCACAGAGCCCAGATCTCAACCATATCGAACACCTTTGGGATGAACTGGAACAAACACTGCAAGCCAGGCCTTCTTGTCCAACATCAGTGCCTGACCTCTCACTTCCTCTATTGGATGAATGGGCAAAAATTCCCACAGAAACAGTCCAAAATTTAGTGGAAAGCCCTCCCATAAGAGTGGAAGCTGTTATAGCTCAATAATGCAATGTCAAAATCCCTGTCGGTGTAATGGTCAGGTGTCTCAATACCTACCTATATTCACTGCATTTCTATATGCGCACATATATGTTGCTACAAAGTTAAATACCAGGATTTGTACTGAATACAATGTATTTTACTTATCTCATCTTGTATTTGATGTGAACAAGCTTTAACTTGTCATGTAGATCACTGCATCAACAATCTCTTTAGAAAAACAGGAACATATCATGTTAAAATATCTGAGCAAACATAAAGCTGGTCTGTTGGTGAGTGAAGGGGATTTTAAGATTAACGCACAATCCCAATACTATTATATACCCCTTCCCCAACCCTTACAATGCATTACTGATGGGCAATGTTGCAATAAGCACGAAAACTGAAAGCACTGTATTCATGGATGTAACCACAACAAAACAATGCATTGATCAGATGTGCGGTAAAAAATAAGTAAATTAGCAGACTTTTATGTTGTCAAATGACCTGCTATCAATAAAATATGTTGTGGAACTATCATGCAGTCAACAACATTAGCGAACTTTTATCATAACGATTCTTCGGAGAACCCAACCGGGTAGCAATTTATTTTACAGTACGTGTCCTTTCCTGGTACATATATAGCAATTAAGTAGCACATACAGGTAAAAGAGTGGTAACACAAGGTACTAGATACATTTCAGGTAAGTACCTTGTGTTACCACTCTTTTACCTGTATGTACAACATAATTACTATATATGTACCAGGAAAGTACATATACTGTAAAATAAAGTGCTACCCATAACCGTACATATGAATGCAAGATTGAATGAAACATAAAACAAATGATTATTTGTTATTAAAATCCTTATTAATGACAAAAAATACTTATATTTATGGGTCTCTTACTCACTCGGGCAGCCATATTGCTGTATGCGGAGAAATGCATCATACCCCTTCGTTTGAAGTGAGGTTCAGAAAAATTGTTCGCTGTCTGGCCCTTTCCTCTGACCCCTCCAGCCAAAAGAGAATTGAGACAACCCTACCCCTTCACGTGAACGCCCGAAACGGGTAAGGGGTATAATTGGGATTGGGCCAAACATAACCCTGACATTATTGGTCACTCCCAGTATGACTTAATAATCGGCCGCCTATGAACCTGTTACCAGTTTCGCCCTCCCCTCTGTTTACACTGACTTTCAGAGGCACGGAAGGTCAGTTGGAGGAGAGGCAACAGCTTGTGGACAAAGCCTTTCACTCCTCGCATCTCCAGCTCTGTTCAGGCTTGTGTAGACACCCCTCCTCCCCCCGAATCGCAGCGCTGCTCAATCGTCTGAAGTTCTCTTAATCAAAGTGCACCACTGTGGCTAATCAAAGTTTCTAAATAACTCTTGCTCCCAACACAGGCCACCAGAGGATTAAAAATCCACTAGCCAGAACTAGGTTCTTCGATCCGAGCCCCGCTGCCTAATGAGAACTCCCTAAAGCCCTAGATCACAGTGAAAAGTCCAGGCCGGCGGACGAGCAGCCATCTTTAAATCCTTAGGAGATTTTATCAGGCCAGATGAAAATAGATATTGGTCTCTGAGAGAGCAGCGGTTAAAAGAATGGCAGAGGATTTAGAGGAAGCTTCTGGAAGCCATGAAGTGTCTCATTTACATGGTATTAGTATCTGACAGACACCGTTAAGAAAACAGGCTAACCTGGAGGCAGGAGTTATGGGTGAATTAGCACCGGCGTTTATTTACTCAGATCTGAGGCAGGATTAGGCCTTGTTTACTCCTTGACTGATAATGCGTCTTTGTTTTCTAAGTCCTCGATGACACAATTACACCTCAGCGTTCCCTCAACGTTATTTAGATGTTTCATTTGTTGACAGGTCGCCTGATGGCTGAAAGTCAGACTCGATCAAACAAGAGGCCGTTCAGGCTTTGACTGTATTCGACGCACATCCACTTTGGATGGAAATCTTCTCTCATTCCAGATCCTGGAAAAATACCCAAGTGTGTCTTTGTCGCAGCAGGAATATCAAGCTGCCGTGAAATCAGGCTTTTCAAGGCTATTTAAATAACAATCTCTGGATTTAGGAACTGTTGAGCTAATTATAAATTCCTTCTCCCACCAATTAGCCGAAATCACGACGAAGTCCGTAATAGAGCACAAAATCGATTTGAATCAGAGGATATTTAAGAATATCCCCAGAAGATGATTTAGATGAAAAGATGTAATGTCCGTTAAATAGCGACGTTTTTCTAGCGTGGGTTTAATGGATGGTTCATGGTTAAGCTTGTGAAGAAGAAAAAAAAAAAAGCAAGATGCAGGAAATCTGAAAACCGTATCAATCTTAACACCAGCACACAATGTCCTGTAATAATTAGTCAATCAAATCCTTCTACTCAAAAGATGTGGGAAAGAAGAGAGACCCGTGAAAAGACTCCTGTGCAGATCTGACAAGCTACTTCCCCGTCATGTCGGAGTCGTCTAACTTTAACATTTTCATGTCTTCCTCGGCAGGTTATTAAAATAAATGAGGACGCTTTGGACTGCAGTGCCACTTCCCCCTAATGGGACATGAGAAATCTGCAAGCCAATAGCAGAAGCTGACTGGATGGACTCTGTATAAAGTGGACAATTAGAGGAGATATTTTTGCCAAGTCCTATGGAATATTCCTTGTTATTTTAATAATGCAGACGATGGCTAATTTACAGAGGCTGATTTTGTCAAGGTAATGTGCAGCTGGTGTGTCTAGATGACACTTTGAATATTGTCCCATGCAGCGCAGCTGTGAGTCCATTAGGTAATGTGGCACAGCACACGTACAGCAGCGGTCTGCCACATATACAGGCTTTACTCAAGACATATCGATTTTACACACCTTGAACAACATAAAAATTCACATCAATGAGTTTAGTCGGCAAAACAAAGAAACATCCCTTTTTACTAGCCACTTTGGTGGGTTGAAATTTATATGATATATACATTTTTTACATCCAAGTCTTTTAAAATGGTATCTGAAACGATCATTGTTTTTTATTATCACGCATAATTTTACTCATTCCCTTCAGATTTTCTTTAAGACACCCAAAGTGTGCACACATAAAGTCTCAGTACAAAACAGAGTTACTTTTCACTGCTTACTGCGATTAAACATTTAAATACACACACACACACACACACACACACAATAATGTGAAAATGCCGGTCTTGGCGAGTATTCATGTAAACACAGTTATGTTTTAAGTAAATGAAAACAGTTGAGAAAGAAAAAGCATGAGTAACAGTATAATGGATCCATGCGTCAGGTCCTAAAGTGACAGCAGCCTAATATACTTAATATTATATTAATAAACCAAATAATAATGAGATAATATTAATAATATCTATATGGCAGTTTTCCCCATAAAATTGATGTCAAAATTGTGGCCAGTGAGTGGCAACTTTGTAATCACTAGCCACAGTGGCTGATAAATGTTAAGCCCTGTATATAATCTATAAATAATTTGAACTTCAAATCCATTCGACACTTGAGAAGCATCTGTAAAATCAACAGATTTACACTTTATATAGGAACGTCTTTATTATGTACTCAGATGAACAAATGAATGCTGTCAAAATAAAAGTCCCGGAACTCTTTTTGACAAAACAGAAAACCAGTTAAAAACTGCACAGCTAAAGCAGATGCATAGAATTGTCATCTTAGTTATTACAGTTACACTGTATAATATATAACACATTTATTTGCATGAGAGTGATTTCAACAGGATGTTTTTAAACAGGCAGGTCATTAAATCCTTAAATGGATCAACGTAAATAGTGAAGATCTGGATTACTTGTACATATGAGCCCCGTAGCTAAAGGAATTGAATGTTTGATATTGATAATAATTGCATTTCTATAATTATGCGTTGTCGTCCAGGTACGTGTATCCTACTTCAAAGCCAAATTCAAGGCATTACAGTGTTGTGAAATGCTCTGAGGGCGATGCTAACATGCTAATCGCTTCGGACACTGTGATGCTTTCATCCTTCTGTCAAGGGCACTCATTTCAGTTGCCGGTGAAAAGACATGCCATCTTGATTGCTTCAGTTTATTCACAGAATATTATTCATGGTATTTGTTGTCTCCCCAATGGAGCTGGTGTGCTTTTCATTGTTTGTTGTCTTTCCCAAACATCCACATTCTTAAAAATTCATGGATTTGTTTTCCTCCACCAATGGCCCATAAAGCCTTTGTTTGTTACCAACTCCTCAAGACAAAATCTTATTCTTGAGCATCAGTATGTTTGTTTTTGTGTGTATTAGCCAGGGGTTGTTTCAAGGGCAAACGGACAACCACACAAAATCTGATGTACTTCTATATATTGTAATTATTATAATCACAACTTGTAATTATTGCTTCAATGAGATCATTGTTTTCTGCCTAAATTAATACATGATATTAGCTAACTGCATGATTTGATTTTGTATCAGGGTTGGGGGGAAACGAAATACAAGTAACTTAGTTCCGTATTTAAAATACAAAATTTGAGTAAATGTATTTCATGGCAGTTACATTTTAAATGGGTGGTAATCAGATTACAGTTACATCTGAAAAGTGTTTTAGATTACCAAAGTGATTACTTTGAATTTTAATGTCATTTAAACAGCAATTGGTGATTCTCTGACTCTGACCGTCTGAAAAGCAGAGTTAAGTTTCATGTTTTCGACTGATTTCATGTTTTTGTGATAGTTGTTTGTGAGTCATTTTATAATTGTAAAAAAGGTCACGGCATCTTTTTCTCACAATTTGTTTTTTTCCCCTCACAATTGTGAGTTTGCATTTCACAATTCTGACTTCTTTTTCTCAGAATTGCGAGATTTAAACTCACAATTGCAAGTTATAAAGTCAGAATTGGGAGCTTGCAATAATATTTTTTTTTCTTGCAATTGTGAATTTAGTATGTGAGTTAAATGTCATAATTCTGACTTTTCTCAATATTGTGAGTTTATATCTCATATTTTTGACTTTTCTCAATATTGCAATTTTATATCTCATTATTCAGACTTTTCTCAATATTGCGAGTTTATATCTCATAATTCTGACTTTATAACTCCCAACTGCAACTTTATATCACAATTCTGAGGGGAAAAGTCAGAATTGTGAGATAAAAACTTGCAATTACCTTTTTTGTGTTTGTTCCACACTTATTAATATTCCAAAGTATTCTAAAGTATTTAGAATAAGTTACTAAACTTGAGTAATGTAACAAAATACGTTACAAATTACTTTTTAAAGCATGCATTTTGTAAGCTGTAGTGAAATACATTTTAAAAGTAACCTACCCAGCCCTTTTTTGTATTGTCTTAAAACTGAACATTTTTGAAATCTGGACATTACTTTGACACTGTCAACTCTGATAACAGATTACTCTACATTGTGATGTAAAAACATGTGTTTTTCTATAAAGCTGCTTTGAAACAATATGTATTGTGAAAAGCGCTATACAAAGAAATGATAATTTAACTGAATTCTACACTTGAGAATATGCTAACTGGCTTACATACTGGTGTTCCTTCACTTTGTGCACTTTCATACATTTTACAAACACATTTCTTTAACAAACGCACTGTAAAAAGTGAGGTAAATACACAGATTGTCCAACTTTCTGTACTGTTATTTACCAGTAATATGAAGTTAAAGGCACAATATGTATTTTTTCGCCGCTAGGGGTCGCCAAACTCTTCAAAACAATAACAAAGGCGTAGATTGATGATGCAGTGAATGAGTGGAACATGGAACTTGTCGTCATGCCGATGGATCTAATAATGTTTATGGATGAGTGAATGCATGTTTTAACATGACTGTGGTATGAAGCAGGACGTGGACGAGAATCGCGGGCATGATTACTAATGAGAGACAGATATCAGAGACACACGCGAGTCCCGGGGATAAAGGACAGAGGACATTTCATTCTACCGAACTACTCATAAGTGCTGAAATATTACTCATACAGGTTTATTTGCCGAATTAAAACAGTGCGGTAACGCAGCGCTGTTTCACTTGGTGTAACGTTTCATTATCATATTAAACTGTATTTGAGTGTGTTGAAAGTTGTAACGTTATTCTGTGTATTAGTGTGTTTGCTGTAATAGACTTAACGGTAAACTAGATCAACATTAGATTATCATACTGATGATATTCTTACACTTTGTCGTGGTGAGCTATATAACATTGATTAGTCAGTCTTATATAGTCTACATTTGTTTACCTTGTCTAATAACGAGCAAGAGCGTCTCTGTCAAGTCAAAGTTTGTCTCAAAGCTCTCGCCATCTCAGAAACGCCACGCTGATATTGATCCTCGTTTTATGTCTCTTTTTGTCGCAAAGTTTGGTCTATGGTCCATAATGTTTGAACGAAACAACAATAGTGTGCCGCTAGATGTTACGCAGCTGTCCATGTCTGTTGCCATGGTTAGTATGCAGTACAAGCGGAAACCAGGGATAACGCAGATATTACGTCACTGACTGGCGACAAGTGACAAGGGAGGGACGGGCACTATTTAAAATTGTGAATTTCTCTGAATTTACAAATTCTTGTAAACATTTATGATAATGTAAGTACACAGCTGAACAAAATATTGAAATCTTACATATTGTGCCTTTAAAGAAACATCAAAATCGGGGAAAAAAAAAAAAAACTGAACTCGTGGTTAAAATAGTACCAGCCATCACCATTGAGACCAAATCTTGTTTTGTATTTGGTTATTTTCCATATTTTTTTTATTTAATTAGTATTTTATACTAATTAATTATTTAATTAATTAAACAGCTAAACATGACATTTTTGGTTCAGTTATGCTTTACAGTAATAAATTGAATATTCAGGTCAAATTGTCAAAATGATTGTATTTTAATTCTTAAATATGGCCAAGAAGGTCAAAAAAATATTTTATGTATTACAACTACCTAGTTATCGTTCCACATTAATTTGTCAGATGATAACATCTAATAGTTCTATAAAACACTCCCACACAGGATTCGTGCCGCTAAAATTATACCCTGCTCATAGAAAGTACCTTACATGGTTATTCAGAACAGGCCAATCAGAGATCCAATGTGTGTTTCTATACGAGGGGGAGGGGGAAAGCCCTTTCAGTTTAATCTACAGAGGTAAATATGTGGTCGGTTGATGTTCTGGCTAATTGTCCCCGCAGCCGCAGATTTTCCGCTCTTTAAACGTATTATCTAATTGCTTGACTGTCTGCTTCCCTTAGCGGGACCCACATAATCAGCACGCTCTCTCCTCCTGCTTTCCTACCAGTTGCATATTTAATTATTCGTGCCGCTTGTTGTAAATTGGCCCTCCTGGCACGTTAACGGCATTATAGGCCTGAAATAAAGCGATTACTTGAAATATCGTGTTGACTTCCTGTGTATCAGTGACGCCCCGGGTGAGACTGACACTGACTGTAGCTATTAGCATTAGCGGACCTGTGCCGGCACATACACACAGCCATGAGATGCACAACAAAACATGTCTGCGCATAGTGAAATCTTGTCAGAGAGGTTAAGAGAGGAGAAAGAGAGAGAGAGAGGGAGCGAGTGAGCGTATATATTCCCCTCCACTCCACTTTTCTTTTTTTTTTTTTTTCTTTTTTTTGAGATAATGACCGCCATTTCTTTTTCCCAGTCACTGATGACAGCTTGAACTAACCGATAATGGCATGCTGGCAGTGGAGGAGGCCACTTATGTTATTCCTCTTGACAAGGCTCAGGGGAAGGGCTCATTTTTTTGACATTTGACCATGCAAATTTGGTCCTGCTACATTATTCCACATTTACATCCCCTCAGCCAGCCGGTTAAGAAAGCAGCTACAAGCAGCAGCCCCTCGCTCTAATAAAGGCCACAGAGCAGGCGGTTAAATATGGATGTAAAAGGTGATTTAAATGTAGAAGTCGTCGCTCTCGCCGTCCGCTCGGCCACGTCTTCAGCAGTCTGAACCGGATGCCATTTCGTACTGAGACCGCGGGTAAATACAGACCTGCCAAATAATTCATCACCTGGGAAATTTCATTTTCATGTTTAGCCTCGACAAAGAGAGCGGGCCGAGGGATATGCATGCTCACAAATAGTTACATTGTAGAGCTTCTCTGTCGAAAATCACTCTTGATTTGCAAGATTAATCGTGGGAGATGGTGCACTAACAGCCAAAGTGAAAATGGGGTCTTTGTGAGAAGAGTCAGGTACGATCAGAAAGAGCATGCAGTCCCTTCTACTGCTATGTGCATTAAGCGCTCTATACTAATAAGACGGCTTCTTATGTCTTCCTATTTATTTATTAATCTCCATACGCCAGCGCTCTGCACATTTATTAACGTCGCACCTTCTCTCGGTTATTATTTATACATTGTAGTTTTTATTAATATTTTGAATTAGCTATTAGTTTTAATACTTTCAGTTTTCCTTGTATTGACCTTTTTTTTTAGTCATTTTTGTTATGTGCGTGAGTCATTTTTATTCATTTTGTTTGGCAAAACTTTACAACAATACCCCATTAGTTAATTAATGCATTTTTTAACATTAACTAACAATGATGTCCATTGTTAGTTCATAGCTCAGGTCCATTAAATATTAACAGATACAGCTTTAGTAAATGTAGAAATTAAGATTAATAAATGCTAGAAGTAACAAAGTTTACTAATGTTAACAAATGGAACCTTATTGTAACTTATTACCATTATATATATATATATATACAGTAAAAAAAAATGTTGCTTTAACTTAAAAAAATTAAGTTGGCTGCCTTAAAATTTTGAGTTTATTTTAAGTATATATATATAAAATTTATTATTATTATTTTAGTTAATTATAATTTTTATTCCAGTTTTAGTTTTTTGTTTCCAGTTCCAATTTAAACTAAACCTGAAATATGTTTGTTTTTCATCTAATATCTATATTTGACTTTATTTAATCTTCATTTCAATTAACAAAAATGTTTTAATGGTTATAATTTTATAATAAATGATAATAGCCCTGCTCTGGTGTTCAGGCGGGAGTCTGGATGTCTTGTGAGATAGTGACGGGGCGGAGGCCAACGGAGGGAGGGGTAATTTAACGGGGCGGGGAGGGTCAGCTCACCTGCTGGGACTACAAGCAATCAGGGATGGCGACTGTTCCTCGAGCTGACAGCTTTCAGGTTGGACCCTCAGATTGCCCTTGTAAGGCCTAATAATGTGCCGCGGCTGCTTTTAATAAGGGACACTTTGATAGGCTTTCTCTCTCTCTCTCTCTAGCCGTCTGTTATTGCTGTGATGGGGGATGGGGAGGTGTGTGTTTGCAAGTGCGGGCCGTAATATGTCAGGCAGGCAGCTCGCGGTGCTGACGAGTAAATAAACCTCATTAGAGCGCCGGGCAAAATAAACTGTTCAATGAACTGACAGCAGCAAGGGCTCCCATTCTTAAACAACTGTCAAGCATTCTGGCAGCAAGCGTCCGAGCCGTACAAGACAACAGGACATCACAGCTCAAAACACGCACGTGCACGATCGGCGCTAATTAACATCGGACGACGGCTCACTCTCAACGAGCGACAAGATGAGGCGCATTAGATCACAGGTGAACTTTTTCACAACGTGCCCGAATTGAGTGAAATGGTCTCGATGATGCGCTTTGATCACATCACGTCTTTCAATCATTTGTTAGAATAACTAATAATTGATGAAAAACCGGGAGACATTCAATATGTGTCACCCGTTACTGTGCGAGCTATTCGCTGTGACACGAACAAGAGACGGCATTAGGGTTTTGCAGGCGTGCCCCCAAGTCCATATTCAAAATTGATATGCAGGGATGCTGCCACCAAAATGGACTTTAAATGATCTGTGGAGAGAACATGCAAAGCCAGGTAGAGGAACATTAAAATATTAATGTCACTTCCATCAATGCATGAATATGGGCCCTTTTAATAGCTTCTTAATTATTCATCTACATAAATATGAGCTACCTGGACTGCGAGAGAAATATCACAGGGTCATAAAAAATAGTAAAGCTCCTCCCGTCCAGATGGGGTTGGAAATCACATTAAGTCTGTTCTGTTTAGGCCTCCAAGAAAGAAAGTTAAAACCCTCTATCCAAAATATACAGTGTTCACACAGCAAAAATAGTAGCCAAACGATATGCTATCCTCTGAGAGCATATTTGCTGCGTATAGGCCTATATATATATATATATATATATATATATATATATATATACAGCTCTGGAAAAAATTAAGAGACCACTGCAAAATTATCAGTTTCTCTGGGTTTACTATTTATAGGTATGTGTTTGGGTAAAATTAACATTTTTGTTTTATTCTATAAACTTCTGACATTTTTCCCAAATTCCAAATAAAAATATTGTAATTTAGAGCATTTATTTGCCAAAAGCAACAACTGGTCAAAATAACAAAAAATATGCAGTGGTCTCGTCTCTTTGTTTTTTACAGAGCTGTATATATATATATATATATATATATATATATATATATATATATATATATATATATATATATATATATATATATATATAAAATATAATTTTTAGACAACTATTAACTCAACTATTAATTCATATAACACAAATTTTCATCATGAATATATATTTTTCTAGTTATGTAAAGCTCTAAAATATTTTATCAGGTAGAAATTATAAGAATAAATATTTTTGTTACACTTTATTTTAAGGTATTTTAAGTGTTACAGTGTAATTATACATTTAAGTACTGAGTAATAACAATTAACTACATGTACTTACTATAGGGTTAGGGTTAGGATGAGGGTTTGGTTTAGGGTTAATTGCATGTAATTATGTATAATTTCTACATTAAATACGTGTAACATATGTAACAATGACACTGTAAAATAAAGTGTTACCAAAATTTAAAAAAAAAAAATACTTATCCTTAACCCACATCTATTAAATCCTACAACTGGAATACGTGTCTAATGTAGAAAAAGGTCATTGAGCCTTTCAACATTGTGGACAAATTGAGAATCACGTGTGTAAAAGGACTCAACTTCAAATTTGTCTTAAAGTCCCTGTAAAGGCAATATTAAATATGTGTTCTGAGTTTGTCACACCACAGAAAATTGTATTACTAACCACTAGCCATATTTGAATGATAAAAAAATCTGCCAAGTAAATAAAATAAGTGATCAAACTCTTGAAAAAATGGGCGGTATCCTCTGCGCTCAAACGCTGGGGACGTATAACCCCGCCCACTTGCGGTAAAGCTGCCGCCTACCGCTACTGTCTGAATGGATGCTCCAAGCAGCTTAACTGGATTTACAAAGCCATACAAGTTTGAACCTCCAGAGCCAGAATCCAATTCAGAAGAATGCCTACTCGAGAATCAACCTCAAAATTTAGTAGAGTTACTGTGGACTACCTACTATAATTATAACATACGCACACACTCATTGGTGGGCATGCACAACTGTGCAGGGCTGGGTAGGTTACTTTTAAAATGTATTTCACTACAGATTACAAAATACATGCTTTAAAAAGTAATTTTGTAACGTATTTCGTTACATTACTCAAGTTTAGTAACTTAATCTAAATACTTTGGAATACTAATAAGTGTGGAACAAACACAAAAAAGGTAATTGCAAGTTTTTTATCTCACAATTCTGACTTTTTCCCTCAGAATTGTGTGATATAAAGTTTCAATTGCGAGTTATAAAGTCAGAATTATGAGATAAACTCGCAATATTGAGAAAAGTCAAAATTATGAATTATAAACTTATATTAAATTCACAGTTGCAAGAAAAACACTCAGTATTGCAAGTTTATATCTCTCAATTCTGACTTTATAACTTGCAATTGTGAGTTTAAATCTCGCAATTCTGAGGAAAAAGAAGTCAGAATTGTGAAATGCAAACTCACAGTTGTGAGGGGGAAAAAAACAAATTGTGAGAAAAGACCTTTTTTACAATAATAAAATGACTCACAAACAACTATCACAAAACATAAAAACAGTCGTGGATCATCAGGTCATGACGACAGTTAAGTTGACAGTTGGGCAATTTTTTTTATATAAATTCAGTCATTTTGTCTTATTCAGGACAGTACTAAATAATAAAAAAAAAAAAATTATGATCCCTCTTAAAAGTATTATAATGTTGATGAAACTTAACTCCACTTTTTCAGACTGTCAGAGTCAGAGAATCACCAATTGCTGTTTAAATGACATTAAAACTCAAAGTAATCACTTTGGTAATCTAAAATACTTTTCAGATGTAACTGTAATCTGATTACCACCCATTTAAAATGTAACTGTAATGAAATACAGTTACTCAAATTTTGTATTTTAAGTTACTTGTATTTCGTTGCCAACCCTGCAACTGTGTCACCGTATATTGGTGCCGCGAGACAGGAGGATGAAGGCCATGGCGGGAAATAGTCGGTTTGGCCCCATTTACCAGTTGTCTCTAATGAAAATTTATAAATTGATCTGGTGTAAAATGATCACTGCAGAGGCGGGTTTTGGTGGTGATCCTCAGCTCTCCATCAAGTGGCTCTTCACAAAATTAATCTAATCTCTAAGTTGTTTACATTTATAATTACTGTAATGATATGTGCTTTGAGACATGAGGTAGTTTATTGCAATCTCTTGTGACGCTTTGCCGAGAACAGCTGTGTGTGTGCGTTCATGTGTTTTGGAGGAGGCGTGGCTTTGAACGTGATCGTATGCTTTCAATGCAAGCAGGCTAATGCATTTCCCAGATCTCCTACTGTACTCTTAAATGACCTGTTTGTGTTTTTCTGGGGAGTAATGGTGGAAAGGTCCAATAGTTTTTTATAGTCAAGACTTTAAAGAGTTTATTACTCACCCTCATGTCATTCAAAACCTGTAATATTTTTAATGAATTCCCAGAGCTTAGAAACCCCAATAGACAGCAACACAATTACCACTTTCAAGGCCCAAAAAGGTAGTAAAGTCATTGTTAAAATAGGGAAATTTAAGTAGGGATGAGAACACATTTTGTATGCAAAAAAAAAAAAAAAATTGTTCAACAATTTCTTCTCTTCCGTGACATTCTACGCAATTCACGTTGTAAACACAGTGCAGAGCTTCCGGGTTCTATGTCAAAACACCAGCTCAGTATTGGCAGGCTCCTGCTCATGTGATCAGCATCGGACACTGACACAGAAACAGACAAGAAATTGTTGAAAATAGTCTTTTTTTTATTTATTTTGCACACAGAAGTATTCTCATCACTTGATAAAATGAAGGTTGAACCACTGTAGTCACATGGACTATTTTAACAATGTCTTTACTACCTTTCTGGGCCTTGAAAGTGATAATTGTGTTGCTGTCGATGGGGGATCGGAAAGCTCTCAGATTTCATTAAAAAATATCTTCAATTGTGTTCCAAAGATGAATGAATGTCTTAAGGGTGTGGAACTAATGACAGTATTTTCATTTTCCGGTGAAGTAACCCTTTAAAAATGACTCGATTCCTTCTGAGCCAACAAAATACCTTAGAATAATGCCACCAATGCTTACAGCTAGTATTTTTCACTGATTGTGAGACTTTCCAGTCTCATCTATCTGAAGCTCCTGGTCTCTCTCTCTCTCTCTCTCTCTCTCTCTCTCTCAGTATCTGTTTGTCCTCCAGGCCTGATCTCTCCTCATTAGATCTCTGTTTCTCGCCCACCGACCGACCGTCTGACCGACCGCTGTTCTACCTTGTGTTTTATACTGCTCCAAAATAATTTACAGGGATGTTGACATCGGCTTCTCCTTCTACAATACGGTTACCCTCCACTAAATGCTTTGTAGTGAAGCCAGCTCGGTTTTATTTGGAGTTTGTCTGAGCCCATAGCGGAGGGAACGGATGCTTTATCAATAGGCCGGGATTGCACAGCCCCGAGCACTGTGAAATATTACAGACGCTTTGCTCTAGTCGGAAGCCCGCGGGAACCAAACAACACTTCCTGGACTGCAATATCTCTCTGTTCAGGAGAGATTGTTTTGGCCGAGTCCAAAACGAATTTAAACAATATTTATTTCCCGCAGAACTACCATGCGAGGCGCGAGACACCACAGAACAAACACAAACGCATCCGTTCTGTCGTTCGCGACTCGCGTTTAGATCTGTTGACATGTTTGTTTTCTGTCTGAACGGAATCTCGGAGCGTCGAATGGAACGAGGGCTTTTGGCATTAATCAGTTTGGGCTGCTTGTGTCAATATTTAATTAAGTAAACAAACAGAGACACAAACATTTTAATTGGAATGTTATCAAGGAAATAATCTGCCTTCTCATCTCGCTTAAAAATTCTGTCATGAAAATGTAATTATGCTTGACAAAATTAATTATGAAGAGTGCAGCAAGAATAAACACACGCGAACATGACTGACAGAGACAGAGAAATCTGCCAGGGATATGAAATATTCACATTTCTTCGAAAAAAAATCTGGTAGAACATGAGCAAACGGAGCATCGGTGATGTTTTGCAGGAAAACTCAGGTGTTTTGATTGCCTGCATTGCTTTATTTGAGTCTTGGCGGCTGAAAGCAAGTCATCTACACTATTCCTTCAACATCAATGTGTTGCGTTTACACAAATCCTTTATTCAGAGTTTAGAGTAATTGCACGTCAGTTAAAACCTACAGGGATTGAGTTTGACAAAGACACATTTTAGATTCCAGAAGTAGATGTTTCATTTTATGGTGCAGCCAACAAGAAAGCAGCTACATTTAATTTTGAACTCTTAAGTCACATATTATGCCATTTCAATCAGCTCCCATGAACAGCAGCTATAAAAAACCTTCCTCCGCACCCATACGTTTTATTTATTTAGGCTGTATGATGAATTTAAACCATGTGTTTGTACATGAACACTGTACTGTGCCCATTGTAGTAATTACAGAGGGAGTGGGGAGGCTCGAATTGTGTTTGTAAAGTAATTAATAAGGCCACACAAAGGGATCTTGAATGTTCTGTGTGGATGAGCAAACAGAGATGTTCTCTTAATTATTTCAGATAACGCCAGAGCTTCACATAGTCCAGCTCTGCCCTCTGCTGGCCACACAAATCAACTGCATTCATGCTGCAAAATATACAGATCTATTTCAGCACACATAATATAGTTTAAATTTTGATTCACATCATACAGTTGTAACAATATGTTTATGTTGCTGCAAAATGTAAACTATATTACTGTACAGCTCTAGTATGCTAAATGCAACCGTAAGGCATGAATATATTAAGATATTATAACATCATAATTTTCTGCAAAGCTGCTTTGAAACTATGAGTATTGTG
>CM076077.1:30600000-31070000 GCA_038088235.1 Zacco platypus
CTGGTAACGTCTGGGATTTCCCTGGCTCAAATGATTTTCCCTGGGCTCGTGGAGGGAAAATGCTCACTCAGCATTAAAGTCTCATTCCGGACAACTTACTCTCAGTGGCAGTGATGTATGGGAAATCTTGTTTGCATTGTGAAGTGAACATTTATTGCACAGCTAGAGTATGTGGAAACTGAACGCTATGAGATATTGCAGTTGGCAAGGGATCCACCTTGACCTGGTTTCTCTCCGGTGTCGATTTCAGCTATTATGAGTTCTGCAGTGACTTCTGGGTTAAAGTCTATCCATCTACCTGTTGTCACAAACTCGGCCCATATTTCCTACACAAAACACCGTCGTGTCAGACACACTTGTCCAAATTCCTTGTGAGAGATTGCATTCAGCATATTGTTCGCAATTGAATACCCACAATGTACAAATATTAGACTTAACTATAACGTGTAATGCGATTTCAAGCTGAGCAGAAATATATCAGCAAACTGTCTATATGAAATACATCCATTTGTGCAGTCAAAAATCTATTTGTTACATTCATCCATCATTTAATGAATAAAAATCAAACTGTGCAGCATAACGCGGTGTTTCACTTGCTAGGTTTTTGTTATGCAGTTTCTAGGGTGTTCTGGAGAGCTGCTAGGAGTATTATTTTTATTTTTTATTTTTTAAAGTTATGTATGTATTATTGCAAATCTGACTTTTCTGCAGCGGTTACTCCAGTTTTTTTTTAGGGTAGTGCTCCAGAGAGCTTATGCGACCATTTTTCCTGCCGGTGCGATCAGAATTTGTTAGCACTCACGCTGCCGCGGTCACCATAACGTTGCCCGACATCAAATGGCAAACGTAATGAAATTGGAACGAAACTGCGCTTCTTATTTGTGCTTCACTGACCGTTTGGACCAATGTCAGTGCAGCGCGAGCACGAGCCGATCTTGATCACGCGACACTGTTACTACACGACGCTGGGAGATCCAGTAAAGAAAGCCTTTGAATTCGCCACAGAACTAACAACATCGCTACGAGATCTAATGAGAAGCATTCAAATTCGGCGCAGAGTTTTCCGTTATTAACCGTAGATATCAGATCAAACAGCGTGGAAACCAGGAGAAACATTGTGCTATGAATGGATTCAGTCCACAAATTGGTGCAATACGCCATGGATTTAAAGGCACAATATGTACAATTTTTATATTAAAAGAGTTATATATTTCGTTCAGCTGTGAACTTGCATTATCCTAATTATTTCTAAGAATTTGTAAATTCAGATAAATTCACAATTTTAAATAGTGCCCGTCCCTCCCTTGTCACTTGTCGCCTGTCAGTGACGTAATATCTGTGTTATCCCTGGTTTCCGCTTGTACTGCATAGTAACCATGGCAACAGACACGGACAGCTGTTTAATAAGATAATGAAACGTTAGACCAAGTGAAACAGCGCTGCGTTACCGCACTGTTTTAATTCGTCAAATAAACTGACCTGTATGAGTAATATTTCAGTACTTGCAAGTAGTTCGGTAGAATGAAATGTCCTCTGTCCTTTATCCCCGGGACTCACGTGTGTCACTGATATCTGTCTCTCATTAGTAATCGCGCCCGCGATTCTCGTCCACGTCCTGCTTCATACCACAGTCATGTTAAAACATGCATTCACTCATCCATAAACATTATTAGATCCATCGGCATGACGACAAGTTCCATGTTCCACTCATTCACTGCGTCATCAATCTACGCCTTTGTTATTGTTCTGAAGACTTTAGCGACCCCTAGCGGCGAAAAAATACATATTGTGCCTTTAATGTTGTAACACTAACTGCAACCATGGAATTTTGGCAGGAATAGTTAAATGCTTTCAAGTACTTTACACATCTTTTCCCAGCACTTCAACACTCTAATATTATCATATTTAATGTCTAATTTTTATATAATAATTTTTAATGTGATGACCAAAATATTATTTGTTCATTCTTCATTGATTACCCCATTTATGAAACTAAAAGTTTCAAAATGTAGGAAAACACACTAATTTAAAAATTAAAAAAAAGACATTAAATTACCATTGTAACCAGTAGGTGGCTGCCGTTTTTCCGCTCCCTAATATATATATTTTCAATCGTTTTGCTTTTGAATTATTATTTAGACGAATGATAATGCTGCTCTCAAATGTTAATCTGGAGACTTGCAAATTTAAAGTAAAATTTCACATTGTAGTTTCTGTAAGTTAAGTCTAAAAAGAGGGAAAATGTGAATAACTGCACTGCAGGTCGATTTAAGGTGTCCCCCTAAATTTTTTCCTTGTGCTCCTAAAATTTTCAATAAGAAACTACAGTGCTCAGAGTAAAAAAAGTTAGTCTGGTAGTAAAAAAAAGCTAGCCCTGTAGGGTCACATGATCCTTCAAAAATCACCCTAATATGCTGGTTTGCTGATGGAGAAACATGTCTTATCAACGTTGAAAACAGTCCACAGTAAACAAGACATTTGGGGTTACATGCAGTGTAAAAACTCTTTAATGTAGAATAGAAACCAGAGGTTGAGAGGCTGACGTCTATATGGGAAGCTGTTCCCATGTAATTGAGGAGATCCTTGGGTGGCACTCCTCATTTTTTGATGTCATAACGGAGTTTCTCACGGGTGTCTCGCCCTACCCCTCAATTTATAGGTCTCTAGCGGGGCTGGCGGTGTGCTTTTCTCTTTGGAATAGTCTAATCGTGGAGACATCAGGGAATCAGTGATAGCTTTTTCTGTTTGAGGGTAGCTAGGCGTGGGGACGATTAAAGCTGGCACAGAGCACGACACGGTATGAAGGGGTGTGAGAAAGAGTGTTTCCACGTATCCGTACACCATTCCGTCTTCTGCAATCGGAGTCTGAGCAGCTGCTGCATTCAGGATCGTATGATCTATTGAGTGGATTAGCACAGGCTGCTCCTGTCTCAAACCCACACAGATGACCTCTGACTCTGCCGCAAACATTCAGATTATCTTCAGAGGGTTCAGAACAATGATGCTTAATCTGGATCTGTCAGCGAGGGTGTCTCTATTCTCAAGTCTGGAGTATTTAATCTGCACATGAGAGCTGTCGGACAATCTGATATTTTCCACACAACAATGTTTTTCTTTGCAGGTGTCTATATTGATCTTCAATACTGTCAAATATGGTAATAAGTCCTATATTTATACTTATAACCCCTAAATTTGAATTTGAAATTCAAAAATTAAATTTGAAATCGACCCCCAAATAAACACACCCCTCCCTTTATTGCTCCGCCCCCAAAATGCACAAACACGCAATGACATCAGGGAATCAGTGTTAGTGGATGTCTCTTAGTTGTAGCGCACACCAGCTCCAGACAAACAATGACACTCAAAACTGTCCAGTTACTATAGCCAACAGATCTTTCCAACGCCAGTGATATTACTCTGACCTTTTCTCTTTTTGCAAAGTCTCTCTGCCATCTCTCTAAAGTGAGAGAGAAAGTGAATATGATGTGTGGCCAAGTATTTTGTCTCATACTTGGAATTTGTACTCTGCATTTTACCCATCCAAGTGAACACACACACCCAGGGCAGTGGGGAGGTGTTTTTTTTTTTTTTTGCTGCAGCGTCCAGGGAGTAACTGGGGGTTAGGTGTCTTGCTCGAGGGCACCTCAGTTGTGGATAATGAGAGTGGAAGAGAGTGCTGTTCATTCACTCCCTCCTTGCCAGAACTGAGACTCAAACCCACGACCTTCGGGTTACAAGTCCGACTCTCTAACCATTTGGGGTTAAAGGGATAGTTCACCCAAAAATGAAAATTCTCTCATCATTTTCTCACCCTCAATTTGTTCCAAACATGTATGAATTTCTTACTTTTGCTGAACACAAAAGAAGATATTTTGGAGAATGTCAGAAGCCAAAAAGTTCATGGAACCCATTGACTGGTCCCATTGCAAAGTGGTCCATCAACTGTTTGGTTAACCATATTCTTCAAAATATTTTCTAGTGTGATTAGCAGAAGAAAGAAATTCATACAGGTTGGGAAAAACTTGAGAGTGAGTTAATGATGACAGAATTAAATTTTTTGGGTGAACTATACCTTTAACACCTGCACTCATGCTCCCTCTTGCTCTTTCTCTCATCCCCATCATGAGTGGACACGCCTCCTACTGCTGATTGGCTTCAAATGTGTTGTGCTGCTTGGTCCAAGCCACTTTCAACAGCGTTTCTCAGAAATCACTTATTGCACCTTTAAAAGTATGTTTGTGCTATCTTTCAAAACAGCAAATTAAGAAAACATCACTTTGACAACACATGAGCTGCAAATACTCACAACTCAACCAACTACAGAAACCACTGCAAATACTCACAACACAACCAACTACAGAAACCACTGCAAATACTCACAACTCAACCAACTACAGAAACTGCTGCAAATACTCACAACACAACCAAATACAGAAACTGCTGCAAATACTCACAACTCAACCAACTACAGAAACCACTGCAAATACTCACAACTCAACCAACTACAGAAACCACTGCAAATACTCACAACTCAGCCAACTACAGAAACCACTGCAAATACTCACAACTCAACCAACTACAGAAACCACTGCAAATACTCATAATGCAACCAAATACAGAAACACGCTGAAAATACTCACAATGCAACCAAATACAGAAACTGCTGCAAATACTCACAACTCAACCAACTACAGAAACCACTGCAAATACTCATAATGCAACCAAATACAGAAACACGCTGAAAATACTCTCAATGCAACCAAATACAGAAACTGCTGCAAATACTCACAACACAACCAAATACAAAACCGGCTGCAAAAAACTCACAACACAACCAACTACAGAAAGTAAATATTCACAACACAACCAACTACAGAAACACCTGCAAATACTCACAACACAACCAACTACAGAAACCACTGCAAATACTCAGAACTCAACCAACTACAGAAACCACTGCAAATACTCATAATGCAACCAAATACAGAAACACGCTGAAAATACTCACAATGCAACCAAATACAGAAACTGCTGCAAATACTCACAACACAACCAAATACAAAACGGCTGCAAAAAACTCACAACACAACCAAATACAGAAACTGCTGCAAATACTCACAACACAACCAAATACAGAAACCACTCCAAATACTCACAACACAACCAAATACAGAAACCACTGCAAATACTCACAACTCAACCAAATACAGAAACACACTGAAAATACTCACAATGCAACCAAATACAGAAACTGCTGCAAATACTCACAACACAACCAAATACAAAACCGGCTGCAAAAAACTCACAACACAACCAATTACAGAAACCACTGCAAATACTCACAACACAACCAACTACAGAAACACCTGCAAATACTCACAACACAACCAATTACAGAAACCACTGCAAATACTCAGAACTCAACCAACTACAGAAACACCTGCAAATACTCACAACACAACCAACTACAGAAACCACTGCAAATACTCACAACACAACCAACAACAGAAACACCTGCAAATACTCACAACGCAACCAAATACATAAACTGCTGCAAATACACACAATGCAACCAAATATAGAAACACTCTGCAAATACTTCATCAGTTTGACCGCAAATATGAGGTTTTTAATTTGCTGGTGTTTTTTCTATTGTTATATTAGAATATATTTCTTAACAATTAGTTAATAGTCATGAGCCTCAAGAAGTAAAGTCATAACGTAATGATACATTTGCAAATCCTTAGTTAATGATTAATTGAAGCATACAACTGGTATTTGAAATAGATGGCTTTGACCAATTGTGGTAATTAACACATTAATTTACACTATTAGTTAATAAAACAGGTTATTAAGGAATTAATACACGATGGCACATTTAAATAATAACAATTCCTATATTATTTAATTTATTAATCATATAGACTCTTATAATAGTTGCAGATGCAGTAATAATGAATTAATGATTTATTTCTTCATGAGCCATACATTAACTAATGCATATTAGTGCACCCGTAGTGCTACCGTAAAACACTTAAGGTGAAACTTTGTGTGCTGCGTTCATATTCTGGGTTCATCTGCTTTCCTGTATATAGTATGCCTTATCCATAAGGTATATACTGAATTTGGTCTTTTATTATCATTGTCTTATTACATTAGTACTTAGTGCAAGCCAAAAATCACTGGTGGTCAAGGGAGGAAAGCCTTGGGCATGCCATAAAGTTAACATGGTAGAGGACACAATGAATGGGACACAACATTTTATTAAAAATGAAATGTCTTCCATTAGTGTCCTCTATGTTTCTTTCTGACAAAAAAGCACTTTGATTTGGCCAATTAAGAGACTGTCTTACTTGAAAAGAATCAATTTATATAAACTAAAGAGTTACTGTCAGAAAATATGAAATATTACATCATATGAATACCTTCACAATGTTTTATTATATCCTCCATTAGTTATTGATAGTTTTTTTTTTTTTGCACAGTTTCATGCCGAAAAAATCAGCATACAATAAGAGCTTCTGATTGGCAGATTCTATTTTTAAGTGTCCCTGAGCTGCAGTCTCCATCTCAAATGAGAAACTCATCATTCCCAAATTGTAACTGAACGCCACACTGGGTGGGATTGCTACTGTTCTGTTGTTTCCAATGTGAAAGGTCTCATTTTTCCCCTCGTTCTTGCATTGCTGAGTCTGCAGGGGCCTTTTGTTTGGAGCTCCAGTGAGCTTTAATGCCACTGAGTAATTCTCTGCCATTCCAGATAATGGGGTTTTAGTTGCCGCAGCCCTTTCCACAGTGTGTCAGTGGCATGGGGCTGCCCACACAAGAATGCCTTTCACTAAGATAGGCTGCAACAAGCCACAGAAGACTATAAGATGCTGGATAAACATGCAAAATACTGTAGTTAGCATGGCACTTACTAATGCACATTTACACAATTATAAAATGCACAAAATCTATGCTGCTTTCATTTACAGTCCGTTCTGAGACTTGCACTTTAACACTCCACACTGAACCATAATGAGATCAACACTCCTCTGACAAAAGCTTCTGAGAGGTATTTAGTAAATAATGTACTCATTAGTATTCTCAAGCAGCGTCTGAGTGCTCGCTTTTCTGCGTTGGGCTTGTGTAGGTTTTGTGTAGAACAACCCAGCAGAAAACAAGCTGAATGCCAGACAGTTCTGACCAATGGATGATGAGGATAGCATGATGTCATAGCGGAAAACATTCCTCCTGATACAATAAGGGAGAGTATTATCTCTGAGAATGAAGCATTGCGTGAAGAGGAAGATGATCCTGAAGATATGAAATTATCTTAATGTGGGATACTTACAGGGCAACACTTCACTGAAAATACGTCAGTTTCTTGAAGATCATTCAATTAATTGTCAGGATTCACACTATGAATTACTGTTGCACTGTAAAAGAATGGTTAGATTCACAAACCTCCCTCTCGACAACTTTCTGCCAAGACACTGACCTGCATTTATGCGAGTACTGACCTGGAAGTAGAACCTCTCTTTGGTTGCCACTGGGAAAAGGTCATGTTTGTTTAGCTTGCCACCTTCTGGCATGTGAGACTGGCTGCAGTGCTACAATAGCAGGACAGTAGAGAGGAGAACCTGCTTGAAAACAAAAGACGACATCTGACATTAGCCCACAACTGCCTGTCAACATTAACAGGCGTATCCTGTGCAGTAGTCATCAATTCAGGGTGAACCGAGTCGTTCTGATGTATGAAATTACTCTCCTCATTTATTAATGAGTAGTGTGTTTATTAGCATGCACTGTAATGAATTGCTGTAAAAATTACAGCAATATTTTACAGCAGATGGCTGTATTCTTAATAATACAGCATATTGCTGTAAACTGCAATGCATTCTGGGGGGCGTGGCGGTTTGACTCAAAATTACAGGATATTACTGTAAATTTCAAGCATAAAAAGGCATTGTAGGATTTTCAACGTTTGAGATTCTGGTAGCAGCAAGAGAGATTGGTCTACAACTGTGGTAAGTGACTTATTTAATTAAAAAAAATACAGCAAATTCAAAAAAAAATTGTTAATCAAAGAATACAGTAAAATTCTGTAAATTAAATTATAGTAATGGTACTGTAAAAATTACAGTAACTGGCTGGCAACCCTGCTGCCAGTATTATACTGTAAAATTTACAGGTAATTTTTACCAGTGTGGGGTCTAAAATTATTAATTGTTATTAATAAAGAGTCCATCAGGTAGTCCCACTAATCAATTAGGAGCATAAATATGTAGTGATCATCAAACGTTTCATTTTATTTACAAAATGCCACATCCCAGCAAGTTACAGGTAAAAAGTGTTGGCCTATTTGCAAACAAGTGAAAACATAGGCTAGTATACTATATTATAATGGGGGACACACAAAGCGTGTGTAAATGCGGCGACAACATAGTATAAACCAGGGGTTTTCAAAGTCAGAGAAAGTGGGCCTCACTTTTGACACAACATACACAACGGCTGTAGCCCGAATGATGGCCAAAACTTTACTGCTGAGTTTCTTGAAGCTTTATTGAACATCGAACAACAAACTACCGTTCAATACAGTTGGAATCCTTTTTCACACCGAAGGTTTTTTTAAGACAGATAGTGCAGACTTAATAAATAATTAAACGCACTAAAATACCAAAAATAAAGTACAAAAACAAATTAGAAGATAAATTACAATAAGGTCTGTTACACTCCCACCAAATTAAAATCGTTTTTCAAACATTAATAATTTCACTGATAATAACCCACATGTATGCAAAGCATAATAAAGTCCCTTTAAAGGTTGGTTCACTCTGCTTCTAATAATAAGACCAACTTCTGAACCATTCTCTCTACTTGAGATCTTGTTGATATGTTCTCCTTTTTTGTTCAATTTCTTGTCACCAAGTGCTATTGTGACTTTCCTTACTAGTCCATCTGGGCTAGTTACAGTGCCTATTATCCGTCCTAATCTCCATTTGTTTCGCGGTACAGTCTCATCTGAATCTATGATTATGTCACCAATTTCTTTTTGGATGCCAGCATTGGAGACCAGTAATGTTGTGTAGGTACTCCTTTTTCCATCTACACCAAAGTTGTTCAGTAAGGTATTGTACACATCTCCATCTCTTTTTCGCATACACATCCACCCTTATGAACTTTCCTGGTTGAGGTAGGACTGTGATGGCTGTCATGGTAACCAGATGGTTGAGTGTGAGCGGTTCTAAACTCCTGGGGTCATTCAGGTTATCCACTGTAAGGGGGCGACTATTGACTATTGCCATGGCTTCATAAAACAAAGTGCGCAATGAAGCATCATTGAGCCTGCCTGATGACAGGGCAGCGGTAGCATTAAAAACACTCTGTACAGAACAAGATCACACTGTTTATCTGCAAGGAAAGCAGTGAGCCTTTCTGAGTCAAGTTCTTTTAATGCACCTACAAAATTGGTACCTTGGTCACATCTGATCTGCCGTACTGAGCCTCTAATTTCAATGAAGCACCGTAGACTGTTAATAAATGCATCTGTGGACATATCTTCTACCATTTCGAAATGAATGGCTGTTGAACAAAAGCATGTTAGAAGCAGACCATATCTTTTGTGCTGTTTTCTCCCTTCTTTAGTCATGAAAAGACCAAAGCAATCCATACCACAATACACAAATGGTGGGGAAGCCTCTACTCGTTTTGTAGGAAGATGTGACAGCTCTGTTTATTCCAGGTATCCAATAGCCGCAAGACCTGATTTCATTAACTTTGAAACCCTTTCCTTGATGCTTTACACCTTTATGGTAGTGTGCAATTATTGTAGTGGTAGTGTGCACATTATATTACTTAGTTATATGATGATCTTTGGGAAGGATTAGTGGGTGCTTGAATGAGTGAGGAATCTTCCTCCCATCTTGATCATACCATCTGTATCCAAGAAAGTGTCCAGGTGATGAAGTTTATTATGCCCTGGAAGATGTTTCCCTTGTTTCAGAACATCTATTTCTTTCTGATACACTTATCTTTACTCTCCTTTCAGAATCAAGCATGTCGCATCCTCTTGTTCACTTAGGGAAGCAGGTGAATTAGTTTTATACTTTTTAATCCATCTCAGGAGGCGTGCAATGGCTTTGACGGCCTTAGACCAAGACAAGAACTTGGACAAATGGTCTACAAAATCTTTACTTTCTTTGCTCTCTCTCTGAAACGTCTGAACTCTTTTTACTTCTGGATCTCCTACTGGGAGTTCCGATACAACACTGGAGGTCACTACTACCTTTCTCCACAAGAATGTGGGACCAGAGAACCGTTTGGATGAGAGCAGCTCACCTATTGCTCTCCCTCTTGAAGCATTGTCTGCTGAGTTTTCATCCGTTGAGACGTACGACCATTGTTTTGGTTCAGTGCTTTGGCGTATTTTCTGGACTCTATTGGCTACAAATGTATGAAAACAGCAGACATCATTATTTATGTATCCTAAGACCACTTTTGAGTCCGTCCAGCAAAACTCATTGACATTGGTGAAGTCAAGTTCTTCTGTGAGCATATTGCTCATTTTCACTGATACCACAGCTGCTGTCAACTCTAGTCTCGGTATTGTTGTAATCTTAGCAGGATTGACCCGGGCTTTGCCAATGAGGAAAGTACAATGAATCTCATCCTTCTCATTCTCAGGTAAGAACATTGACTGTAACCACAGGTACTTGCATCAGAGAAATTGTTTATTTCTGTTTTCACAATCTTACCGAATTTAGCAGGTATATAACATTGTGGTATGTGCACCTTTTCAAGATTGATGAAGTTTGTTCTGCCACTTTTCCCACCCTGGGCTAAGCGTAGGGCAAAGCAGATCATCCACACACCTAACAACGGAATTTATTCACAATTTATTATCTCAATTTATTGTATGTCTATCTCAGGGAGCCAAGGTTATGATAGTAACCAAAATGTTTCTCTCCTTTCATGTCTACATCAAGCAGAGCACCTGAACACAGATGAAAAGTATGCTCTGATGGGACCAGTTGAGACAAACGCTCAACAGAAACATGAAATGTAAAGCACCTGCTGAACATGCTGAAGCTGACAGTCATGCCCTGCACTATATCTCTGGCGCAGTGGTGACTTTAATGTCCAGTCACACATTCTCCATTCCATTCTCCAAGACATTTTTTGTCTTTCTCCGAGAAACTGGCTGGAAACTCAAAGTGAAAATCCTAGAGCACGTGTTGGAAGATTTAATGTTGATCGGCATAATGTCTGCAATATATGATATTTAAGAACTGTTAAATAAGAGAGGATGGCATGATGGTTCGTGGACATCAGACAGAGGCAGCAGAACGATAAAACCAGGAAATGAGTCATAGTCATCTGAGAGTTTAGCAAACAGGAGTGGCAAGGGAAAAACAGAATCGTAGTCAAATACACAGGCGGGAACTTCGGGACAGGCAGCAAGAATCAGAACAACGGGAAAACAGGCAGAATCAAAAACAGGAAATCAAACACAGGAAATAACACTCGGAATTGACAGGAGAACCAAATCAAGACTTCGCGGTAAATGAATGCGTGGGCAGTGCTTATATGGTGTGGGTGATGAGTTACAGCTGGTGATGGTAATTAGTGACTGGGTGATGAGGTGCAGCTGGTGCGGTAATCGGTGACTGGGTATGGGAAAAGTAGTCCGTGTGAATGAATGAGAGTGTGAGTGTGTGAAAGTCCAAGGTGAAGTGCCCTTTAGTGGTTTTTACGGGCACTTCAGCTGACAATCGTGACAATGACACAAGCACCAATGTTATGTTACTAACACGTCGCCATATATATATATATATATAGATACACATAGCAAGCCCACCATATTTTTATTGATCACTACTGTGTATTTTTTAGGCGAAAATATAGTTGTTTAGACCCCAGATATGCGATTTATATGTAAACATAGCATCGATTTGAACAATAGTTTAGATGCTTTCGGAGATGTGAGCTCCAGGCCGTCAGTGAACGTTCAGCGTTCATGTGCGCGCAGAGAACAGCTTCATCTCGGCCAGTCCTTCGGGAGTTTGCGGCTGGCTCTTATGTAGTGTTTAAACATGAGCTATAATTCGTTTTGGGTGTATAAAATGGGAAATCGTTGGTCTTATTAATCTATTACTTGTTCCAGAGTTAATAGATTTGGCTTGATGGCTATTAAGTTTCATAACTTTGAGATAACTAGAGTGCTGCTTTTGAACTTTTGACTGAACTTTTTGCTTGTGTTTATTTCCTATTTTATTTCTTAAGCTGTTATAATGGCTATTGTTTTTAATTTAAATATTATTGTTAAATGTATTGTTCTATAAAGTATTGTTCTATAAATAACATGCAGTATTTTTAGATATTGAGAAAGAGCCAATAAGGGATTTCAACTTCAGTTAAAGTTACAATAATACGCCACGAGATGGCGGCAAAGACTGTCTTTGTGTGTGAGTCAGTCTCAAAGACTTTTATATTGAAATAGTCTGAAACAAGGAAGTTGTCTTTAAGTTACTTTAAACAACTTCCAGACTCAACTGACAAATACTTAGACTAGCGCTGTCATGGGAATGTTTAAATGTTAAAAGGACTAAATAATACATAAGTAAATAATAACTAAATAAATACTATAATACTATACTTATAAGTAATACACTCACTCAGGCGATTTCTCTCTCTTTCATAGTACTCTAATGTTATGTATTACAATGAGTTTCAATGACTCAACGTTCCTAAGTTACTAGTTCTAAAGTGACGTTTTAGAATTAGTAACGGAGCCTTGGGCTCAACTGTTAACTTGAGATTTGAATCGGAAGGAAGTAGTTCCCCACAAAAGAGGGTTTTTAAGAAAAATCCATTGTTATTTCTTATTTAAGTACACACTCATGCTGTCGAACGCAATATCACACTCGTAGCCGTGCGATATGGCTGTATATCAGCACGCTGTGATTACCTATGGCCGAATCACAGCTATGCTGATATACAGCCATATCCCACGGCTACTAGTGTGATATTGCTCATATATATATTTTTTTTTGTATATGTGTATGTGTATGTATATGTATATGTATGTATGTGTGGGGTGTGATCTTTGTGACTTAACATCATGACACAAGCACCAATGAGTTTGATGTTATTATGTTACTGACACGTCGCCATATTTGATTTTGTCTCTATACACTAAAAAAAAAAAAAAATAACAGAAAAGGTACAGATTTTTTTTTTTGAGCATATAAGAGTTAATTAGTTTGATTTGAGAGTGAATAACCATTTTGATTTTCCTCTTTACATCATACAAAATGTCTTTTTTAAAAGCTAAAAACTTTTGGAACCCATTGGCTTTTTTATTGAATGGATGAAACAGCTGAAATATTCTTCAAGCACCTTCTATTATAGTAAGCAAGTATGTAAGTAAAGCCTTTATTTGTCCCGCAGTGAAATTACATTGAAACAGCAGTATCTTCTATTCTTTTAAAGAACTCTTAACAGATTTGTTTTTTACGTTTCCATGTTGTTACTGAAACCGTCTTCAATTTTGGGAGGGAGCAGTTGACTGAAGAGGATTGTGTTAGCGTCAGTCACTGTGAATGCATTAGGTTATTATCGGTTACATTTATGGAGCGTTAAAATTATCCCTGCTCTCCCTTACAATATGAGTGTGAGAAAGTATGCAGATATCACGGAGAAGATGAGCTCACTCCAGCGTGACATGTGAGGGCAGAAACAAGAGATTTGACCTCAAACATGGAGTCAGTGGCCTCCACCTGTTGATCATCTATAATCTCACACCCAAAAGACTTACAACCACTGCAGTTTGCTGCACCTTGTAACAAGAGATTAAATGGATGTGTTATGGTTATGTGTATTTCTTCAGGAACTATTCATCTACCTCCTTCAAGGTTCACATCCACCTTTCATAAAAGAACTCATGTCCATGTCTAGTAGGTCAGTTTACTGTCAGGTTGAATGTTCAATTTCATGCTGAATGCCTCTATATCAGCAGCAGGGTTACGTGTTCATTCTGGGCTCTCACTTACTATCTTACTGTGTGAGTATAAAGTAAAGTAGGTCAGGAATATTCACTGTCACATTGATGGACGCCTTGTCGCTCTGGTCAAATAAATCTAAATATCATATGTAAGAAAAGCAGAGACCACATCTTAAAGGTGGAGGAATGGAAATCTCCAGCGCCTCCATGTTCTACGTCAGAACGCAGACTCGGTATTGGCTGACACTGGTCACGTGAGCAACTTGGCGCGTGCGGGTGATGCTGACACTGCTAATAATGAGTCGGCGTTCTGACGTAGAACATGGAAGCGCTGGCCGTAAATGGTGTAGAAGAATGACTTGTTGAATAAAGGCGTTTGTTTTGTTTTTTGCCCACAAAAAGTATTCTCTTCTCTTCATAAAATTAACAACATGCAGTCACGTCATCTATTACCTTTCTGGACCTTGAAAGTGGTGGTTAAAATGCTGTCTATGGAGGAGACGGGTACCTCTCGGATTTCATCAGAAAATCTTAATTTGTGTCCCGAAGATGGACGAAGGTCTTACGGGTGTAGAACGACATGAGGGTGAGGAATTAATCAGAATTTTCATTTTTGGGTGAACTAACCTTTTAAAGTGAATCTCATTATTTCGTTAATGATAATATTAGATCCTTATTTTCTGATTATTAACTTCATTATGTATTTTTTTTTTCTCCTGCACATGCATCAGTTGGACGTGTTTGATCATAGTTTGGCTCGTCTGGGTGGTCTCTCCAAGCTCGTCTGCAGTGTTCACTTTCACTCCTAAGGGAGTCTGAGATGAGGCTAGACAGCCCAACTTCTCTCTGCCTTTTTTCTAGAAATAAGCTGGTCAGTTTGCTCTGGCTCTCCACACTGTGGCTGGGATGCAGATGCAGCAATCTACAGGCAGAGTAAATGGGAGTTTTTCCTGTGGAAAAGGACTGTAGGACGACTGTCAAAGGGTCTTTCATTCAGTGCTGCACACCAGGCCCTGGCCCACAAACTATGAGGCCACTATCCTTTATTCTGTGGGCCAGACACACTCCAAATGTCACGGCTTCACTGATAAACTGCGATTGACTCTATCAAAGTCAGTCAGAGACTCTATCTTTCACTGTGCATCTGTGACTTTCAGTGCATATAACTTTAAATGCAACATACAGTAACACCCCTTGTGATATATTAGTACACTTTAGCATACTTTTAAAAAGAGTAGGCCTACCTAATAATCAGTGTTGGGTGCAATTAATTACTGAGTAATCTAATTACTGTAATTGAATTACTTACTTAAAGTACTCTTAATATTTCTGTAATTTACTTCTGGTGTAATTGCATTAAGTACTTTATAGACTATAGAACAATTCTATAATAAATGGTGGATTTAACTTCAAAATATAAAGGCAAAATGTTTTTAATGTTACCTCCCTTTAAATACTTTGGTCAGTTCAAGAATAATTTATGCAATTGAATATTGTTTATTTGAAAGAATCAAAAGTGCAGTTTCATCGTATTGTTCAACTGGTTGAGGTTGATATGGAATTTATAAAGTAATAAGTAATCCAAATTTTTTTAGAGATTAGTACAGTAATTAGTAGCTAGTAATTAATTACTTTTTACCCAACATTGGAAATTATATACTTAAGTACGTTAAGTACAAGTCATTGGACACTTAACTGCATGTTACTTACAATTAAATATGTTAAATTATATTAAATGTAATTAGTTAAGCTTTTGATTGCTTTTTATGTAGGATTTAAGTACATCTTTGTGTGTAATTTTATAATTACTTCTGTTGTCTTTGAAATATTGTTAATATACTAATATATTTCTATTGAAACTTATATTGTAGCATAATACAGTTAAAATTAAACAGCAAACCAGTACATTCTTTAATATGTTCCCATCACATCAAAATAAATGTAAGTCTTTAACGCATGACAAACGATTATTAAAACATACAGTAATGATTTAAAATGTACTTGTAAAACATTATTATAACATGCACTTTTTAGTGTACTTAATAAACAAGTGTATTCTCTTTAAGTATTGCATCTGCAAGAAGTACACAAGTGGACATTCAATAAAATCAATACAAATAAGTGCACGTCTTTTTCACAAGAGATGACAATGCAGACATAAACTAGCTAGTTTTCTCTATGAGTAGCATTTCTGCAGACACATAATCGGTGCATGAAAATGGACCATTAATTGAGTGTTTTTCATGCTGTATCTGTGTTCTAATCGGACACGCACCTCCGCAGCGAGAGATAAAGGCTGTTATTCTAAGCAGTCTGTGGACACAACACGAGGGTGAAGACCTTTTCACAGAAACAGCACCCCTACGGTGTGTCATGAGACTGAACAAATCACGTTCTCCACTTTATCCGCTCTGCTAGAGAGCTCTTTCTGCCCTGATGAGCAGACAAACATGAAAGGCAATAATTAGAAAAATTCCTCCTGCAGACATTCAGCAAAAGACACAAAAGACTGAACCATCCTCTCTATATGTCTCTCCCTCTCCTCGAGAGAAGTTAGTTGACGCAGCCGTCCTCTGGCCGATAGTGGCTGCTGGGTACCTAGAGGAAATTTACCAGTGAGGTCAGAGTGGCTCAGATGGCCCACCGCCATGGCTGAGTATAAGGGCAAGGTTTTGTTGGGCCAGTGAATTAAACTCCCCACGGATGTGTGTGTGTGTGTGTGTGTGTGTGAGCTTGACTCAGAGAAAGAAATTTTGCAGCAGCAAAATAGAAAACAGTTGCACACATTAAAATTGCATTTTGTAAATGCAGATCATTACTGTTTTACTAACTAGTGATGTTTGCAAGGCAACAAGCACTACTGATTGTTGTTGCTTATATTATGGTTAGTGATATATGATTAACAAATCCAGAAGTATTCAACTTAAAGGGGACCTATTATGCAAAATTCACTTTTATATGATATCTGATCATAAATGTGTGTCAGCAGTGTGTACACAACAACCCTATAATGGCAAAAATCCACCCAATTCTGCTTTTTCTAATCTCCATTTTTGGGATTTCACAAATGCTTAGGCCCCGCCCACGACTGCCGACAGACTTTGCATATTAGCATAGACCCTGTCCTGAGTGAGCTGTATACAGTAATCCATGTGTATCTCCTCACCAGAGTATTTAACAGCAGCATTCAGGTAAGAAATGTATTTTTATTAAACCTGCTGTGTTTATGTGAATTTGTGTGTTTTTGACATAACCTTTCACAGTTACTGTAACCTTGGTTCCCTGAAAAGGGAACAATACGCTGAGTCGAGAATTGATGCTGTAGGAACGCTCTGCGTGATTGGGTTGGGAAGCATGTGTGAAATAGCATGTGTGACGGTAGGCGGGTGACGTGATGACCAGGAAGCTATAAAGTCCACCCAGACCAAACAAAGTCAGCTTTTGATAGGCTGAAGCAAGTCAATTACAGGCACCCCGGAAGTATGGGAGGGTGACACAGCGTCTCGTTCCCTTTTCAGGGAACCAAGATTACAGTTGTAACCAAGACGTTCCCGTTCAAAGGAACTCGCGCTGCGTTGACAATTGACATTGTGGGTACGTTTATACCCATGATGCCATACTGACCAGTTCCTGTCTTGTGTGAAATCCGGTGAGAACAACTAACATTCTAGCAATGTACCAACCGGGCCGTTAACTGGATCCAACTGATGATTTCCGCCAGTTTCCTTGTGCAGGGAGCTCTGGAGTGAGTGTGGTCTCAACAAGAGGTGTTAGTGAGGCCAGCAGGGGGTGCTCACCCTGTGGTCTGTGTGGGTCCTTACACCCCAGTATAGTGATGGGGACACTATACTGTCAAAAAAAAAAAAAAATCACCGTCCTTCGGATGAGACATTAAACTGAGGTCCTGACTCTCTGTGGTCTTTAAAAATCCCAGGATGTCTTTCGAAAAGAGTAGGGGTATAACCCCGGCATCCTGGGCAAATTTGCCCATTGGCCTCTGTCCATCATGGCCTCCTAATCATCCCCATACACTGATTGGCTTCATCACTGTCTCCTCTCCACCAATAAGCTGGTGTGTGGTGGGCGTTCTGGCGCAATATGGCTGCCGTCGCATCATCCAAGTGAATGCTGAATATCCTTGGTGGTTGAGGAGATTCCCCATTTCCATATCTGAAGCACTTTGAGTATCCAGAAAAGTGCTATATAAATGTAACGAATTATTATTATTATTATTATTAACAACCTTAGTTGAGAGACCTGAGTCTATGAGTTGGGCCCCCTTTAGAGGCCAAACCCACACTTCCATAACTCTGCTCTTGAAAGCTCCCGGGAGTAGAACGATCAGGGAAACCATGTACAGACAGCCTTAGCCACGTCTGCACCTCCAAATGAGCTCTACCACCCAAGATCACTCCCTAACCCGTGTGGGAAGCATCCATCGGAGCTCCCATCACAGGACACTGGGACAAGAACCAAAGCTTCTTCCACATAATCAAGGTTGAAAGCACCTGCTCGTAAGCCACCGCTGCAAAGGTCTCATGTACAGCAGGCCAAAAGGTATCCCCTTGGATGCAGCTGCCATCAGACATAACTGTAATGGAGAAAGCACACTTTTCTTTGCTTTCAGCCTTAACCAGCTTACTTCATGTGGGTGAGGACGACATCTCGATACTGAACCGCCATCTGCACCACATTGAGCCAAAATACTGGGTGACAAGACTAGGGCAAAAGGAAGAACCTGGTGTAGGCAATCAGTTCTGTGATTGACATGACCAATAAAATCTTAAGAATCGGCTGCAAGGACGGCATTGACCTGACTTCTGACGTCATACATGGATGTGGGCCGGGTTGGATATCTACCATATGTAAAGAGGGAGGAGTTGGATATGGATCCAACTTCGCCCCCTAGATGTGGTGTTCTGCACCGAGGACCATATCTTTAAAGGCGCTATATGTAGAATTTACAAACTTTGTTCTCAGCAACACCAGTGGCCGTTATCTGAACTGCAGCCAGCAATTTATTGCTCTTGTTGAGGAGATGAGTTTTCGATCAAACTTGACTGACAAGGTAAGGAAGCACCTACCAAGAGTCCAGACAAAAATTAAGCAAACATCCAGCTATGCCATTGGAACCATCTACATCCAATTTTTAATTATATATTATATTGTAACAAAGTCAGTAGATAGGAAGGAAGAGGACGGGGTTGGTTTGGACTGCTACTGGTGGGTTTATTTTTCCTTTTCAGTACACAAAACGGAAATCATGCTACCAGCGTTCAACATCACACAGTGCATAAGTAGTGTAAACTTGTATCTCTCCTGGGTAAACCGATCACATCTCCTCATCAGTCAGTAGCCCGTCTCTCTCTTTCTCTCTCTCTTCTCTTCTTTCCGGCCTCTTTTCTTTTATATCACCATGCCAATTACTGGAAAAAGACACAGGTGTTTGTCATTTGCACTTAACCCACTTACTCACCGCATGTCAAGTCAAGTCAAGTCAGGTCACCTTTACTTATATAGCGCTTTTTACAATGCAAATTGTGGCAGAGCAGCTTTACATTAATAATTTGCAAATCATTTTTGGCTACATAGCAGCTCCCAAAGAAAATGGTTTCATTGTCCAGCTTATTCTATTTATTATTGATTCATTCCGTTGCAAAGATCAATAGTTATTAGTCTAGTTAATTTATGTATATCAGCACTGGAGAAAACAGCGATGTAATCGTCCGGCTCAGCTCAGTTCACATACAGTGGCGCCAATGCAGGCATACCAACAACACTGCTGAATATCAAGCAAGTGTCCCCAACTTAAGCAAGCCAAAGGCAACAGCGGAAAGGAACCAAAACTCCAACAAAATGGAGAAAAAAACCTTGGGAGAAACCAGGCTTAGTTGGGGGCCAGTTCTCCTCTGGCCAACAGTGAATATTTGCTTGATACTCAGGCAGAGTTACTGGCCATAAGTCCAGTTTGGTATCGCAACAGTCAAAATATTTAATCCAGTTCGATCTAGTTTAAGATCTTTTTCATCACGCCAGTATGGGACGGTTTGCTGGGGATCTGTGCCACTGGCTGATGTGTCGGTAAGGCCCTAACAAGGGATGAGCTAGTTCACACAATCTCCGCCGACAACCCAGGGCCACGCTGCACAGGCGCAGGTTCCCCATCCGACCCGGACACGGCCCGGATCCAGCCAATCACGTTAAATGGTAAACCTCGGGATAAGCAGAGACACAAAAATTAGCATAGACACCATTCTTCTTCTGATGTAACGAGTACATCCGGTGTTATAGGAAGTGTTCCCGGTGTTTTAGGAAGTGTTCCCGGTTCTGACCTGATCTATGCTGTCTAACAATCCTTTAACGGATATGAAGACATAAATTGATAATGTGTCATATATATGCCAGGTTAAAGAGATGCGTTTTTAATCTAGATTTAAACTGACAGAGTGTGTCTGCTTCCCGAACAATGCTAGGAAGATCGTTCCAGAATTTAGGTGCCAAATAGGAAAAGGATCTACCGCCTGCGATTGTTTTTGATATTCTAGGTATTAACAACTGGCCAGAATTCTGATATCGTAAAAGGACTATAATGTATTAAGAGCTCACTCAGGTACTGGGGGGCAAAACCATTTAGTGCTTTGTAAGTAATTAGCAAGATTAAAATCTATACAATGTTCAATAGGGAGCCAGTGCGGTGGTGACAGAACCACACTAATATGGTCATACTTCCTGGTTCTAGTGGGGACTCTAGCAGCTGCGTTTTGGACCAGCTGTAGTTTGTTTATCAAGCGAGCAGGGCAACCACCCAGTAGAGCGTTACAGTAATCTAGCCTTGAGGTCATGAACGCATGAACTAACTGTTACGCATTTGTCATTGAGAGCATGTCATAGTTTAGATATATTTTTAAGATGGAAGAATGCGGTTTTACATATGCTAGAAATGTGGCTTTCAAATGAAAGATTGGTATCAAAGAGCACACCCAGGTTCCTAACTGACGAAGATGACTTAACAGAGCAGCCATCAAGTGTTAGACAGTATTCTAGGTTATTATTTGCAGAATTTTTTGGTCCAATAATTAGAATCTCTGTTTTTTTCTGAATTTAGTAGTAGGAAATTACTTGTCATCCAATTTTTTATATTATCTACGCATTCCGTTAATTTTGAGAAGAAGACGTCTCCCAACTCTCTCTCCCGCTGCAGACCTCGCCCTCCTCGCCACACACACATCTATATATATTTATTATATATATGCGTTATATATATATATACTATATATATATATATATATATATATATATATATATATATATAGTATTAAATTGTATTTTTTCTGTCTTTATTATTTTTTGGATTAAAATCTGCTTGTATTATATAGTTTTTAGGACTCATTCAGTGTAAAACAAAAACGCACATTATGTTCTACTGTAAGTTCTAGTCCACAGGTTCGTGCCCTCAGAATGTCTCCTATACTGATTTTTTTTTCCCCCCTCTGTCAGACTAAAATTATATCCATCATGAAATAAACTTGACTCCTGCCGCTCTATGTATCAGTAACATACACCTATAACCCATCTGAGAAACATTACCTTGCTACTATGGTGTGATCATTGTTCCATATGTATTTAATAAACTTTTTATTTCTTTCATTGTTTTTATGACAACCAAGGCATTTTTATTTATGTCTGACATTGCATGTAGCGTGGTATATAGAAAACACATTATACAGTGGGGAGAACAAGTATTTGAGACGCTGCCGATTTTTGCAGGTTTGCCCACTTACAAAGCAGGTAGAAGTCTGTAATTTTTATCATAGGTACCCGAATACTTGTTCTCCCCACTGTATATAAACAAAAAATAATAATAATTAATTAATTAAATTCTACTTATGTTTCAACTTCCGATGTTTGAATTTTGGTGATTTTTCTCTGCACAAGCTGAAATGGCAAAGAGTAAACCAGCAGGTTTTGTCATACTAGCGGGTGTGAAATCTTCTAAGCCATGTGCACTTGTCACAACACATTAATAATAATATCCTACATTTACAGAAACATAAGCCTTGTATAGCGCATCAGTATTCTAGTATAGCCTACCAATATGGCAATATTTCCACATACAAACATAAAACTAGATATTAAAAATAAACGTGTTGGGTTGTTCACGAACAGTATATTAAGTTTCATAATTTTATATTTACATCTAAATTAAAGCTGCAATATGTAAAATTTTTGCAGTAAAATATCCAACAACTACTGGGCCAGTATTATATATTTTGTTCAGTTGAGTACTTATAATATCCCAAATGTTTCCAACTATTTGTAAATCGTGAGGAAATTGCTTTTTAATCAATGATCCAGGACGTGTGAGGGAGTCGCCTGTCAATGGCGTCATATCTGCGTTAACCTCAGTTTCCGGTTTTATTTTATAGAAACCATGGAAACACCAAAGACACTTTAAAATGTTACAGGTTTTATCAGTCAAGCGAACATCTGTTTTGATACATTTATAGACAGAAAACTAATCATTGTTATATAGCTAGCTCAACACATTTAGTTTTATTGTTTAAATCTAAATTTCTTGGTTTTTTGCGAGTACCATGCTTTATCATGCCTCAGAGAAAAACACTATTTTGTCAAGTAACGTTAGCTAACACCATAATCCAATGCAGCTTTATTTTTAGTAACAGTAATACAGAATTTTCTCCATCACACAATACATTTTAAAATTAATTGCATGCCATTTATCATTACCTCATACTCATGACTGGAAAAGCGTGACTGTGTCATAATAAAAGTCCCTCTGCTCTCGAGGCGTGTGTCGTTTGTCTCTCATTATCAATCGCTCCAGCTCCTCGTTCAGCTCCACAACACTCGCTCCTGCTCTGCTTCACACTACAGTAACGTTAATAATCGCATCCATGAACATGATTTCTGCCCCATCCTGATTCTTTTCCACCGGCTTTTCCACGAGTCCCAAAATTCCTGCTGAAACTTGACGTCATCAAGCTACGCCTTTGTTTTTAATATGCAACCTCTAGTGGACGAAAAACTACATAGTGCACCTTTAAATCCTGTACTAACCTGTTACATTAATACACCATTAGATGGCGGCAAAGACTGTCTTTATGAATGAGTCAGTCAGTCACAAAAACTTTTATAAAAGCATTGAAATATCACTGCTAAGGTATTTCCAATTTCTTCTTCTAAGTGAAGAGTAAAAAGAACTACCTTGAGTATATCAGGACACTGAATCCAGTTCAGTCTCGTGTGCACGGGAGCATGCACGAGCGCGTTGCTGACTGCAGTTCACTTAATGACCACCGGTGTCGCTAACAACAAGCGTTTATGAATTCTGTTAATGGCCCCTTTAACATCCATGGAACTTTTTTATTGCACAAAAGATTCTTTATAGTGGAAAAATGTTCATTAGATTATTAAAAGGGTCTTCACACTAAGAAAAAATGGTTCTTTTAAATTTGTTTCACTGAAAGGTTCTTTGGGGAGCCAAAAATGGTTTTCTAATATGCCATCAATGCAACAAACTCCAAATGAAACCTTTTATTTTTAAGTGTTTAGTCTCTATGTAGCCTATTTGACTCGTACAGTAGTCTTAATATTATAAACTTAAAATAAAAGGTATACAAATAATGAACACTGGGTCTAGATATGTATCATCATGAAATGGAAGTTGCAATAGTCTTTTCTTCTCTATATTGTGACCTATATAGCGCTGAAGCGGCTTCTGAAACAAGAAAAAATGTAGGATAAAACTTCATATTGTCCAATTGATAGGATGGTTTTGGTTTACTATTGGTTGATCTCATGTGAGTGACAGGTTGTCCCGCCCTCATGCCAGTAAACAGGTCATCAGAGAAGAGATGTTATTGCTGCAAAAGGGAGGGTAAGATAGGCAATTTTGATTAAAGATTACAAAAGCACAGTAATTTTTAAATAATAATAATAATAATATGCACGGATAAATCATGATAAATACTGCAATATTCCATAAAATAAAAAAAACAAGAATAGGGAAAATGTACGGCAGCAATAACTTTCAGTGGGTTTACTTATTTGATGTTTCGACCCTCCTCTCATCAGGGGCTCTTGCGCACAGGTGTGAGCTGTGATTGGCTGTTTGGAAGCGCGTGTGAAACACACCGGCGTTCGAGCCGCTCCAGACATTCACCAGAAGCGCACTGAGCGGATAACATCTGCATGAAGAATGGTCCAGTTATCCTCAACCACACGCCGTTAATGCGCAGGAAAAGAAGCTCTCCAAAATGCTGTTGGATCTGGAAATACACTGACAGGATATAGATCATGTATTCGGGATCGCGTTTGATTCGAAGGAACTTCACTGATGCTGTATGAATAGATTTGAAGTGCACAAGAGCGTGCAGTGTTTCAGTGGAGAGCGCGCATTTGGAGAGGCGCAGAGGCTGTTTGCAGCAGATTTTGGATAAGAGTCTGCAGGAGCCATGGCTTGCCTGCGCCCTGTGCCATCAAGGAGGAATTATACCTCATCAATCTGTTCTGTGCTGCTCGTTCTGTTTTTCATACTCGGATGCCACCAGGTGAGCAAACACGCGCCTGTTTCTTCATAGTGACTGCGTTTAATTGCAATGCAAATGATGCATGTTCACTGTTTGTCCATGTAGAGAATCTGTGCGTCTGCAAACCTTCATGCTGGTCCTCATGTAAAGCATAAACCTCTGCTGGAAACTCTGCGGTTACCTCACGACACAGGTGAGCGCATACCTGTCCGATGTGATTGACAGCTGTCAGTCGCAGATTGTTGTTTCATTACATGGACCATATGAGCAATTCATTGATGTTACATAATTATTTAGATTTTGATGAGGCTTTCTATGAGAATTAAAAGAAAGAAAAGTGGTTTTGAAGTTTTGAAGGAGAATGACTTGCATTTGCACAGTCTAGATGGGATGTCGTCGGCAGGGGGCGCTAGATATCCTAATTGTGCTATTGTTTATATAGTCTATATCCTCATTTACAAAACTAAATCAATTTGTGTGCATGTGTGTTAGGTTTTGCTTGCGGCAAATGTCACCTCGAGAACATTCAAACCTGAAATCGGCCATATATATATATATATATATGTATATATGTATGTATGTATGTATATATATATATATATATGTATGTATGTATATATATATATATATATATATATATATATATGTATGTATGTATGTATGTATGTATATATATATATATATATATATATATGTATGTATGTATGTATGTATATATATATATATATATATAGGTTTGAATGTTCTTGAGGTGACATTTGCCGTGAGCAAAACCTAACATGCATGCACACAAATTTATTTAGTTTTGTAAATGAGGATATAGACATATATATGTATATATAGACATACATACATATATATATATATACATGTATCTAATGGTTTGGATACAGACTAACCTGTCCTCTTCTCCTAAAATACAACCTTTGGAACTGAAAATTAATGAAAAGTTTTTTCAAACCAAGGGTGTCCCCAGATGTCCCCGAAAGGAGGTTTTGTTTGTCGCTTCTGTGAACAATTTTGTACACACACACACACACACACACAAAGAGGGGGTGTGTGGCATAAAGATTGGCATGCACTAGGACTTCGTGAACAATGAACAAAGGCAGACACTTGAAGAAGCTCTCCATCAATCAGCCAAGCTTTACAAACAGTCTCTGTGTGCACTTACTGCCTTTATCCTGTGAAGAGTCTCTGCACTGTTTTGGCATGAGCTTAGAGACTGGAGTAGCCAGATATAATAGTGTGTGTGTGCAAGTTTGTGTGTCTCCATATCACAGTGGAGCGTTAGGAGTGTGTGTCATCAGTGTGTGTCTCACCCCACGGTCAGAGATTATAAATCTGTCTGCTCATGTCTGTAAAAGCATTTATAACTCGAGCCACCAGACCACCGCGAGGATGAGAGGAGCGTGAGTGTATGGAGAGGTCAGGATCACACAACATTAAAACACGTCTTCTGACCTTCGCCCCATGAGCCGCATTCTTATTATAAATCACTTTTGCTTGCATTTGTATAGATACAATTAACTATTTTATATAAAAACAACAGTGTCTTTTTTTTATCCTGATGGATCATTTAATGATGAATGACTTTTAAATGTTCTCAGTCCATTCTGTTTAAAATCTGTATTTGGAAAATAGAAACTGCAGCCTGACATTTATACTGTATCTGGCAAAATATTTGTCTTAAAATTACTTTTTAAAGGTGTGTTTGTATTTTATTTTCAATATTATAAACTATTGTCCTTCCCAATTTACGCAGCATTGAGGTGTTTACACAGTGAAAATGTTTTACAAGAAAACACTATTAAAGTCTTTCTACATCAAAATTTCATGTTCTATTCAATGTGTTATTTGCTGTTTCATTTTAACAGTATGTGAAATTGGTGAAATTTTGTCTACACCATTTTCCCCCCCAGTGAAAATACTTAAAGATTGAGAACAAAAAATACCTGAATTTGCTAAAGTATTTTAACATCACCCACTTAGCATTTAGTAGTATAGAAGTATATCATTATACACTGAAAAAAGTGGTAAAGAAACAATTTTCACTCAAAAATTGTTAGTAAATCGCAATTAGTTACAAAGAAACGGCAAATAACACACTCAATTCAATGTAAAATGTGTGGGGGTTGTACTCTTTTAAAATAAACACAATGCATAATAAAAGTAGTGATTCGTTGTTCTTATTATTTGCATTTAAAGCCAGGTGAACAAGTGTATGATTTTATAATAGTCCTTTATGACTGTTGCTTATTAGACATCTCAAGCCCAAAGTATAGTTCACTTTTTACGTGTATCACACAAGTGCGTGTGATGCGAACTTCGTCATCAGTACACGCACCACCAGATTTTTGTAACCATGCATACTTGTACAGGCAGGTCGCACATGCGCATTTAATTTTTTTTTGTAGTAATTAGTTTATCCACAAGGTGGTAATCGTGCCCTGGGGGCGTCAATTCACAAGGTATTCGAAGAAAAACTGCATAAACAGAACAGACCAGAACGCATGCAAGCTACTGCGACAATGGAGGCCTACATAGACGAGAGATTGTGCGAAGAGGTTAGAAAGTACCCTAATTTGTACAACTCTAGCAAAGATGTCTAGTATGTGTGGAACAAGTGGTGGTTTGTTGTGGTCTCACTAATTGCGTCATCAGTTTCTGCGCTCCTATTGGTTTTTGATTGGACGGTTGTCGTAGGAGAAGCCACACTACAGGACTGTGCAAAACTTCTGGCACTGCCAGAAGTTCATCTGAGGTAAAATTTGATTTCAGTGGTAGTTAATGAGCTGTTGGTGAGCATGTCAATCTAGTGATCAAAGACTTTCAATTTTGGCCTAGAATTAAAACGCTGTAACAACCATAGACCGCTAAACATGTAATATATATACGACTGTTTTATGATAGAAATATTCAGATTGAATTATTCTTGAATTATCCGTACAATGTAATCCCTGCTTAACATCATTTATGAATATGCTTCTATTCAGGAGAAAAATAGAATAATTTCATACCTGTACAGAAATAATGGATTGACCTCATTTCCTTCTCTATGTAGAATATGAGATTGTGGCCCCGTATGAGGTGGACCATCAAGGACGTTACATTTCCCATGCCGTGGCCCACCAGCACCGCAAGAAACGCTCCACGGATGGTCAAGGTCACGACTCCACTGTTCACTTTAGGCTCCGTGGATTAGGAGAGGACTTCCACCTGGACCTGCTGCCGTCACGTGACTTGATGGCGCCCAGATTCACTGTACAAACCCTGGATAGGAGCGGCACCAAGAGCCTGCAGCCTTTTCCACAAGAAGACCTCTGCTTCTACCATGGGGTGCTGAGAACAAAGGCCAACTCATCCGTGGCCCTGTCGACATGCGCAGGGATGGTGAGTGGGTTATCCTGTTTCAGAGCTGATTGATTATATTATGGTAGAAGGAGTCATTTTTAGATAGCAAATAAAAGGGTTAGTTCACCCAAAAATAAAAATTCTGTCATTAATTACTCACCCTCATGTCGTTCTACACCCGTAAGACCTTCGTTCATCTTCAGAACACAAATTAAGAGATTTTTAATGAAATACAAGAGATTTCTGTCCCTCGACTAAAAAATACAATGCAACTACCATTTTCAAGTTCCAGAAAAGTAGTAAAGACATCATTAAAATCCATGTGGCTTAATCTCAATTTTTTGAAGCGACACGAGTGCTTTCTTTCCACAAAAACACCATCCTATTTTCTCCTTCAACTTCAAAATCGTCCGACATCGTTGTTTTTACTTCCACCTACGTCACGTGTGACCTTTCCAACGGGATTACGTAATGCATGGCGCAGTGCAAGACGAGCATTTGTGGTTAAAAAGTATATAAATTTTTATTTTTTTATAGAAAATGACCAATCGTTTCGCTAGATAAGACCCTTATTCCTCGTCTGGGATCGTGTAGAGCCTTTGAAGCTGCACTGAAACTGACATTTGGACCTTAAACCCGTTGAATCCCAGTGAAGTCCACTATATGGAGAAATCCTGGGACGTTTTCCTCAAAAACCTTAATTTCTTTTCGACTGAAGAAAGAAAGACGTAAACATCTTGGATGACATGGGGGTGAGTAAATCTAATCCTTTAATGACAGAATTTTGGGTGAACTAAGCCTTTAAGTCTTAAGAGTTTATCTTTGCATTAAATAACTATATTAGGGTTTCTCTATTCTATTCCCTCTGAAATGTGGAAAATATATACTAACCCCAACTGATTTATGATATGCCGTTCAAATAGTTGATAATGATGGTGATGAAAATAGACCAGAAAGAATTTATTTTCTCCTTGGAGAGAATAAGACCCACAACCTCAAGCATTTTTGGCATGAACTGTAGAGCGGTAACTGTGCAATCATCAATGCATTGAATCATTTGTGTGGGCCTTTGACTACAAAACCTTTATATTCATCAGTCTAGTCTACTCATCCCATCTCTTTGTTTTTTCCATGGATTAATGTTCGGTGTGTAGAGAAACCTCAACCCTCCAGAGTGCTTTTGTTATTTTGGCTCCCAGTCCGCACGAGATTCGGCTCCCAGTAGGCGCAGGAAGAGCAAAGTGACTGTGCCGCAGTTCTCATGACTTTACTCTGACATAGAGTGCCCTGTCCCATCAATAGAGCCCGTCTAAAAGCACAGTATTCAAATCCCCCAAAACCGGTGACTCAATAACACACATAAATTTGGGTCATGGGAGGTTTTACTAGAGAACAGAGCCTCCTTTTATTAGTCAAGTCGACATTTGGAGGATCTATACTCATCCTCATTGGAAACAAACTCGTATTTTAGTCCCATAAGCATTAATACATGATAGTGTTTTATTTGTAAATAGTTTGTTTTGGCAAGAATGTCCACAGCAACGCTGAACTCTTCCAGAATCCACAGATACTCTGTTTTACATTTAGTTGCATTGCTGTTTAATCAAAGCACACATTAAGCCTCAAAGTCAATATCTGAATGTCGTTTTATTGCACTCCACAGTGGAGATGCACTGAAATGAATTTTTGTTGAAATGCCAAAACCGTTTCATTTATCTGAAAATCAAAACCAAAAATAAACTTTCGGTAATGAAAATTGGGCAAATGAACACTTTATGCTGTTCAGGGTGTCATGTCATGTCACATCCGGGTCTTTATACCAAAGAGGTGAGTTTCAATTGGATCTGGAAAGGTGTCCGCAGGTGAAACGATGATTGGCATGACTTCTCATCAATCATGAACCTAAGAATCGTGATAGCTGAGAAAGAAAGAAAGAAAGAAAAAAACAACCAACATACACCACAGGCGTAACATGAAAAAAAAAAAAAAAAAATTACGACTTTATTCAACAATATCTAGTGATGGCCAATTTCAAAACACTGCTTCATGAAGCTTTACGAATCTTTTGATTCGAATCAGTAGTTCGGTGCATGGTTCACGTGACTGGCAGTTTTCTCGTCGCTTCATAACATTAATGTTGAACCACTGTACTCACATGAACTGTTTTAAATATGTTTTAGTATCTTTGAAAGTGTCAATTAACTTGCTGTCAATGCAGTCCTCACTGAGTCGTCGGATTTTATCCAAAACATCTTAATTTGTGTTCCGAAGATGAATGAAGTGTGGATGTGGAACGACATGAGGGTGAGGAATTGATGGCAGAATTTTCATTTTTGGCTGAACTAACCCATTAACAGGACTACATCAAGACTGGTGTGATTGATTTAAATCTAAGTAAAACAATCATTGTGAAACAAACAAACAAAAAAAAAACTACTTGCACTGAGTATGATTCGTATCTGATTTTTCACTCTGAGATAATCTTTGTTAGTTCATTTCCCTATGACTTTTAACCTCGTAAGTCGTAAGTCTTTAAATGGAGGCGGCTCAAATCTTACTGTCATTGAAAATGTACTGGGTCAATCGCTAGTTGAAATATATGTTGGCAGTGCAATGCTGTAGAATGACATTGTCCCCAGCTGGATGTGATTAGCAGCTGTGCAGAGTCATTAGATAACTCTGCCTCTCCTTACTTGTCCAGCAAAGCCCATGTATAAATTCACTTTGAATGGCTGAGACCAGGTTGGCAGATCACCACTGGAGGTTGGAAGGGCTTTGATGACAGTCTGAGTTTGTCATAAAAGGTCCTAAATGTAAGTTTAAAAGCCTGAGGACTAGGCGCACAAGGCCTCAATGATTTCAAGCTGACGGCTTTATACCAAAAGGTACAATAGCTGACTTTAATGGTGGCACATGGGATGCCAATTAGGAGGGTCATTGGAAATGGCAGTCTGGGTTGAGACGAGTGGCATGCCATGGAAACTTCACACTGAAAGTCTTTCTGAAGTGTCGCCTGGCTAATTGTGTGTGATGTCAGCCATAAACTGAAGCCATAAATCTGCATTTGGACTCCCAACTGCAACACAATACTGTGAATTTTAACCGCTTAACTTTATTACTTACTTGAGACAAGTTTTAAAATTGCAATAAAATCAAAACATGTTCTGGTAGGGTATACCATGGTGTAAGGTGTCTATCGTTAGAGATTTTACTATATCATTTATTTCACAGGATGTAAATATATCTGCATAGTGGAGTACTACTTAAAAATTGTATATATGTAAGTAGGGCTGCAACAACTAATCGATTATAGTACGACAACGATTGTCATTATCGATTAGTCGGGTCTGCCCACCGTGCATGGAAAGCTTCGCCAGTGGCGTCGAATTACAGCACTGAATAATGCATTTCTGTGGACAAAATGCATTTAAAAATAGAAGAGGAAACAGAGTGAGCTGCTGCGGGAAACGTACGTGATCCAAACTGCCCCAAAAATGAGAACTCTTTATTTTAAGCTTCAAGCTAATTCATTAATGTAATGGCTTGATCTGTCAGGCGCTGGACAGATGCGTGCGCGCCCTCAGCGCAAAACGTTCATTCTACGGCCATATCCTTCTGTAAATGTTACAAATTCACGCCAGTATTTCCAATTTGTATAAAGGATTGTCCTGAAGCGTTAAACTTCAAACTTTAGGTTACTGAATGAGCGGAACGCGGTAGAGAGGGAGACAATATTCAGCGCAAAAATATTAATTTTGCTGAAATATCTGTTGTTGAAAGTTCAATTTAGTTTTAAAAGTCAACATGTCATTCAAGTATTTTATATAGGTAGCAGTAACTGTAAAGGGATAACAGCATGTAATTGAATAAATGTTTATATTATTTACACAGGATAAAGACAGTAAGGGGCCGTTCACATATCGCGCCTAAAAAAGCGTGGAAAGCGTCGCTTCCTCCTTCTTTTGCAAGCGTTCGAGAGCTCGCGTTTCTGTAGCGTCTGTCATTGCTATGCAACCATGAACAGCTTTCTCCATGACTACGCAGAAGTTTCAATGGATTTCCATCACCGAAAAGCCCTTGCAGAAGCTCTAGTACAAGATTTATTTAAGGAGAAGGAAAAACAAACAAAAAAGTTTTTCACAAACTCATCCAAGAGTTTCGTCTGGACGATGAGAGATTCAAAATCTATTTCAGAGTTGACAAGGACCAGTTTGATAATCTTTTAAGAAAAATTGAGACCTAGCATCACCAAACAGAGCTTCTGCCGTGAAACCGTCTCTCCTGCACAACGACTCTGTGTTCGTCTGAGGTAATTAGGCGACTGTTAGGATAAGGGAAAGGGTTGATTGGATAGTTCTTGTCACATGACCTAAGGTGCGCTTGCGACATTCTGAAAAGTTGAGATGTTTTCATCTGGAAACTTTCCTGGAAAAAACGAGCGTGTCGCTTCCCTTTCGCGCGCAAAACACACGATATGTGAACGGCCCCTAAGAGTGTGTGTTCCTGCAGAACATTTCTCTTGCCTGTTGGTTAACACTGAGTTTGTGTTTTTTATTTTCTTTATTATCTTTATCATTATCTTAATTTTAAGGTAGAGATTTAAACCTATATTGACTACACAGTGCTTAAATTTATTAGACCACCACCACTTAATGAAGGTTGCCCTAAACTAGTGATTAGATACCAAAATCATTTTTATGGTTCTGTTCTGGTGGTTAATCCACCAGGAAGCTCTTTAGTCTCAGTGGTATTTCTAATGCTAAAATATAATTATTGTTGTCATGAATTTTCAAATTTAGTGTTTTAGAAAAAAGGCAGTAACAATATAGTAATACACTTTAGAGTTGTTGTTGTTGTTGTTTTTCAGATGCCCAATTACAATCAGTAATAACAGAGACTGTGGGAAAGTACATGAAAACAATGCCAGAAAGAATGCAAGCTGTTATCAAAATGTCTGTTGTGGGTTGTATTCACATAAACATAGTGGGTTATGTCTTAAATGAATGTAAACAGTTGGGTGAAAACTGGATGCATGTCAGTAAATTAGATCCGTGCATTCGGTCTTAAAGGGACAGCAGCATAATAAACTGTTGTCTGTCTCAGTAATGTTAATCAAAGAAGAAAACGCAAAGAGAAAATCACTCACTACTCTTGACTGAATCACTTTTGTATCTTTAATAAGAATCAGTTCATATTTGATTCATTCAATGAAGACTGTGCAGTGTTTTAGTTAGGCACTTGATTGTAGTGTTTCTGTAGTATTTCTTACTACATGATACATAAACTGAAAGCTGAAAAACATCACATTTATTTAATTGTATTTGTCCTACTGTTTGTAATTTGCTTTTTTTCTTATTTTTAATATGTAGATTTAAGATGTCGATATAAATATATCGCTATCATGAAATAAGATTTTGGTCGCCCACCGAAAGTTCCTGGTCTTAATGTTAAAGAAACCCACAAATTCTGTCAGTATTTACTCAATGCTCACGTTGTTCAAAATTCTTTTTTTTTTCTTGTGCAGAACGCAAACCTTTCAAGCACAAAAAAGACATAAAAATAGTGTAATCCAAAGTAATCCATACAACTCCATTGAGGCATGGAATTGCCACTTTTCACAATCCAGTCAGTTTCTAATGATAAAAATCCCCCGTTGCATTCGTGTTCTGTTACATTATGCAGTTTTGAATGCAGTTTACTTGAAGGCTTTAAAGAAGAGAGTTTATAGCATGTCACAGCTGTTTTTGTTGGTACGGGTCCTTTTAAATTGGGCTGCTTTTGTTCACTCTTAATTAAAACCAAGGACAAACACTTAATCCCCAAGAAATTGTTTGATTTCTGATCCCAAGCTGCTTCGTAGCAGGACTTTGGTGCATGTGTTCATTCTCTTGCACCAAATTTCCCACAATGCTTATGATTTCGCGTTCATCATTAGGTTAAACCAAGCCATGCAACCCCCAGCAACTCTTCAGATCTCTTGTCCAAAATATATACATTATTATCCCTCATAAAACAATCCCGAGTTTCACTCTCCAGGCTTTCAGTGTAGCTTTGATGGACTAAAAGACTAACATATTTATTTATAATGAACCGAAATGGAGCGTAGCACAATTTGCCCTGTAAAAACAGAGCAGAAGAAGGCTCCATGGATGACTAATTGTTGGCGGGAGGTTGTTGTTAGTGTGCAAGGATACGTGCGATCCTGCTGGATATGGTGTTTCAAGTTGATATTTTCAGCGTTCATGCAATGCAATGTGCAGGAAGGGGTTAAGACTCTGAATCTGCCTCTCCACGACGAGAACAGCAACAGTTAGTCAGTGAGATGATGTAAGAGGATTTTAAAAACGAATCATTGACACTCTTCTCAAATAGTTTCAGCTGGCATCTAGCTGCTCGGAAGAGGTTCGGTTTCAGCTTCTAAAAGCGGTAAGGCAAGTACGAGCCTCTCTCTCATGGAAATAGGAACAGCGTCAGGTGCATCGCTCAGTTTGCTCATATCCGCTCAGCACCTTTGATGAGAGTTCCTGTAGGGTCGTGCCTGGATCTGCCCATTTCCCTGAGTGCGGGAGTGCAGCTGTTATTTTTCTCCCAGGTAGCGTCTCAGCCCGTCTCCTGGCGCTTTATGACTGCTATTTGCACCTTGTAGCTCTCAGTGTGTAATTTCATGAGAGGTATTTAAGGAGGCAGCACAGACATTTGTTTTTAGTTAAGCTTGTCATGGACCAGGGAGACTGAGGTGCAGATTTGTGGCAGATGATTCTTATGTGTTACTTATGCAGGAATGTGGTAAGCAGCACCACTCCCGCTTGACAACATGAATTTCCACTGTTTACTTGTGCTAAACTGTGTGCTTGAGGATGCTAAGTGCCATGTGCGTAAATTGATTTAAAGTCTCTTTCTGGCAGAGATGGAAAGGTACGGATTTCCCTGGATAGATCAACAAATTTATGGTTTCCTTCATGATTCCCCTATTTCCTCTTTGGCTGTTGCTTTAGACCAAATTTGATATTTATATTGTGCCTGATATAAATTTGACTGAAATTTGATTTGTTTATCCATTACATCACCCAGAACATCTAGAAGGGCATAATTCAAGCGATTCAACAGCGATTTTCATCTCTGCACTACAAATCTTTGTTGACACGCCTTCCAGCTTTCAGAACGGGAGAGTTCATTTATTCTCCCAACAGAGAATGGAAATAAAAAAAAAAACCTGTTAGCAAAGGGAATTTTATTGCTTATATCTTGCTGAGATATATATATATATATATATAAATTCAGTTCTATTTTAGGAATTTTAAGAGAAACATCAATAAACAAGCAAGCATAAGCAATAAAATTCCCTTTGGTTCTTTTTGCCATTCTCTGCTGGGAGAATAAATTAACTCTCCCGTTCTGAAAGATGGAAGATGTGTCAACAAAGATTTTTATATAATAGAACATGTAAATATTTGTGCTGTCAATCTATTAATTTTTAATTTGACACTTGTTGTGAAAAAACACAATTTATCTTTTACTTTCACATTTATTCGTTTGGAAGACACTTTTATCCAAAGCGATTTACAATTGAGAAGTTGCTCCTGCTCGGAATTGAACCCGGGTCTCTGGTGCATTGGAAGTGATTGGTTACTCACTGAGCTAACTCCCCTAAATCTTGTTTAACATTCATTTTCATTTCATTTGTGAGGGCGATTCTCACAAAAGTATATATTCTGCAAGCTTCAAGGACCCTAGGAGACTCCAAAAGGACACCAAATAACAAAATGATATAAGCAGTCCATATAATTCTACTATATAATACATTTATGCACACAAAAACACCCATGAAAAAAAAAACTCACAGTGTATAGTGGAAAGAGCTTGTTTTCATTCTAGTCGAGTCTGCGATACTAAACAAAAAACTCTTAAATCGACTGCCTTGATTTGACTGCATAAACGTACGATTTCTAAACACAGCAACGTAGATATGACAAATCAAACATTATCCTTAGTGTGTGTGGAAACAACACAAATGTATTGAAATGTGTCTTCCATCAGCGATCGAGACCGCTCTCGTTCACGGTTTGTTGTTTGTGCATCAATATAACAAACTCTCACGCGCTTACTGTACAAAAATTTCAGAAAAAAAATGTTTTCGCCCTTCAGAAACAATCACAGAATATGACCGAGCTCGTGTTTTAAAGCAAAGCACATGCTGAGATGAATAATTCACTGAAAACGCAGTATTTTTCTCATGTAATCAGCCGGGCCTTCTTTACATTAGCGCTGTTTTGGACTGATTGTTTGAATGAATTCGATTACAGGATCGCTGAAAACTTTCCCAGAGTTCAATGGCTTAAAACGGTCTGATCACAAACAGGATCGGGTTAGAAGGTTAGAATGGAAATTTCCTCCTATCAGGGTAACAGGATTACATGTAGATAGCAGCTTCACGTACCTTTGTATTATATTCGCGTTCATTTCGTTAAATTATTTTGAAATTAATCGCATGCGTTAACGCGTTAATCCTGACAGCTTGCCTTTAATCTGATCACATGAGCAAAACTCTGAATACAGGTCAGCAGTTTCTCTGTCGTAGTGTCTCTGGAAACAATTTCCAGTGAGTCTGTAAAGCAAAGTTCATCGGCAAATTGAAGCTCTTCACCAGTCTGGGGTAAATAGGGCTCTGTAACTGGAGGTGATGTCACAGAGGATGAACACTAAGTGTAGTACATAATATTTGAAAGACACCATGTGCATTTAATCAAATGAAAACACGACACAGGTCACTGCAAGGTCGCTCACTGTCTGTCTGAATCATGTCACTGCGATCCCCTGTCTTCTTCAACTAACCAGAAGCCATAATTGCAATCCTGCAGAATTCTATTGACTAAACTTTGGATGGATAGGAATGACCGTGCAGCAAGCGTGTAAACGGCATGAAAGCGCAATCGCCGTAAATTGACTCGATTTTGGGAATTAGTCTTGACAACATCTAAAACACTCAACATGAGAACAGCAGGCTCGAGTCATGCGGAGTGACCAGTCATGCCTGAACTTCATATACATCTAGCCTGAAAGCTTTGGTGCTGGCAGAGGTCGCTTCTGTTGACTAAACCCTGTGATCTGGTGACAGAAGACGAGCGTATCTCATGAGGATTGCTGCCTTGACACCAAAACAACTGGGTAATTTTGCTCTTTGAAGTCCTCAGCGTCCAATAAAGGATCAAATGCTTGGCTGTAGGACCTTTGGTCTTGGGGTGAGATTAAGTCCCAGGTGTTGTTCTTCTGATGGAGTCTCGATTCACTGCTCTGGAAGCGCCTGGATTAATCTGCTTACAGCTGTTAATGATATCAGCTAGCTTAACGAACTAAAATCTGATCCACAGCCAGTGGTTATTGACATGTGACTCTCTTCACGCTTCTTCTGATTGGTTATTTTTAGGCATCAACATCAATTTTATTGCTGGCACTTTCAGCACTATAAAATATGGAGTGATATCAATTCCCAGTGGAAGGTTATAAATTAGAGTATATTTTTTATAATCATCCACACTATAAAAAGTGGTAACCTGCAACTGTTCCCTTTAAGAGCCAGTTGTGTCTTTCATTTAAATACTTCACTGTAAATGCACAGTATGTGTGATGTGGTAATTAAAATGTCTAATTATCATTGCACATCGCGGGCAGTTCCAGAATCGAGTGTTGTTTGAAAAGGCACGTGTTGAAATCTGTCAGCAGTTACCTCCCATACAGGCGTTAATTACGTGATGAGATGTGTATCCTCTATACACACTGTGATCTTGGATCGGGGTTGTTTAGTCTGGCGAGACCTGTATGGCTTTGCTCGTTGATTACTTAAGCGTGGAGTGAGGCAGCGTTCCTCGAGCCAGATCTCTGCTCAAATGTGCAGGCAACAAAAAACTTTAAAATAGCTTTAAAACAGCAGTTACAAACATAAACCAGTTCAGCAGGGTTGATCAACATTAAAAAGTGTCACCCAAAAATTAAAATTATGTCATGAATTCCTCACCCTCATGTCGTTCTACACCCGTAAGACCTTCGTTCATCTTCGAGAACACAAATGAAGATATTTTTGATGAAATCCGATGGTTCAGTGAGGCTCTATTGACAGCAAGACAATTAACTTTCAGATGCCCAGAAAGATACTAAAACATATTTAAAACAGTTCATTTGAGTACAGTGGTTCAACCTTGATATTATAAAGCGACAAGAATACTTACTATGCGCCAAAAAAACAAAATAATGACTTTATTCAACAATATCTAGTGATGGCCGATTTCAAAACACTGCTTCGAAGCTTTACGAATCTATTGTTTCGAATCAGTGGTTCAGAGCGGAGTCACGTGAACTATTGAAATTTCGAATCGCTTATGATACAACGAAGCCTCGTTTACTGAAATCATGTGACTTTGACTGAACCACTGATTCAAAACAAATTTGTAAAGCTTCGAAGCAGTGTTTTGAGATCGGCCATCACTAGATATTGTTGAAAAGTCGTTGTTTTGTTTTTTTGGCGCACAAAACCCGCCCGCTGTTGCAATGCCCGACAACCCATGCTCTCTCACGCCACACATCATGTTCTCCCGCAGTGAAAAATACATCGCGGAGCAAAGAGGACACTGACAACGTATGAAACAGTTTCATATTTAAAATATTGTAATTTTTTAAAGCAGTTTAAACACTAAATACCGTATAGTGGCTCCTTAATGTGTCGTGACAGATCCTTCAAGCGGCTCGTGAACCGATCATCTCTTCTTACTAGTTCATTTATAGCATCAAATAAACATGAATGAACATCAGAAGGAATGTTTGTTTCAACCGTGGAAAGACGTGAGTACACACAATTTTTCAAGTTAACCAACGTTAATCTACTATAGGCGACTCCCTGACGGCTTTATCGGATAAGATGGCGGATTCTGCTTTATCATTGGTTAGATCGCCTGTCAATCAAACTGTTTGCGAAGAGTCAATTACCTTTCTGGCAATGGAGGCCTCACTGAGCCATCAGATTTCATCAAAAATATCATCATTTGTGTTACGAAGATGAATGGCGGTCTTATGGGTGTAGAACGACATGAGGGGAATGGGAAAATTATGGAAATATTTTATGGAAAAAATGAAAATTTACTCGCCCTCAAGCCGTCCTTGGTGTATATGACTTTCTTCTTTCAGCCAAACACAATCGTAATTATTTTTTTAAAAATATCCTGATTTATCCAAGTTTTATAAAGGGTGTGAATAGTAAATTTGATTTTGAAGCCCAAAAAAGCACATCCATCCATCATAAAAGTAATCCATACGGCTCCAGGGGGTTAATAAAGGCCTTCTGAAGTGAAGCGATGCATTTTTGTAAGAAAAAAATATCCCTATATATAACTTCATAAACTTTAATCACTGGATTCGGGTATATAATTCTGCAACATCTAGTTTTATAAAATTATAAATATAGAAATTATTCTTACAAAAACACATCGTTTAGCTTTATTAACCTCCTGGAGCCGTATGGATTACTTTTATGATGGATGGATGTGCTTTTTTCAGGCTTTGAAATCTAAGTTACTATTCACTCTCATTATAAAGTTTGGAAGAGCCAGGATATTTTTTAATATAGCTCCGATTACGTTTGGCTGAAAGAAGAAAGTCACACACACCTGTGGCTTGAGGGTGAGTAACGATTGAGAAAAGGCTTATGATTGCAAACGATTCACGATTCAAAAATTCATATATCAGTGTTCATGTTTTCAATCAAGAAAATGAGGGAATCATTACATCCCTACTTCTTCTCAATTCACATAAATGGCTCTCTCAGTAATGGGCTATCATAAACAACCGCACACACATTAGAGACCTCAGTCCTTTACTGTACTTGTGTCCTCCAGACAGCCTTGAATATGGCTCTCATGCGCCTTCACGCAGAAATCCTGAACTTAAATGCAACCTGCTTTGTCTTCTCTTCCCAGAGTTGAACATATGTTTTACAGCCTATTGTCTGTATGATTGCCTTGCAATGAACTTAAGTGTTGTTGGCAATGGCGAATGATAATCAGATGCACATTGGGTTCAAACAGGTTCTCAGAAGGGCTTTTCTGTTTGTTTGGAGAGGAGCTTATCCTCTGAGCCCAATTGAGGGTAATTATCAGACCGCGCTGAAGCGGCTGCATAAATGATTCTCGCTCTGACCTGATGTGACATGTGGATGAGGGTTTGAAGAGTCCTTGGGATCTCCAGATCGCGAGGGACGTGAAGCTTATTAGTGTTAATGACAGCAGAGCTTGTAATTTGGATGTTTGTTTCATAAACTGAATTGGATTGACATGCAAGTACTGCACCTCAAATGTGATCGGTGATTGTTGAACAGTTTGGAAATCAGACTCAAAATATGTCTTCAATCCAGATGGGTTTTGCTTTTTAGAATCTAAAGGCTTCTTGAGAACATTAACAACGTGTTTTCAAAGCACATTAGCATTATGACAGGGCTTGCAAAACACTGAACTGGTGTTCCTCAATCATTCTGTTCATGATTAATTCAGTTTTAATGTGCAGACTCCATTCAGACTTTGTAGATTTTATTTTAAAAATATTTAAAAAATAAATATATTGCAATAAAACGATTACTGTAAATAATAAAAAAAGTATTTAATAAAAATTATTGTCTTTTATAGTACAGTGGTAAAATTACAATACAGATAATTATATATCAATGTCAACATTTTCAAATGTTAAATCATCAAGATTTTATTTTGGTGGTTTTAGAGTGAAGTGTTCCTGTGTTGGTTTTACACATATATAGCTCATGATCATATGGTGTTTCAACATCTCAGTGGCTTGTTTTCACAGTAAATGAACCAAGATGCTTAAAGGGTTAGTTTAACCAAAAATTAAATTTCTGTCTTTAAGTACTAACTCTTGTGTCGTTTCAAACCCGTAAGACCTTTGTTCATCTTCAGAACACAAATTAACCCTTGTGTATCAAAAAAAAAAAGTTACACAGATGCAAAATGGACAAAAATGTCCATGCCAAAAAACTGTCATAGAAATATGATTTATTAATATGTTTTTCCACTTTCACTGATGTCAATTTTTTAACCAGCATCTGTTCTATCCATAGATATCAAACATTCATTAATTTTAAGAACTGTAACCCTTTAAATGCTGGTTTGTTTACATAATGCCAAAGGTATTTTTTATGAAAAAATTAAAAATTTTAGTTTATTTTTATTAACTAAATGCTGAGCAGATTTTTTTTCTTTGCTTATTAGATTCTTGCGTGAGTCAATGAAAAACAACAAATTTAATTTTGAGGCATTTATATTTTTTATGTAGTGTCAGATTTTTAAAAAAAAACTAAGATAATTTTGATGAAATCTGAGAGGCATCTGAACCACACATTGGCAGCAACTTCATTGCACCATTCAAGATCCAGAAAGGTAGTAAAGACATCGTGGACAAGTGGTTCAACCTTAATGTTATGAACTGACAAGAATACTTTGTGTTGCCAAAAACAAAAATAATGACTTTATATAACAATTTCATCTCTTCCCTGTCATTCTCCTACGCCGTTCACGTTCAGTGCTTCCAGGTTCAACATTAGAACGCTGATTCCGTATTGGGAGAATGAAAGCAATTTCAACGAATTGTTGGAATTTCTGGGCCTTGAAAGGTGGGTTCGGATTTCATCAAAAATATCTTAATTTGTGTTCCGAAGACGAATAAAGATCTTACTGGTGTGGAACGTCATGAGGGTGAGGAATTAATGGCAGAAATTTAATTTTTGGATGAACTAACCCTTTAAACACTGTATCTCTGAAACCGGCAGTGCATATATATTAATTTGAATAAATTGCATTGGAAGCACTGCTGTTTCCTTCAGAAAAAGCACATCTAGTGTTAAAGGGATCTTGTTTTCTATTATTTTTTTTACATTTTTAACTTTCTTTAGTCTGTAATAGTGGTGCGCGGATCACGGTTATATCCTTGGGTGCTGTGGATAACCCACGGGTCGGGCAGGTCGGGTAATAAGAAATAGCGTTTAAGATCATTGCCACATTGCAGGTCGGTTGCGAGCAAATGAAAGATAAATCATGAAGGTTTTGATTTTAATAAAGACACGAACTCTCATTTTACGGTAAAATGCAATGAATGTGCATCACGCCAGTGTTGGGTGTAATGCATTTCAAGTAACCTGAGTTGGGTAATCAGATTACTTTTTCAAGTAACATTACTTTTTCAACTAAATTTCTGTTACTTTTTCAAATAAGTAACGCAAGTTACTTTTTCACTTCTATTGACTGACAGCTCTCCTGTCCTCATGTTGAGAGAAATAAAGTGCAGAGGTGTTGTGTAGCTGTGAAATTTACTGCGCATTTGCTCACCTCACTTGCACAAAACACATTCCTCAAAATGAATTCAATCTCAGAATTTTACGCAAACCTGTAATAATGAACTATTAAATTACACAAATATACTTTATGTATTTAATCTCACTTTGAGGTTTATTACTGTTGACCTTCAGTGATCTTATTCAGCCATACTAACGAGCTAAAAATGACTTTAGATTAGATTCAGAAATGAGAGTTTTGAACTTCCTTCTCATGTATCCTATTCTTCTTCAATCCAGACTGGCAGCACAGCTGAAAGGTTTGTTTGAGCTGCTCTACTGTACAGGTGTAAATATATTCATATTTATATACATTTCCTTCATCCTGAAGCTCATTTATTTCACTTTTGATGTGAAAGGACCTGACATTTGCCAAAAAGCCCAGCCCAGCTGAGAAAAAGTAACACAAAAGTAATCTAACCTGTTACTTTTCATAAAAACTAACGCAATTAGTTCCTCTTTTTTTTTAGGGAGTAACGCAATATTGTAATGCATTACTTTATGATTGCATCATGTTTACTTTCGAGCAGCGGATGACAAATTTTTAAAAGCGGTACTATTCACATCACTAGTGAGTAATGTTGCTGTTTGAGCAAAAAGAAAAAGTCTGCAAAGTTACAAAACACTCCAAATGGAGTTATTCTCTATATCAGTGTGCAGTGTTTCTGAACTCCCTGAAATGCCTGGATTGTAGTCTTACATGATGTAAATGTATTCTAATAGACCCTGTAAGCAAAATTACAAACTTGTAAATGAGCATACAGTAATGGAACCCCTTTTAACGTTGTGCATATGAAGGATGAAGAGTGCGAGGCATTGACCGGTGTGTTTTCCCTCTAGTCAGGTTTGATTAGAACTCAGGATGCGGATTACTTCCTGAAGCCACTTCATCCACATCAGGCACTTCTGGAGAAATTCTCTGCACCATCTGACCACCATCCCCACATCCTCTACAAGAGATCCATGCCACCACAGACAAACGGAGGCAGAACCAAGAGGTCTTCTGAGCTAAATGCAGTCGGCAGAAGAGATTCAGCAGTCCCACATCTGTGGAGAACCAGCAGACAAAATGAGAGAACCACACGCACACAGACGGATTCCGAGGAGAACCGGCGTACTCCACGCAGTCACGACAACTTCAACTATGACACAGGGCAGAAACAGCACTTCTGTGGACGACGGAAGAAATGTATGTAAGGACATTCTCTCTCCAACCGCACCTACAAACACACAGTTGCTTTCCATTTCATGGTTCAAGTCTGGTGGCTGGACTGTCAGAGATGTTCATTAGGAGGGGAGGAGGTGTCAGCTTGAACATGTTTCATGACATCATCACACCTGTATTGTGTTTGGTCAGGCATGAATTATCTTCACCTACTCTAAACAAACACCACATCCTCACACTGCATTTGAACCCTGAGTAATATTTTATGAGCCGAGTAACCAAATCTTATGTGGGATGTGAGGTAACAGCTAATACATTTTGACACACATGGCGTGCATTAATGTCTCGAATGGGTCTCGTGAGTTTTCCAGACACAGATTCATCTTTTTGCTGAACTAGTAATGCATTTTCTTTGGGGAGCCAGCATTGACTATGTGACGTTGTGTTGATATTGTCTTGGTCCTATGTTTCAGATATGCCTAAACCTCCTGAGGAAGATATCTATATTTTGCCGGATGAATACAAGTTCATGCCCCGAGGGAAGCGAGCTGTTACTTTTAAACCTCCTCCGCACCAGAGGCTGAATGTGGAGACGCTGGTGGTGGTCGACCGCAACATGATGGACAATCACGGCCACGAGAATATAACCACATATGTCCTTACTGTTCTTAACATGGTAAGATGCATGTAATGGATCTGTGGATCCATCTGTCCATCCATGCATCCATCTATCCATCTGTCTCTCCATTTATCCATGCATCTATACATCTTCCATGTATCCATCCATCCATCCATGCATCCGTCCCTCCATGCACCCATCCATTCATTCATTCCTTGCATGCATCCATACCTCATCCATGTATTCATCCATCCGTCCCTCCTTGCATCCATCCATCCATGTACCCATCCATCCATCCATCCATGCATCATCCATCCATCCAACCATTCCATGCATCCATCTATACATCATCCAAGCATCCATCCATCCATCAATCCATGCATCCATCAATCCATTTCATCCATCTATCCACTTATCCATGCATCTATACATCTTCCATGTATCCATCCATCCATCCATCCATGCATCCGTCCCTCCATGCACCCATCCATTCATTCATTCCTTGCATGCATCCATACCTCATCCATGTATTCATCCATCCGTCCCTCCTTGCATCCATCCATCCATGTACCCATCCATCCAACCATTCCATGCATGCATCTATACATCATCCAAGCATCCATCCATCCATCATCCATCCATCCATGCATCCATCCCTCCATGCACCCATCCATTCATTCATTCCATGCATGCATCCATACATCATCCAAGTATCCATCCATCCGTCTGTCCCTCCATCCATCCATCCATCCATCCATTCCATCCATCCATCCATTCCATGTATCCATCCATCCATCCATGCATCCATCTCTCCATGCACCCATCCATTCATTCATTCCTTGCATGCATCCATCCCTCCATGCATCCATCCATCCATCCATCCCTCAGTCCCTCCCTGCATCCAACCATCCATGTACCTATCCATCCATGCATCATCCATCCATCCATTCCATGCATGCATCCATCCCTCATCCATGTATCCATCTGTCCGTCCCTCCATGCATCCATCCCTCAATGCATCTGTCCATCCATCCGTCAGTCCCTCCATGCATCCGTCCATCTATCTATCCATCCATTCCATGTATGTTTCATTCTATCCATGAATCGTCCATCCATCCATTCATCCCCGAGTTCTCTATGTTCAAGTATGTTCTGATTAAATGGAAAATTGTCAAGTTGAGGTCAAAGCATTTGTTTTCACTTCATTGTGACAAATCTGGTTGACCGAATGGACTAGTTAATGATTGCCAAATGTCAAAGTGAGTCTCTTTGGGTTGAGTGCAGTGAAAAATGTAAGCACACATGAAAAAAACTCTTGTAGGGTACTCAAAATAGCATCATGTTACATGCTGTGAACATATCCATCAAACTCAGACTTTGTGAAGGTGTTTTAAAAGTCCTGGTTTACAAAGGATCAGTGAAATACTGATACATGAAACCAAACTGGACGCCTCTTGTGTTTATGTCAACGAAAAGAAAGACAAAATAGCAGAAATGAAAGGCCATGTATTGGGAACTAAGTGTTTGTATTTTTGATACCTGAGCACTTTCAGGGACTGCTCTGTTAAAAGCTCTGTTTCAGCTCTGTTTCAAAGGCCAGTGAAATGTGGGATTAGGGATTCCCTTAAGTACATGTGGTATGCCTACAGAGAGGTGACGCTTTGAAGAACTTTGAAGAAACATCCCAGCCATACACTTCTAATTTTTCCAAAGAGAAGCTTCTTACTGCTCTGTTCAAGAAAGTCAAACTGAGTTTAAATGCCTCCATATTGATCCACCATCCTGTAGCCTAATGCTGATTTTTCTGCATTGTTGCTTATCTCCCAAAAGGTCTCAACACTTTTCAAAGACGGCACAATTGGAGGTGACATCAATGTTGTAATTGTTGGACTAATACTGCTGGATGAAGACCAGGTGAGTTTAATTAAGGTGCTATGAATTGTATTGCAGTGGACACTTTTGAATTCAGAGTAAAAGATCTTGGCTCTATTGCATTGATAATGTGTGTTCAAATGAATATATTACACTAAAACCAAGTGTATATTTGTAAAATGTTTGAGAGTTAAAGTCCTCTAGAGGCAATTGACGTCATGGACCGTGAGAGGTTTAGATAACATAGCTTTGAAGCCGAATGAAACATTGCTTCAAAAGGTGTATTTTATTGTCCTTGAGAGGCTTGTCTCCTTCACTCTCTTTGAGACGCTCCATCTGAACAGGTCTCGTTTTTATGATGACAGTTTAATTGGATACACAGCATTCCATTGGATTCCAGCCAGACGAGGGACATGTCTGTGGGAAAACGGGCCAGCAAACGGCTGAAGGGCTCTGTTACTGATACACCTGTGCTAATGTTAATGAAGTTCACGTTAGCCACCAAGTCAAGGAATGTAGAAAATTACCCTCATTCCCCTTTTGATTGGAGTAATTAGTAACAGTCACTCAGGATCAGTGATGAGGGGCTAATTACCTATAGACTCATTTACTGAGGTGGGGTCAGCAGAGGCAGTGGGTAATTGTTCTTCCCAGAGCTTGATAAGCAGTTTAAGTTAGGCTACATCTACACTAATCTGGGAATGTTTGAAAACACTTTTTTTTTCTCTACGTTTTGACCTTCTGTTCACATTGAGACATTGTGCTCATCATCCTTTTAAATCTAAAATTTTGAAGATGTATGAATTTAAAAATGAATACATTTAAAAAAGCTGTTTTCGTGTTGTTGCATGGTTTGCGGAAACCAAGGTATTTGAAAACAATGACACGTTTATTACGTGTTATTAAAATGTGTTTTGGTTGATTGGACGCTAAGTACTGGTGTAAATGGGGAGTAAAACGTTTTGCGCTTGTCAGCTCTCGACCACTTCCAGAAAACGCATTCGACTGGATTGCTTTTATGTGGTCGAATGTGTTCAAACAGCCACAAAAGTCCACTAATGCAAACATTATGGGAAGCGCGCTAGCCAGGCGGGATTTGAACTTTGTCGGCTGATTTAAAGACAAAAAATGTACCAAGCACAATGTTCTCTCTTCATTCCTGATTTCTAACACGCACTCACATCGTTGCTGTCACTGTTTAAGTGTGGACGAGAAGTTTTTGGAAAATGCTTAAACGCTAGTGTGGACTGAGAACACTTTGAAATGCATCTAGATTAATTTAGATGTAGCCTTAGTCTTCCAGGACTAGTCACTTGCGGCCAGTGTTGGGTAAGTTACTAATTACATCTTCAACATTACTGTACTAATTATTCTTTCATTACTTATCACCAATTAAAATCCCATATCAGCCTCAAACAATGAATTTAAATTGGGTTTGGGTTTGGGTTTGGGATTGGGATTGGGATTGGGATTGGGATTGGGATTGGGATTGGGATTGGGATTGGGATTGGGATTGGGATTGGGATTGGGATTGGGATTGGGATTGGGGTAGTCGTGGCCTAATGGTGAGGGAGTCGGGCTTTTAACCTGAAGGTTGCTGGTTCGATTCCCACGCTGGCAGGAATTGAAGGTGGGGATTGTGAATGAACAGCTCTCTCCACCTTTGATACCATGACTAAGGTGCCCTTAAGCAAGACACCTAACCCCTAGTTGCTCCCCTTGTAAGTTGCTTTGGATAAAAGTGTCTGCCAAATGTTAAATGTATGAATTCTTTTAAATAAATTAAATTTCCTTACTTTACTTTTTCAAGGAAAAAATAATTACATTACAGTAATTAATTGCATAGTAATGCTTTACACCCAACACTGCTTGCGGCGTATGATTGTCTCATCCTCTACTCTACTTCACCTCTATAATTCACTCTATTGTACTTCATTCTACTCTTTACTTCCTCAGGATGGACTAGTGATTAACCATCATGCTGACCACACTCTGAACAGTTTCTGCCAGTGGCAGTCAGGTTTGGCCGGGCGAGAAGGTCGCCGTCATGATCATGCCATCCTCCTAACCGGTCTGGATATCTGCTCCTGGAAGAATGAACCATGTGACACTCTAGGTAAGGATGACATCTGCTGATCTAACATGTGCTAGGAGGACGTCTTTGACAGCCACGTCTTTTGCAGCATCTCGCTTATGAGGGCATGTTTTTATGATGCCATGTTAAAAGAAGTTCAACTTTTAAATGCGTGTCTTGAGATACATCCTGTAGGTGTTCACCTTTGCGAAATTTGTCAGTCCTCTTTATTTAGGGGTCACACTTGGCTCCTTCATGAGTAACCGAAGCCTTGAAATGTAACTTTTTTGTTTTTCAGGAACACTAGTTTAATCAATTGTTGTTCAATAATATTTTTTGATTATTATTTAAAAATTTGAGGGTATTTTATGATACTATGCAATATTTATAACATTTTTATTCATTTATTTTTGTCCCCATTGAAAGTAATACACATTTTTTCCTAATATATTTTTAAAATTATTTTCCAATTAAAGCAGCATTCCATATTAAAATAGACAAGGCATTTAAAATCAATTTTTTTAAAGGTAGATTAATGCCATTTGGTGGGAGTAAAAAATGAAAAAGTTGAAACTTGAAAAATTAAAAGCCTTCTGCAGTTACACATTGAAATCCTTCTTTGTTTTATTGCTTGTAATCTTTAGATTAGATGAAAAATCGTGCACTACACAGCATTGTTTTAATTTCTTATTCATTTTTAATGACTTTAAACAGTACTACAGTATTATAATTACATTTTTAAAAAATAATTAAATATTTAAAGTTGTTAAACAGACATCAACATCTTGGACATTGAGAACCAAAACGTGTAAAAGCATAAAAATACTGCATCAGTAACTTAAAACCTTCACTTGTGTTTTATTTACACTGTGACTGTATAAGACAAAAACGTAGTGCTCTTTTAAGTTGATGCCAGGTTTTATTGTAATCCTGCACAAAAGAGTAAGAAATCATAGGTGCGGTGCGACATTTAAGATTAATGACCTAATATATACTTTTTGTTTGGTGATGACTACACTTAGTCGTCACTTAAGCTACTGCTAAACTGCCAAATTATTAGAGGTACAGTAACAAGTAATAACCTGTTTCCTATGAGAGCACAAGCTGTGTTCTTCACCCTGTGCCACATAAAAGAATCTCTCCCCGCTAACCCCTAACCCCATTAGCAAAGCCAGCCATGCCCCTCAAACTCAAGGCTGCAGTTCAAAGGGTGCTGAGAACACAACATTTGTAGAGTGTTAATGATTAACACTTGAGCGCAGACTGCGGCTCGCACAGCTCACGCTTGGAGGTGAAGGGGTCATGGGAGATTTCACGTCCCCCATAAGTCATGGACTGGAAGATTAAAGAGCAACGCTGAACCTTTGTTACTACCGTACACTCTTTAGATACCGTACCGCTAGTCTGAGAAAACCACCGTATGCAAAACGAATTACCCTCATGCATCATTTCTGCACATGACAGTTTCTTGAGAGCAAGAAATATCGGAAGATATAAGAGTACATATGATGAATGTTGCGTATTTTATTTAGACCTTTTACAGTACAAAAATTAATAAATCAATTGTAATGGGTCATGAAAGACATTTTTGTCAAGTATATGAACCTTTTTTTTCATCCCAGTTGAGATTTTCAATATGCCTGGAAGACAAATAAATCTGGTACAACACATTTGTGCAATACATGCAAGTATTTTATCACTCAGTACGTATGTGTCTAAAAACAGCACATATTTTAAGTGATTAAATCAAAGGAAACTAACTCGGACTCCTTTGGTCCTTTTGGGGTTTGACTTTGGTCCAACATACACTGGACTTCATCTCCATAGGTTTTGCATTGAAGAGTTAGAAAGTCGTAATTTGTCATAAAATACAGTTCTCTTAGATCTCAGACCAGTGTTGCAACACATATAGAATTGTTCAAAGCATTTTGTGAGGTTGCCTTTGTATTTTTTCATGCCTTCTACAGTTAATATACTACTCCTAGTTGTAGAAAGCCTAGCATGTAATGTGTTTCAGATTCATACTGGTTGAAGTAACTCATATATCTGTTCAGATTTCCTGCGCCTGACTCGAAACAACTGGATTTAATCTTTCTCTTGAACTCGCAGTCAAACAAATACACTCTAAATCTTGATCTGATTACATCAGTCCATCATTTGCCATTTCACACTCTTGTGTTTATTGCCCTCTCTCTTCTGCGCGATACAGATACTGATCAAAAATTTGGGGTCAGTAAGCTTAGTAAAGTGATAATAAAGACATTTATAAAGTTACAAACAATTTCTTTTTCAGATAAATGCCGTTCTTTTAAAATTTCTATTCATCAAAGAATCTTGAAAAAGTAAGACATGCAAAATTACGTTCAAATACATTCAACGTTGATAATAATAAGAAATGTTTCTTGAGCAGCAAATCAGCATATTAGAAGGAGGATCATGTGACACCGAAGACTGGAATAATTATTCTTTTGCCATCACAGGAATAAATTGCATTATATTCACACAGAAAAAGTTTTTTTAAATTCAATAATATTTTAGAATATTACTTTTTTTTTTTTTTTTTTGGTGAGCAGAAGAGACTTCCAAAACTTTCAAATCATTCGGCTTTCAAAAACATCAAACAATCTCACGGACCACAAACTTTGATCTGGTATAAATTAATTTTTGCTAGCTCTGTGGCTCCATTTATGAGTTGTACTTCATAATTGTTGACTTTTCATTCACCCATAATCCATTCATTGTTTCAATTTCAGGTTTTGCTCCAATCAGTGGAATGTGCAGTAAGTACCGGAGCTGCACGATCAATGAAGACACAGGTCTTGGTCTGGCTTTCACCATCGCCCATGAATCTGGCCACAAGTAAGAGTCAAATTTATAATTAACCTCTAATAGTTTCCCTCATATCCGGTTGCCTGTATTGGATCAATGAAAGCCTTGTTTTCCACAGCTTTGGAATGGTCCATGATGGCGAAGGCAATGTGTGTAAGAAGTCGGTTGGAAACATTATGTCTCCCACCTTGGCTGGACATAATGGTTTATTCTCCTGGTCCTCCTGTAGTCGACAATATCTAAACAGATTTCTAAGGTGAGAAAAGACTCGTTTTGACATGTAGGATCTGTTTCCCAAATAACAGTTTTGAATGCCAGTATCATGAACTTTTTTTTTTTTTACAATGCATCAATAGAACTACAGTGTTGTGGAAACTGTAATAACCTTTAAGTCACATGGAAAGACTATGCCAAAATCACATGCTTTACCCATTGGCAGCCCAAAGTGGCATTAGAAAAGCAGTGCAAAGATATTAACAACTGTGCCCTTTACTGAGCATCTCCTGTCCATTAGTCATCCATGCAGAATCACCCAGCGTGAGCCCAGTGAGAGTCTAGACACCAACCTCATCTTTTAAAAGTAGTATTTGTAGTGCTGCTTTGGTTGTGATATGTAAAAGCGAGCAGCTCCATCAGGTTTTAAATTTCACTTTCTGTCTGAGAGCCACGTCTGTGCTCGTGAAAGTGGATCAGCTTGACCCCTTCCCCTTAAATTAACCAACATGTCAAATGAACCGGCCTCATTCTCCGTTATCATGATGAGCTCATCTGGGTGAAGCTCCCTGGCAAAGAGCTGGAATCAGTAGTTCTAGGCCTCTTGGGGGGGAAAAGGGACTCCCTGCCAGGTGATAGTAGATGCTCGTAGTTGCTTTACCCATTTCCTACAGTTCGTCCTGCAGCAATGCTTCTTGTGAAAAGGGAAATGGGGTTGCATAAATATGCAGGATTTTTGAACTGGTCATGGCACACAGCATTGTGGTTGACAGTTGGACTCCTGTGAGTCTTAAGATTTAGTATGCTTTAGTATGTTAGTATTTAGTGTGCTAGTAGGAAAGCATGCTTTCTGTAGCACAACAGCAGAGCATGGTGCTAGCAATTCCACAGTCATGGGTTTGTTTCCAAGAGAATGCGTAAACTGATAAAATGTATACCTTGATTACAATGTGTACCTTGAAAGTTGCTTTGGATAAAAGTATCTGACAAATGCATAAATGTTTTTGTAGGCCAAAACCTGTAAACCAGTAGCATTTTAGTACTTACAGTCCCATCATCCTGGGGGGTGTTCCAGAAAGCAGGTTATGTGAAATACCCAGGTATGTTTAAGAGTAAGTAAGCCGATAACCTCAACTTTCGGTTCCAAAAACAGAGGTAACTTTCAGGGTATGTAAGTAACCATAGCAACTTACTCTCTGAACATAACCTGCTCTGGAGTAGGTTATGTTCCAGGGTTAGTTTGCTTAAGAGGTACTCAGATGTGTGTTATTTAATTAATATAGTTATATTAATGTAACTAAATTTGTTATAGTTACAGTTATATATACAATGTTATATTATACTAATATATATACAATTCAATACAATATTCAATTCTAATATATGCATTTATTTTATCGTCTTCTAGCACATGGATCTGCTTTTATCCTTTTTATAGCGAAACGTTTTCTATACCATCATTTCTATAATAAAATACAAATGTGATATCTTATTAAGTATTTAGCGTCAAACAAACAATATAATTCTTATTCTCAGTGAATAAAGATTACTTATTCAATAATAAGATTGAAAAAATTATTACACAACCACCAAATAGGTGGCGATGTATACTAAGTAGGTGATGTAAATTGCCATTAAACAAAAGAAGAAGAAGCAAGTAGAATGGTGCGCTTTTTCTTAACGTCTGTTTCCATGGTGAATCATCGATTCGTCGCTCGGTTGACGAATGTCTTGGCTGAACTTACTGCCTGAAGCATTTTTGGAATTAGCATACCTTGAGTAAGCAAGGTTTAGGTTAATCAACCAAGAGTTCAGGGCATATGTGATGGTAAGTTAACCTTGCTTTCTGGAATACCCCCCTGAAGTCAAAGGTTTTTTTTTTGTTTTTTTTTATCGCATCACATACGTCCGAACATACCGCAAAGACTTCATCCAACAACTCACTAGCATGTATATTTTGCACCTGTGTGAGAGAATATAGCTCTCCATACCAGTAGGTGGCAGTAGTCTACAATCGATAAGTTAAGTTAAGTCATGACGTATTGTCAAGTATGGTGACCCATTCTCGAAATTGGTGCTCTGCATTTAACCCATCCAAGCCAAACTAGGACTGTGGATATACAAATTGTAAACAAACCTTACTATTGCTTACTATTTTGAATATCATGTTGATCACTTTCTTCATTCCAGACGGCGATGTCGTTACAAAAATATTTGTATATTGGAATGCTCAAGTACGATGACATGAATTCAGAACAGTTCTCTTTGTGCCCTCTTGACATTTGCTTGCTTCACTATAAAGCTGAACAGGCAATCAGAGTTCTCTGTTATCACTGACACTGACCGAAACCGATTCAACGTGCTCAATTTGCCAAAATGGGGTCTGACCTGTGCCAATAGCCAGGTTTCCATTCAGTTTTTGCGAGGCTTTTTATTAACAGAGCAAATATGCACAAAAAAATATTTACGAAATTTTCTGTCTTCAGGCCGTTTCCATCCAGTTGGCTTTTTACCGTTAAAATGGTGTGCATGATGACGTCATCCCTAAAAAAAAAAATTAACATTGTCACACAAGTTTTGCTGTATCAGAATCATACACTTATGCTGGACGTATAGCTTGTTTTATGCAATAATCCAAAAGTCAATGGAAAAATCCTATTGGGTTTTTGTCAAGGAAATCAGGGTGATGCTGACTTTCAGGTTGGCCTACTGCATTGTCACACAAGTTTTGCTATATCACTAAACAAGTCTGTCCTTGAGCCGTTTACATACATAATTTTGCGTGTATCGTAAATTCGTATCTTTTGCATCCCAAATACTTTTTGTACAGAGTAATGAAATTTGCCAGTATTGCTTATTTTCTCACATAATGTTACTTAATAGGAAATATAAGACGATGAAGTGGAGCAGCTCGTCTGACAGGACTTTTACTGCCTTTATTTGATGAAGCAACACAGAGCAGTTCATTTGTCCTGTATGAGAATGTTTTTAGGGTCCATAAAAAGACTGGGACAGTGAAATATTCAGTGTTTGCAAATCGCAACAATCCTTAATGCCTTGAACATGCAGTCAAGCCAGTCGTCGTCGCGGCCGGGAACGCATTCAAATCAAGAGATATTCGTTCTGGTTTCAGAGTTCAATAACATCAAACTTGTCAAAAACAGAATCGCTGTAGATTTTTATTTATTTATTTATTTATTTTCAGAGACCGATGCAGCTACACATTTTATTTGTGTATTTAACTTTTTTTTTTTTTTTAATGGTCTGCTTTAGCTGCATTATTGTCACACATAACATTTCTAAAATTCTATTAGTTTTATTTTCCAACGACTTTGTTTTCCTAATTTATTTGAGATAAAATTCTTTATTAATAAATTGCACTTTTAAAATTATTTTATGTAAAAGTGTTATGTTTGTGATTTTCATTTGTCATGTAGCCTAGAAAAGCTTCTGATCATGAAATTGAAGCAGACTCACGATTTTATGACAGCACTTTTATTTATTCAGGTACAGAAGTAACATTTCAGTATTTTATTTTACCTATTTTTGATAGAAACCCCACTTATTTTTGTTACCTTTGAAATACAAAGAAATGTTGCTTTAACAGGAGCAACACCACGAATGCGGACGCTAAACGTAGGCTATAGGCCAATTCTGTCATGTGACACCAAATTTACTTTTTAATAATTTACTAATTTGACATTTGAAGTATCGATGTAGAATTTATGCACTAAAGATAAACGCAAGAAAATTGTGTCGACATTTGAACCATTTTACCGACAAATGGCATTTCCATCAGCAATATCGCTAAATATTTTAAAGCGCTTAACCTTTTTTCGCAAAAAAATCCTTGGATGGAAACCTGACTAATGATGTGAAACGCACCACAAAAACTGAGCTTACAGATCCTTAATGATGCCCTGATGTTGGCCGACCGTTGGCTTGGTGTGTCACCTTAAGAATCATATACTTATGTTGGACGCAAGCTTGTTTTCTGCAATAATCCAAAAGTCAGTGGAAAAATCCTACTGGGTTTTTGTCAAGGGTACCAGGGTGATGCTAACTTCCAGGTTGGCCTACAAAAATATGCAATCACTGCACTCTATTTCCCCAGTGACAAACATAAGATGTCTTTAACCCTGCTCCTGGAGACCAGCAAAGTTTGTATCCAACCTGCTTTAGCACACCTGCTTTTGATTTTCAAGTGATCCTGAAGAGCTTGATTAGCTGGTTCAGGTGTGTTTTATTAGGGTTAAAGCTAAACTCTGCTGGACAGTGGGTCCCCAGGAGTAGGGCTGAAGACCTCTGACATACGCTGACTGTCTTGACGACACACTAATGTGTCCAGCAGGATTTGGATCATAAGCTCCACATATTTCACGCTCATTGGTAGTTGCCCTTTATTTGCATAATTTTAAACTTTTCTCAACTTGGACATGGTCACCAAGAAGTCGCTCATGGCACCAGAAGTTGAAGCTCTCCTTTACAAATTAGTAGGATCATTCATCAAACTTTGTGGTTTCGACATCTCCACCGCATCACGTATCCTGAAGCGGTAAGTGTTGCAAACTGGTGTAAGGAGCCAACCTATCAACCCAATCAGACTGCATGTACCAAAACCTGTAGTGTGACAGTGGCATTAGAGTCGCCAGAGTCTGCCTGTGATCCACAGCTTTTCCAGGACTGTCTGAAGGCGACAAACTGCAGAATGATCATCCGTCATTTCTCTTTCCACACCCATGGCTCCCCAAAAACAGCAGTGTGCTGCAGATAAATACGGCAATGCTCTCTCCGTCAGCTGTCCTCCCATCTGTTTCTCATTCCTCATGAGCAGCCTCACCTACGTCACCATGTGCCTATCGACATACAACCTTCAAATCACAAGACCTTCAAGTAGCTAAAGCCTGATCTGCTTTCAGACCCTCTGTCACAGCTCTCCGCTTTTATCACTCTCCTCACTAATAAAACCGAGCTTGAAAGGGAGTCTGGCCGGGTCTGGCTTTAGCAGATCTGTCTTATAGCTGTCGGTCGCCTTAATCTGGGGGGAAACTTAAAGAGGTGACACTGGGAAAACTGAGTGGTGATGAGGAACTGTATCAGATTAATCTGGCACTGACATTCTTGCCTCTGTGGGCCAGATGCTGCTGCATTGATCCTTCTCCAGATAATTGGAAGCAGGACCTAAGAAGGACAGGGTTTCCCTTCACAGGGTCCACTGAAACACAGGGATTCTGGGATAGCTGGATGTAGTAGACTTCAACTTGATAGTGCAATGGTCTGCTACAATACCAAGAACAACAACATCTATATGTACAGATAAAAACCATTCAGTTCACTTCTCATTTTTACTAATCAACCAGTCATTCAGAAAAGTAAAAATTGCCCTGCTCTTGGCGCCACTTATAAAACAAGATCTCTATATATTATTTTCCTTATACTCTTTTATATATGTGACCCGTGCTGCTAACATGAATTGCAATGTGCAAATTTTCAAAATTGAGTTCTCATTTTTCATTCCACATTCACATTTTTTATATATATTCATTCATTACACACAGAATGATATACTTCAAATATTTATTTATTTTAATTTCGATGATTATAACTGACAACTAAGGAAAATCGCAAATGCAGTATCTCAGAAAATTAGAATATTGTGAAAAGGTTCAATATTGAAGATACCTGGTTCCACACTCTAATCACCTAATGAACTCAAAACACCTGCAAAGGCCTTTAAATGGTCTCTCAGTCTAGTTTTGTAGGCTACACAATCATGGGGAAGACTGCTGACTTGACAGTTGTCCAAAAGACGACCTTTGATACCTTGCACAAGGAGGGCAAGACACAAAAGGTCATTGCAAAAGAGGCTGGCAGTTCACAGAGCTCTGTGTCCAAGCACATTAATAGAGAGACAAAGGGAAGGAAAAGATGTGATAGAAAAAAGTGTACAAGCAACAAAGTGTACAAGCGGGATAACCGCACACTGGAGAGGATTGTGAAACAAAACCCATTCAAAAATGTGGGGGAGATTCACAAAGAGTGGACTGCAGCTGGAGTCAGTGCTTCAAGAACCACTACGCACAGACGTATGCAAGACATGGGTTTCAGCTGTCGCATTCCTTGTGTCAAGCCACTCTTGAACAACAGACGGTGTCAGAAGCGTCTCGCCTGGGCTGAAGACAAAAAGGACTCGACTGCTGCTGAGTGCTCCAAAGTTATGTTCTCTGATGAAAGTAAATTTTGCATTACTTTTTGCATAAATCAGGATCCCAGAGTCTGGAGGAAGAGAGGAGAGGCACATAATCCACGTTGCTTGAGGTCCAGTGTAAAGTTTCCACATGTAGTGATGGTTTGGGGTGCCATGTCATCTGCTGGTGTTGGTCCACTGTGTCAACGCAGCCGTATACCAGGAAGTTTTAGAGCAGTTCATGCTTCCTGCTGCTGACCAACTTTATGGAGATGCAGATTTCATTTTCCAACAGGACTTGGCACTTGCACACAGTGCCTGGTTTAAGGACCATAGTATCCCTGTTCTTAATTGGCCAGCAAACTCACCTGACCTTAACCCCATAGAAAATCTTGTGAAGAGGAAGATTCGATATGCCAGACCCAACAATCCAGAAGAGCTGAAGGCCACTATCAGTGCAAACTGGGCTCTCATAACACCTGAGCAGTGCCACAGACTGATCGACTCCATGCCACGCGCATTGCTGCAGTAATTCAGGCAAAAGGAGCCCCAACTATTGAGTGCTGGACATGCTCATACTTTTCATGTTCATACTTTTCAGTTGGCCAAGATTTTTAAAAATCCTTTCTTTGTATTGGTATTAAGTAATATTCTAATATTCTGAGATACTGAATTTGGGATTTTCCTTAGTTGTCAGTTATTATCATTAAAAGTAAATTAAAAGAAATAAACATTTGAAATATATCAGTCTGTGTGTAATGAATGAATATAATATACAAGTTTCACGTTTTGAATGGAATTAGTGAAATAAATCAACTTTTGATTATATTCTAATTATATGACCAGCACCTGTATATTAAAACCTACTGTATCACACGGATCTAATATAATGTCACACATCAGATGTTTTTCCACAACAGTTAACCAATCGTTCACTTAAGACATAACAGATAATATTTGCATGAATACTCAAAGACATTTTTGAAACACTGTAATTGTGTGTATACAGTGGGGAGAACAAGTATTTGATACACTGCCGATTTTGCAAGTTTGCCCACTTACAAAGCATGTAGAAGTCTGTAATTTTTATCATAGGTACTCTTCAACTGTGAGTGACGGAATCTAAAACAAAAATCCAGAAAATCACATTGTATGATTTTTAAGTAAATAATTTGCATTTTATTGTATGACATAAGTATTTGATACATCAGAAAAGCAGAACTTAATATTTGGTACAGAAACCTTTTTGATCATATGTTTCCTGTAGTTCTTGACCAGGTTTGCACACAGGTTTGCATACCTTCTCCAGATCCTTCAGGTTTTGGGGCTGTCGCTCTGCATGACTTTCAGCTCCCTCCAAAGATTTTTTATAGGCTTCAGGTCTTGAGATGCTTCTCACGCCCTGTCTGTGTGTTTCGGGTTGTTTTCATGCTGGAAGACCCAGTCACGACCCATCTTCAATGCTCTTACTGAAGGAAGGAGGTTGTTCGCCAAGATCTCACAATACATGACCCCATCCATCCTCCCCTCAATACGGTGCAGTCGTCCTGTCCCCTTTGCAGAAAAGCATCCCCAAAGAATGATGTTTCCACCTCCATGCTTCATGGTTGTTCTTGGGGTTGTACTCATCCTTCTTCTTCCTCCAAACACGGCAAGTGGAATTTAGACCAAAAAACTCTATTTTTGTCTCATCAGACTACATGACCTTCTCCAATTCCTCCTCTGGATCACCCAGATGGTCACTGGCAAACTTCAGACAGGCCTGGACATGCGCTGGCTTGAGCAGGGGGACATTGCGTGCTCTGTAGGATTTTAATGTGTGTTACTAATGGTTTTCTTTACGACTGTGGTCCCAGCTCTCTTCAGGTCATTGACCAGGTCCTGCCCTGTAGTTCTGGGCTGATCCCTCACCTTCCTCATGATCATTGATGCCCCACGAGGTGAGATCTTGGATGGTACCCCAGACCAAAGGAGATTGACCGTCATCTTGAACTTCTTCCATTTTCTAATAGTTGTTGCCTTCTCACCAAGCAGCTTGCCTATTGTCCTGTAGCCCATCCCAGACTTGTGCAGGTCTACAATTTTATCCTTGATGTCCTTACACAACTCTCTGGTCTTGGCCATTGTGGAGAGGTTGGAGTCTGTTTGATTGAATGTGTGGACAGGTGTCTTTTATACAGGTAACGAGTTCAAACAAGTTCAGTTAATACAGGTAATGAGCGGAGAACAGGACTCTTAAAGAAAAACTAACAGAGCCGGAATTGTTACTGGTTGGTAGGTGATCAAATACTTATGTCATGCAATACAATGCAAATTAATTATTTAAAAATCATACAATGTGATTTTCTGGATTTTTGTAAGATGAAAGATTGTTTTGTTTACATCAGCATCAGTTTGAAAATCACATTTTATTGGTTCAGACTTTTCGTTCGCTATGAATATTCACATTGTTAGAAAGCATTTTTCACTTGTTTTGCCTGTAGCTTGAAATTAGCCGTGATCATTGCGACTCATTTTGCCTGCACGGGTCACATATTATTTTCCTTATATCAACATATTTTCAGAAAAATCTCAATCAGATTTTTGGCCGCAAATCGTGCATCCCTAAACTCAAGTTTCGAATGGGAACAGCAATATGCAGACTTCCTGTTCAAGGTTCTTTCATTATTCTGGTGGAACACCTATATTAGTACGTTTTTCAGGATTTGCGTGTTATATAGTATATATTTAGATCTTACAGACTAGTCGATGTGACGCCTCTTACAAACATACTTCCCCCACACACTCGCATACTGACACACTCTCGTCATCGAGCAGGCGAGCGGCCCGGAGCGTCTGCTAAACTACTCAGAGCTCATTCAGGGTTTCACTGTATGCCTGGTTGTGTAAAACACACTGTATTAAACAATGTAAAATACTTTCTCATGATCCTTGATATCGTTTACACACGGAGCCTCTCTGTCGGCCTGTATAATAACGGCAGCATTGAATAACATACGTCATGATAAAGTCATAGAATGTGTTGAAAAGAGAAATCGCTAAATGTAGCCAAGGGAACTACTGTTGTTATGTTGTCATGGTATCCAGCTCTACTGTACTGGAGGCAAGCTGTTTAACAGTCATGTTTCTGTCTCAGTACCGCCCAGGCCACCTGTCTGTCTGACGAGCCCAGCGCCATACAGGAGTACAAATACCCAGAGAAACTTCCTGGAGAGCTGTACGACGCTGACACGCAGTGCAAGTGGCAGTTTGGAGAGAAAGCTAAACTGTGCACTCTGGACTTCAAGAAGGCAAGGCCATTATTATCAATATTTCATATTGTTTTATAGATGAAATCACTTTTCTGGTCATGTCAGAAATACCATATTTATGAGTTGAGTGCACATGAACAGTACCACATGACACGTTCTAGCTAAATTTTGTGTAAATCCTGCTGAAGATTAGCTATTCAAGCTTGACACGAAACACTGCTCATTTAGCGTGTTAAAGAGGCGAACATTTACGCTTCAAAATAACTACACGGGAATTATAAAATGTGTATGAAATTCCACAGCATATGGATTTTACCAAAATCAGAGAAACGGCCTTAGTTATGACTTCCAAGTCGGACCTTCCTAGGAGCACTTGAGTTTCCATGCTGATTAATGCTTGACTAGATTCGTGCTGATTTAGTGTTAGACATACTGTTCACCAACAAAACTTTCTGCTCAACCATGCATGGTCTTGTGGAGCTAGTAGGTCTTGTTGATTAAGCTAGTTAAGGAGACTCGTTGTATCTAGTGCACCAACTTCCAAAAATACACTACTGTTCAAATGTTTGGAGTGAGTAAGATGTTTTTTTAGATTGATGTTTTTGTAAGAAGGCTCTTATACTCACCAATATATAATATATACTCACTCATATTATAAAATGTAATTTATTCCTGTGATCAAAGCTGAATTTTCATCATCATTACTCCAGTCTGCAGAGTCACATGATCCTTCAGAAATCATTGTAATATGCTGATTTGCTGCTCAAGCAACATTTCTTATGATCAATGTTATGATAAACATTTTTTTGGGAATCAAGACGCAATGCATGACCACAAAAAGTGGCTGTTTTGTTTTAAATGAGGATATACTTAAGAGTCTATGACTGGATCATTATTGCTGTGATTGTTTCTAGCATGTTATATGTTTGGGTACAGTTCTTTTAACACGAATTGATGGAGTATAATGCTTTTTATTTCTTAAACAAACATGTAAGTTAAGTTAAAGTCTTTATTGTCATTGTACTGCTGTGCAAAAAACAATTTGTTGGTATCCCACGTTCTCAAACATACATAAAAACAACATTAAAAAAGGCAACACAAATTATAGACAAAAAGCACAACAACAGTGCGTAGTGCAATTACAAACAGCTGTAGCAAAAAAGCTATTTTTTTTAGGTACAAGAGAAAATTGTCTTGTATCTCCTACCCAAAGTTGAGTAGATTAAAGAGGTAGTGTGCAGGGTGAATGGGATCTGTAATAATTTTGAAGGTTCTGCTCCGACATCTGGACAAATAAATGTCCTCAATTGATTTTGGTTACTCGTTGCAGAGCCCTCTGTTCCACTCTTGTACATTTATCGTACCAAGATGTGATGCAATATGTTGGTACACTCTCCACTGCACATTGGCAAAAGTTAACAAGAAGTTTCTGAGGCAATCTTGCTTTCTTTAATCTTCTCAAAAAATAGTTTTTTTCAAATATTCTCAAAAAATAAAACATTGTTGTGCTTTTCCAATGACAGTGGAGGTGTGCATAGACCAAGAAAAATCCTCTGTAATGTTTAACGCCAAGAATTTAAGAACAGGGTACTGTCTCCACAGCCACCCCATTCGTGAACACTGGACTCAGATCAATTTTCCTCGTCTTCCTAAAATACTCCACTATCTCGTTTGTCTTCTTGGTGTTACGGATGAGATCATTGTTGGAGCACCAGGCTGCCAGGTTCTGTACTTCGTCTCTGTATGCATACTCATCATTAGAACTTTCACGGTAGTATCGAGCCGCTGCGTCCATGTGTGCCGCCATCTTGCCAACTTGTAGGAAGATGTATCATGGCCATATTCTAGCATGACAAAGCCAAGATTCATCAGCATGAAGAATCATTTTCACACATGAATTGGCACCTCTGAGTTCAGACCTTAAATTCATTGAAAGTCTTTGGGATGTGCTGGAGGAGACTTTACAGAGTGCTCTACTCTTGTATTGTCAACACAAGTTCTTGACCAATAATTTTCCTCTTGATGGAAATAACATTACAACATTAATTTCCGTCAAAAGGTGCATCAATTTTTGGTCAAGATCTTGTATTGACAACGTTTGTAAAGTCTTTGTAAAGTCTGAAAGATCAGTATTTATGTACATTATATTATATCTTATTTATCATGTTCAAATATAAATATTTTTCAACATTATTAGTCCTCTTACTGCCACTTTTTGAGAAAAAAAATCTTACTAACCCCAATTTTTTTGTCTGGTAAGGTATGCAGCTTCACAGGTCTTTTCAACGGGAGCATGACTGATATATTTGATCTAGTCTGAGCTACGTTATTGTTAAACTGATAAGAATCCATTTGTGTGGTTCTTATCATGGAGTTTAAGGAAAGAGGAAGCTAATCCATCTTATCATCATTTGGAAAGAGGAAGCTAGTCCAGGGAGAGCAGGGATCAAGCGTGACAGCGTGATTGAGAGTAATGCCTCAGCTGAGACAGAAACAAGCTCTCACGGTAATTTCACTGGAGAGGTCTGTCACACTGCACCCCAGCACACATGTGCCACACGTTTTTAATCATGTTTTTTTAGGATATGACCCTGACAGCACACACGCAGGGGTGAGACGCCTGTTCAACAAGCTCCACTGTTCATTATTTAGAATGTACAATGGATAAAAAGTCTACAAAAACATATATTTGAAGAGTTAATTTGCAAAAACAGATAACTCCATTTTTATTAATTCTCACAAATAATGTTTTTTTTTAATGTGCATTCCAAGTAATATTAATCAAACTACTGTGACGAAGCAGAGTCATCAGAATTGGGATCCATCTGCAGCATTATTAGTACAATCAGAGTCAGACAATGCAGGGTCGATACACAGCAGTAACAACAGTGGAGACAAAGCAGAAATGGAAACAGGGACAGGCTAGTGTTTGAGACAGGCGGCAGACATTCGATAGTCCAATGAACTGGCAAGGGTCAGGATACGCAGCGAGGGTTCAATAAATGCAGTAACAGTCCAGGTCAAAATAGAATATCAATCCACAGAAATAACGCTCGGTAATGATCACAGTAGCAAATCAAGACTTCGCGGCGAGTGGATGTGTATGGTGTGTATTTATAGTGTGCTGTAAATACCTGCATTGCAGGTGTCGGTGCAATCAATCTCAGGTATGAGGGTTTATGGGAAATGAAGTCCGAAACAGTTAATATCCCCCCCCCCCCCTTGTCTTCAACAAGGTCGAGGGGCCGGCTTCTCCGGATGCATACTGTGGAATTCTTCCGTTAGTGTGGGGTCGAGGATATCACCTGCGTTGGCCCAAGATTGCTCCTCCGGGCCGTACCCCACCCATTCGACCAGGTACTGCAGAGTACCACCCCGGCGTCTGGAGTTGAGCAGCTCATGTACCCGATACGCCTCCTCACCATCAACCAGAATGGGCGGTGGGGTCTGGATCTCGGCTTCTCTCTCCGACTCTCCTCTCGGACCAGCAGCGGGTTTTAGCAGAGAAACATGAAAGTGGGAGAGATACAGTATTTATTAGGCAAGTTTAAACGAAATGACATGGGAGTAATCTGTCTTAAAATTTTGAATGGACCCACATGCCTAGGACTGAGTTTTCTGCATGGAAGTTTGAGGTGGAGATCCCTTGTGGACAGACAAACCCACTGCCCTGGAGCGTATTTAGGACTGGGACGTCGGTGACGATTGGCCTGCTGTTCTTGTCTATGTACTGCGTGTAGTAGGTGAGTGTGTGCACGGTTCCAGACTTCCTCGCTGCGTTGAAGCCACTCTGTAACTGAGGGGAGATTGGATGGTTCACCGGACCAGGGAAACATGGGTGGTTGATAACCCAAGACATATTTGAAAGGAGTTTGCCCAGTTGCAGGTTTTTGTAGGGAGTTCTGGGCGTACTCTGCCCACATTAAATATTCACTCCACTCCATCTGGTTGTGATGGCAGTAGGAGCAGAGGAAACGTGTAAGTTCCTGATTCAGGCGTTCTGTTTGGCCATTGGACTGGGGGTGATCACCTGAAGTGAGGCTGACATTCACATTGAGCTGTTTGAAGAAGGCTGACCATACTCGGGAGGTGAACTGAGGGCCTCGATTAGACACAATATCTTCAGGTAATCCATAAAAGCGGAAGATTTAATCACACAGAATCTGAGCCGTTTCAAAGGCGGTGGGAAGTTTAGGTAATGGGATGAGTCAGCAGGCTTTAGAGAAGTGATCTATGATTGTGAGAATGGTGGTGTTTCCCTGGGAACTGGGAAGGTCAGTGATGAAGTCAGTGGTGATATGAGACCATGGATGTTGTGGAGTGGGTAAAGGCTGAAGCAATCCGGCGGGTAGTTGTTGAAGAGTTTTGGTAGTATTGCAGACGGAACAACCCTTCACAAAGCTTGTGGTATACAATGACATTGTGGGCCACCAAAACTGGTTAGTGAGCAGCTTTCTCTCAAAGGTTCAGGCACAAAGGTGAGGTTAGGTGGGCAGCCCGGTGGAGGAGGATTCTGAGTATTGAACTGAGTGATCTTGGTCATAATATCCCACTGTACTGGTGCAACGAGCAAGGTTTCTGAAATAATGTTGAGGCCAGTCAAGCACGGCCTTTACTTTCCCATCATCCATTGCCACTCCCTCTGGACTGATGATGTAGCCCAAGAGGGATGTGGATCTCTGCCTTGGCGTACAGCTGGAATTATATTAAGCATTTTAGCAGGGATCTTACATGTTGAACGTGGTCCTCGAGGGAGTTAGAGTAGATCAAGATGTCATCGTTGTACACGATCACCCATCTTTCAAGCATGTCGCGGAACACGTCATTAATGAATGATTGGAACACGGAGAGACTGTTCGCCAGGCCGAATGGCATAACCAAATATTCGTAGTGCCCAGAGGAAGTGGAGAAGGCTGTTTTCCACTCATCCCCCTCTCTGATGCGAATTAAGTTATATGCGCTGCGTAGATTAAGTTTAGTGAAGTATTTGGCCTGACAGAGTTGTTCTAGCGCAGCAGGAACCAATGGCAGGGGGTATCGAAATTTGACAGTGATATCAATTTGACACCATCTCTTTTTTTTAACGAAGAAGAATCCAGCAGAGTTAAAAGAGTTAAAGAGTTAAAGTGAGTACATGTTGTCGAGTAAAATCATATGAAATGAAATTGCCGGCAGCTCCAGAATCTAAAAGAGCGGAAGCACGTATGGTCTTGTCTTGGGCTATTATTTTCACTGGAATTTTAACACCTGAGGAAGTATAATTGAGTTGAGCAGCCCCGCAGTGCTGATGAATGGAAAAGAATGCAAACACGCAATACGGCGCAAAGGTCAGATGTCCATTTAGCACGTAAACAGCTCCAACAGAGCTTTGTGGTTGGCCCAAAGCAGACTAGTTCTGAACTCGTACATACTCATATCAGTAATCCTGCTCTTTGTTCACACACAGCATCATAACGGTAATTTACTGGTAATGTATAAATTCTCATACTGGGGAATTGCCAGAAGTGATTCTCCAGTATTTCTGAAAAGGTCCTGTTCACACATAATCTTTTATCAGTAATTAACCGGCAATTTGCCAATAAAGTCTGGATGTGTGAAAGGGGAGTTGCAAAGCAATGCGTAATTCAAAATAGAGGGGTAAAACACCTGTAAAATATCAATATGGAAAATTCATTCATACTAACACAGTATATTAGCCCATAGTTTTAAAGGTCTGGTTGATTATGGTGTAACTTTTTTAACTTTAGTTAATATGTAATGTTGCTGTTGCTGTGAGCATAAACAAAATCTGCAAAGTTATGACGCTCAAAGTTCAATACAAAGGGAGATATTTTCTTTTACAGAAATCACTTTTTAAGGACTACAACAAACAGTTGGTAGGGACTACAACAAGCTTCTTCCCGGGTTGGTGATATCACTAACCATAAAATTTACATAAACCCCACCCCCAGGAACATACAACAAAGAGGGTGAGGCCATGTTGGGCTGCTTTAGAGAAGAGGAAGAGTTGTTGTAGTAGAGTGTTGTTGATGCCGTCATTTTATGCCGGACTGCTTCACAAACAAGGGACAATTCAACACTGGATTTGCAAAATGCACATGCTAGTCGATGAGTTGAATCAACTCTACAGACTCTATATAAATGTATCCACTAACCATTCAGAAATGTCCAGTTTCATTCTAAACGATGTAACTTCTTCCTGAGTCTCTCCAACAGTGTCCGACTCCGGTTTGAACAATGTAACTGACAATCATCATTGTGGCTGCGTGAGATTGTCCAACTTTGTTGTTGTTGAGCAACCGAAGCCTTCTGGAAAGCGGGCCGGGAGCAGCAGCTCATTTGTATTTAAAGGGACACACACAAAAATGGCGTGTTTGAAAATTTGACAAACCATAATAAATGATCTGTGGGGTATTTTGAGCTGAAACTTCACAGACATTCTGGGCACACCAGAGACTTAAATTACATGTTTTAAAAGAGGAAGTATTGGTCCCCTTTAAAGATTTACATGCTTTCTGTGAACATTTGATCTGTATCCTTAAGTCCAGGGAGTCTGATGCCATGATGGCTCAGTCGGTTTAATTATTCACAACATCACTGCATACTAAAGCCTGAGAGGAGAGCACTTGTTCTATTTCTCGATTTCTGAAATCTGTAAATCAGTTGTAACGTTTTCTGTGATTCAGGAATTCCGGCTGTCTGAACTCAATAGAGATTTGCTAAAATAATTTTTTCCACTGTCTAGTCTATACATCTAAAATTGGACCTCCCTGTAGAGAAATTTGATAGAGTGCAGCTCCAGCAGACCTCTCTTCAGGCCTGTACGGTCTCGTGAAGTAAAGGCAGAGCTAAATATACTCTGGAGGGAAGCCAATGGGAAGCTCTATTTTCTGGGCTCCTATTGTCCTGATATCACCTAACTGTACATATGCAGTCAGAGAATTGGAACACTGTCTACTGCACTGATGATGACTATATAATGGTAATTATGCAGCATAATCCAACTATGATAAAGAGACGCATTTAACTTTTTGCACAAAGATTTCACTAAATGTATGTACCATAAATGTGCAATTATTGGCATGGATGTAAGCTTTCAGTTGCCATAACAGGGCTACTTTATTCACGTTTCGTAGTAGGGAAGTTACGTAGTAACAAGTGATTATTATTGGTATTAGCATGTGATCTCAACATTGCAGCCAAGTAGTTATACATTTAAGTATTGAGTAATAAGTAACTACATGTATTTACTATAGGGTTAGGATTAGGGTTTAGTTTGGTTTAGGATTAGTTACAAGTAATTATTCATGATGTATAGTTATATCTATAGTTACTACATGTAAAATATAACAATAACACTGTAAAATAAAGTGTTACCGGGTTTGGTTTAGGGTTAGTTGCATGTAATTATGCATAATCTACTGTTATTACTATGGCAAGAAGATGTAACCTATGTAACAAGGACACTGTAAAATATTTCTATCTGAAAAAAATGCTGTTCTTTTGAACTTTGTTCATCAAAAAATCCACAAAAGATTTCCACAAACTTATGAAGCTGCAAAACTGTTTTCAACAATGACAATAAGAAGAAATGTTTCTTGAGCAGCAAGATTTCCGAAGGATCATGTGACACTGAAGACTGAAGTAATGATGTTTAATATTCAGTTTTGATTACTGGAATTAATTAAATTTGACAATATATTACTGTTTTTTACTGTTTTACAGTTACTGTTTTTTTTTTTTTATCAAATAAATGCAGCCTTGGTGAGCAGAAGATACTTTTCTCCAAAAAATCTCAAACTTTTCAAAAGTAGTTTTTAAGTAATTTTTGACCCAGAAACAGTTAGCAGTAAATAATATATGTTCATTGAAGAAATACAGATATGCTGACAAGAAATATGCCGGTAAGCTTATAGCACCATTGTAGTTCTTCTTGTTTTTACTTTAAAAAGTAACTTTTAAAGTATTTTTAACTTGTGATTTTGTCTTAATGAACAGAATGTAAATATAGTCATAAAAATATGATATTGTTGGATAGTAAAGTGTTCTATTAATCCAGAATCTGAAACATCAAATGGAAATGGACCATGAATTTATATTGGTCTATAGAAAAAAAGCGAAAAGAGGGGCCTGCTCATTTCATGTCACTGAACAGGATCGAAATTGTTCTGTAGATGCTCTTCAACCAAAGATGTTCTGTCATCCTGAGCTCTCACTGCTTTCACCATGAATTAGCATCTTCATATTCTCTGTGATAGGACTGAGATGTTCAAGCTCAGTGGGAACAACTGGGGACGGATTTGAGGAGGTCTCGCTTTAAAACACAGCTGCAGAACTTGTGCTGGGATTTGGACCATGATCATTCTGGCAAACTGCCTTCTGTTCCTCCCATCTGTGCTCCCATTGTCAAAATATGATACAATAATCCAGATGTGAATAATATGGACATATGAAACGTGCAGCCATTCCTTGCTGTTCTTGCTCTTGTTACATAGAGAGTGAATGAGAGGAAGATGACAATAAAACACATTTAGGGTGCCTGATTATGAAAAAGTTTCATAAATCATTCTTCAGTGAGGGACATTTTTGATTACTTGAAATATTGAAAAATGTATCTTCCTCATATAAAAATGCTGGGTTAAAAACAACCCAAGTTGGGTTGAAAATTGACAAACCCAGCGATTGGGTTGTTTTAACCTAGCGGTTGGGTTAAATGTTTGACCAATCTGCTGGGTAGTTTTATTTAACTCAACTATTGTTTCAAAAATACTGTATTGCTTGCTTAAAATGAACCCGAAGTATGTTGGAAATGAGCATTTATTCATACGTTTAATGAATAATATTTAATCAATAAAAATTTATTAACTTGCTTATTAATAAATGTTCACCTTTTGATTATTATTGTTGCATCTAGTAATTATGTGTCTGAATTGTAATTTCCAACATATTTTGGGTTAATTTTAAGCCAGCCATATAGTAATTTTAAAACACGGTGACAATGCTATATTTATTTTTGAACATTCATCAAATGTGCTGGAATAAATATCTGATAATGAGCTCAATCAACCTTCAAGTGGATTTTGGTATAATGTGCGAATGTTTGTAGGTGATTGGACGTACTGAAATGAATTATATGTTTTTCAGTTTGTAAAAATGAAAAGAAATGGGTTGTTTCTGAATTATAATTTTCCAATACTACCAGTTTTAATAAACATACTCATATCATGGTGTAAAATAAAAACCTTTCTATTTGAAGAGCTCTGTTCAACATCTGGCAGAGATTTGCTCGCCTGTCACTTCTCATCTCCATGATAATAACCAAGTATAAACTCAATTGTTCTCTAAACGCTTGCTGTAACAGCAGGATGAGAACAGCAATATTCGTTGTAAAAACATTAAAAATTCAATACAAATGAACTGCAAACATGATTTCTAAGTTTTAGAAAAAAAGTAGAATTTTCAAGATTTTACCTTTTTTTTTTTTTTCTTCTTTTTTTATTTTTTTTTTTAGGGTTAGTTCACCCAAAAATGAAAATTCTGTCATTAATTCCTCACCCTCATGTCGTTCTACACTCGTAAGACCTTCATAAGAACACAAAACAAAGTAAGATATTTTTGATGAATGTTTTTGGCTCAGTGATTCCTCTATATCCAGCAAGACAATTAACACTGTAAGCGATGCCCAGAAAAATACTAAAACATATTTAAAACGGTTCTTATGGATATCTTAATTTGTGTTCTGAAGATGAACGAAGGTCTCACGGGTGTAGAACGACATGAAGGTGAGGAATTCATGACAGAATTTTCATTTTTGGGTGAACTAACCCTTTAAAATAAATGTATCAGTATTTGAAAAGCTAAAAGGAAGTAAAAACTTTGCAAGTACAGTATTTGCGTAACTTATTCTACCAACCCTAAACCTAAACGATCAATTTGCTAATACTCTAATGAGAGTTAGTTGACATTATAAGTTATTACAAAGTTGCAAAGTCTAAAGTGGACTATCGAAATAAAAGTTCTGTTAGTTGCAGAATCACCCACATACACCCACATTGACATGTGACAAGCTAAAACAAACCAGGCAGATCATTATTATATCCAGAGATCATAAACAGTGTGTCATTATTCTGTACAACTGCCTTCTGGACTCATACAGCTTGTGAAGAACATCTATCCATTACGTAATGTGTTGTCATCCTTAACGTGTTCGGTATCACTATCGCTCAGACTTCTGTTCTTTAATGTGTTCATATCAACACTTCTGTTTGATGTGTGTCACACAGGACATCTGCAAAGCCCTCTGGTGCCATCGGGTCGGAAGAAAATGTGAGACCAAGTTCATGCCAGCCGCCGAGGGCTCTGCCTGCGGTCCAGAGATGGTGAGTCACAATCACAGATGTGTTCAGAAGCATCTCACCTTAAAAAGAAGTCAAGTTACACTCGTCCCTTTCAGTTCAAGTGGCACAAAAGAAAAGGCCAATGGGTCTGTTTCATGTCATTGAAAGAGTTTAATCATTAACATAGTCTCCTGCTTATTCAGCCTGTGACATTAACCCTGCGGGAGAGAAAGCATTTTGGGGGGGGGGGGTTGTTGTTCTTTCAGATGGGTTTTTAACAGATGTTTACTGTCTTAAATGAGTGTTTCCAGGGAGGCCGAGCAGAGAGAGGTTGGTGTAAATGCCAGCGGATTGAATGAGTGAACAATTCATGCTGAGAGTCACGAAAACAGAATAAAGTGACAGTGATGTACACAAGAGAAGCTCAGGAGAACAACAGGGGCGCTATATTGTATTGAATGTGCACTTGTAGAGTACTTCAAATTTTAAAGTCGGGCAAAAACAGACAAAAAGTCAGACTAAACAAAAGTATTTTCTTCCGTATTGTGACGTATATCCGAGTGAACCTTTTCTGGAATCAGAAAAAAATGGATTTCGTCTAGTTTGCAGTCAGATGCGGAGGATGTTAAATCCCAGCCTCAGCCGAGACGTACGTCATGAAGAGAACAGATGTCGTTTCGAGGGGGAGGGGAGGTAAATGTTTTTGATTAAAGATTACGTGGGCATATGAGTTAAAAAAAAAAAAAAAAAAAGGTGTGCAAAGTGCATTTATGTGCACTGCAACATTCCTTAATAAAATGTAAATGCACTTAAATGGTTAGTTCACCCAAAAATGAAAATTCTGTCATTAAGTACTCACTTACTCAATTAGTCGTTCTACACCCGTAGGACCTTCATTCATCTTTGGAACACAAATGAAGATATTTTTGATGAAATCTGATGGCTCAGTGATTCCTCTATTGACAGCAAGTCAATTAACACTTTCAGACGCCCAGAAAGATACTAAAACATATTTAAAACAGTTCATGTGAGTACAGTGGTCAACCTTATTATGAGACCTTAATATTATAAAGTGACGAGAATAATTTTTGTGCGCCAAAAAACCAAAATAATGACTTTTCAAAAATATCTAGTGACTGTCGATTTCAAAACACTGCTTCATGAAGCTTTACAACTCTTTTGTTTGGAATTAGTGGTTCGGTTCATGTATTGTTGAAAAGTCATTATTTTGGGTTTTTTTAGCGCAAGTTCATATATTTAAATTATAACCATCATTATAAGTGTGTTATTACCAACATGTTTACATGCATGACTCAAAATTTTCAATAGAAATAACATTTAAGTATATTTTAGATTACTATAAATACATGCCAATATGCGTATTTTAAAGACAATAGAAGTAATTATGAAATTAAATTTTAAGATGTACTTGAGTCCTACTTCAGTGGGTCATAAAGTTGATCTGTTTGCATTTAATATAAATTTAAACTATTATACATTTTCTTTTAATTTCAAGTACATGCAAGTTTTGTTTTAGTAAGGTTTAGTTTGGACTTCAGTATGTTATTTGAAAGTAAATTATTTCCATAATAAGCTCTCTTTTATAAAAGTATGCTAAAGTGCACTATTTTTTCATAAGAATAAATGAGCGCAAATGATTTCTGTTTGCATCAGCATTGGTGTTTCTATACCTTATTTAGGGTCAGTCTGTCATCTCAGCTCATGTCGACTCATCTAAAATGCTTTAATCGGATTTCAAGCTGAAGATGTGTGTGGTGTGGGACAGGTTTTTACAATGGAACTCTTTCTGTTCAAACTACAAAAAGTGTCAAGATACACCAACCACACAAATAGACAGACAGGCAGATCTCTGCTGTGTTAGTCAGTGTTAGCTGTTAGATACAGTATTCGTCATTGCTCTCCTCCCTCTCTCGTCGTCCCTTAGGATGCCTTTCCACTGATTCAGCCTCTTCACAGCAGATTGGGTTTAATGAGCTCATGCGGGCCTGGGCTGACCTCCTGCACCATCTCTTTACTAACTTACGTTACTGAAGTATGTTTGGGGCATTAGGGTAATTACAGACCCATTCTGAGGTGCAGGAACTAGAGCACTTCTCTTACAAACACACTCTTCTGTTCCAGCGCGTGTCGTCTCTGGCTGATATGGAGGCGAGCGCTGGTGGTCTGAGATGTCTTTCACATGTGTTCCTCGAGGCTCTTGGAGGTGTTCGGTGTGTGATATATTAAACACGACAGTTTAATCTGAGTGAGAGCCAATGACAGTACGCAGCACTAATGATGACAGTCTCCTCTAGGAATCCTGACAATCTACTTTCAGGAAATATCAGCTCCATCCCATGAGTTTCAGTTACACAGAGGGTGTGAAAAGCACTGGACTAGGACTATCATTCATTCAGTCATTAGCGTCTCACACAGAGTTGAATTAGATGGAATGGTGCCTGATGGGAATTGAAATGAATTTGTGAAGCTGGGCCATTCGAACAATAATGTACTTATCATGTTGTTCCAGACCTTTACAAAACTTCCTTACAGTTGAACACAGAAGGTGAATTTGCAAAAGAAATCTGTCCGTCGAGCTCAGCAATGACAAAAAGAATCAAAACACGTGACTCACAATATTTCATGTAGGGCTGCCTGATTTAGGGGAAAATATCTAATTGTAATCTAATTTTTCTGATAAAAATTGTTTTTAAAATGCCATTTACAAAAATCCAGGTGAGCTGTTTTTGTTTGCATTGCACAATTTCACTGTCTTTAGTTTCATTGTCATTGCCTGAGTTCTCTTTTGTTTCTATAGTTCCTAATTATTTCTCACCTTTTCCCTGTTCTGTTGATTACCTTCCTCTGTTTATTTAATCCCTCAGTTCCTTCAGTTCTATGTCTTGTGTTAAAGGTTATGGTTTGTTGTGTTGTCTTTCTAGTTGTTGGAGTTTATTAACCCCTTAGTATTCCTGTAAAATTTTGCTAAAATGGCCATACCCAGTGGGCATAAAAAAGGCATACCCAAAGTAAATTGCATGCTGTTCTTTAACCATTTGGATTATATGCATGGTTTTGGTCTCTTTTGAAAGGTATGTGTTCTGCGGGTGGTATAGTGGACCGCTAACAGGTTAAATGTATTGTTCTTTTGTCAATCTGCATCACGCATCTTCCTTGGGATTTAAACTACATGGCAAACAATGACAGAACACAAGACCCCAAAAATTATTGTTTTGGTAAACATTTTAACATGGACATGCCCGCTGCTGTTTGCCTTCTCCTGCTGGAGCAGGGGGATCGCTCCCTCGAGGATCACATGAGAGACTTTCTCAGTCTGGTGTGTCTCACCCACTACCCTGTGTCTTCTGTAACACCAGACCTAACGAGCAGTTGAAGGCACACTTGCTCTTAGATGGTCCTTTGAGGGAGCTTTGCGGAGTATGTGGAGTGATTGCTGGTGCAGAACAACTCACCAATAGCAATCTGCCCCACTGTAGACCAAGAGCCCAGCCAACCATCAGCCATATCCTCCGCAGGAACACCAAAGGCCGATTTCATCACGGAGCCTGAACCAAACACGGAGTCTGCAGAGGTGTGCAAGCCAGCAGCAATGTCCATAGTCGAGGGCATTTTGATGGAGTTCACTAGGCTGGATTGGAGCCCCGTCCACAATCTCTCCACTGAGGTTAGTGCTTTTAGCTGGGTTGTTGAGGAACTGTTATCTGGTGAGCTGGATGAGGAGAGGTCCATCGGTCCCATCCAGGTCTATATCAAGTCATCACTGGATAGGTCTTCCAAGTCGTCACTTGTTAAGCCCAGTTCTAAGTCTCCGCTGCCCAATTCCAAGTCTACTTCATCACGGATGGTCCCACCCAGCCTCCCACTTCCTCTTCCACTGCCAAAGCCATCCAGTTAATCAGCCACATCTCTCTGTCTCCCTTCAGCCCCTTAGCTCCTCCAAAGTCTCCACCAGGCTGCATGGATCAACCAGGGGCATTCCAGTCATCAGCTCTGCCTTGGCAAGCTCTACTTCAACCCTCCAAGCCCCAGACTCCACCTGAGCCCTCCAACCCATCGGCTCCACCTTGGCTCAACACTCTTTTGGCTTCACCTTGGATGGTGATTCCTCAGGCTCTGCTGGGCTTCCTAATCTCTCTGGCTTTACCTTGATCTGTCATCACTGATTTCTGAGTCAGATACTGTGTCTCAACTCTCTGCACCTCTGGCTCCTCCAGGCTCCTCCTTCCCTTCTAGTGCCGCCATTGACCACACTCCCACCATCTTTACCCTGGTCTGCCAAGCCCACACCTCCATCTAAGTCGCACCTCCCTGCAGCTCCACCGTGACCCTCCATGCCTTCGGTCTCCTCATCCACTGTTTCCACCCCAATTAGTCATCTCTTTGGTTTCGCCTGGTCTCTCTACCAAGTTTTCACCATGGCTCCACCTCCCTCCATCGGCTCCACTGTGGACCTTTAGCATGAAATGGTTCTGGGTCATCCTCCTGCTTCTACTGTCTGCGGCCTGGCTCCTCCCATCTTCATTTTGCCCTGGTTCCTCTGGTAACTTTCGCCATGTCTTACTCTGCCTGCTCCTCGTCCTCTTCCTCCACAACCCAGTCCACATCCTCCCTCCCTCCTCCAACTGGACTGTATAGCGTGAGTATGCGCTTTCTGGGGAGGGAGAGTTTCAGCACGATCATGTTTAGTTTCACTGTCTTTAGTTTTATTGTCATTGTCATTGCCTGAGACCTCATTTGTTTCCATAGTTCCTAATTAATCCTCACCTCTTTCCTGTTCTATTAATTACCTTCGTCTACTTATTTAAGCCCTCAATTCCCTAAGTTCTATATCTTCGGTTAAAGGTTATGGTTTGTTTTGTTGTTTTCTAGTTGTTGGAGTTTATCTGCATCACCCATCTTCCTTGGGATTTAAACTACATAGGAAGTCTTGACAAATCAATATGGCAAGCAAACAATGAATAAATCAATCAATCAATGAATTAAATTATTATTAAGTTAAGTTAAAATATAAAAATTACTAAACAAAAGCAAAATAAGAAATATTATGCTAATATTGCACTGTAAAAAAATGTTTGGCTGTCTTGATTTCTTTATTTTCAAACTTTAAAGATTTTTTTTTTGTTGAAAAGCGCTTCTCATTACAAATATGTGAAGATGGTTGATGTATGTTGGATTACCAAATGCAGATTAAAGCAGTCAAAACTAAGACAGACACAGTCCAGTGCGATCTAATATATTTGTAGTCAATTATCAGTCATTAATGACTTAAGTTTCAGTCTGTTCCACGCAATACTGATAAATATGCTGTATGAGTGATATGAACAATTTTTACGATAGCTTTATCGTGCTTGTTTTGCCATTTTGCAGATTTATTTGCCATTTTTCAGGTTCATTATATGGAAAAGAGAAGAAATTATATTCTTTAAAAATCACCCTTTGTGTTCATACAGGTTTGGAACGTCATAAGTGTGAGAGAATGATGACAAAATCTTTCTTTTTGGGTGAACTATCACTTTATATTTAAAGACCATTATCGCGAAGACTGATGTGTGTGTTTCTGTGTGTTGTTTGTAGTGGTGCCGTCGTGGTCAGTGTGTAAAGCAAGGTGATGAAGGTCCTAAGCCAGTGAACGGTCAATGGTCATCCTGGTCTGGGTGGTCCAGCTGTTCGAGAACCTGTGAGAGTGGAGTGACCTACAGAGAGAGACACTGCAGCAGTCCCAGGTACATTCATACCTGCTGTCGAGTGAAGCATCAGCCAAAATAAAAAGTGCAATGAGTCTCAATTAAAAAATTTTAGATTTTAAACAAAATAAAACGATGCAGAGAAGAAGCTCTATAATAGTGGAGTTCTCTTTCTGTTCCAACCCGATCTCATGGCAATTCGTATATATATTTTACGAGGTGGCCATTCGTACGACCTCGCTCGCACAAGTTCATACGTTTTTTCATACGAATTGCCAAATTCATATGAATTTGTACGAACGACCTACCTCTAACCCTGCCCCTAAACCTACCCGTCAACCTACGCATTCATATGAATTAGCCACCTCGTAAAATACATACTTGTATTGGTTGTGAGATAGCGTTGTCTGTTCTCATAGCAAGCGCAGAACTCTTCAGAATTTGAATTCTGTCATCTTTGCTCATGGAACCACAGAACACTTTCTGCCAATCACCTGAGCCTTAGATGCCATGAAACTCTTTTAGCAGAATTGGAGACAGTGGGATGTATTTGGTCCATCTCTCATGAAATACTGTATTCTACATGATTTTTCATTTCCCACAAGCGGGAATATAATAAGCACTGCTTCATGGAAAATTGCTGGCATTACAAAAGGGTTTGATATTTGCACTGATAATTGTTCATCTTGTACGTGATATGTTGCTTTATGCTCTGCTGCACTTTATATACAAAAACTTTTCTCTGCAGAAATGTAATTTTAAGCGTCAAGAAAACTGATTCCTTGTCAATGTAGAATGACATCTTAATTTTATTGGCAATGCATCTCATTACTACAACAAACATTACAGCCACTTGGCAACCATGAGTGATGAAGTTGCTGTCAGCTCTAACAGCCCCGTCAAGTAAATCAGGATGTGTCTCATCCTAGTACTGTCTCATGATCAGTTTTCCCCCATTCTGTCTTTTCTTCTCTCTCAGGCCGATGTATGGCGGCAGGTTTTGCGAAGGCTCGTCTCGCTCTTATAAACTGTGTAACACTGCTGACTGTCCTCAAAATGCAGTGGACTTCAGAGCTGCTCAGTGTGCCGAGTTCAACAGCAAGCCCTTCCGCGGATGGTACTACAAGTGGAAACCCTACACACGAGTGGACGGTCGGTCTAAACATGTATTTTTATTGGTTGAAGAGACGTGAATGAAATGAGCCGGTGCATTTGACAAAATTCTGGATGAAAACATTATTTATGAAGTTAGACTGAAGTGAAGTATGTTCAGGCTTCACATAATATTCCACCCCTTGAATTTTTTTACATTTTGTTTCTGTTACTCCTCCAAATTGTAACACATGGAAAATGCGTTTTCCTTCCACCACACAATAAATTCAACACATTTACGCACTAGAAAATGAATGTCTCTGCAGCGAAAGACGATTTCACCCCCCCAAACTCATTCTACATGATCCTTTAGAAATGATTACAGTCATGCATCTTCATGTATAACTGGAATCTCTATTCTTCAGCACAAAGTATCTTGAGATGGAGAAATTTGGTTCAGATTGTACCACAGATCTGACGTATTTCAAAGTTTGTACATGTGCTTTGGGTCATTGTTTGTGCTGAAAAGTTCTTCACACTTAATGCAGATCTTTGGGCGACTGAACAAGTTCTCATGAAGGTTCTTTCTTTATTTGGCTCCGTCCATGTTGTCCTTAATGGCAACAAGCTTTTCATCTCCTCCCCAAAAGCAACCCCAGGGCTTGATGCTGCCATCTCTTCCATTCTTGATGACTTTGTCGATTAGGAAACATTGCTGCTTAAACATTTTTGTTGGTTCTGGAACCACATTTCTTATCAACAATTCAGATTTTATATTTAGGGTTAGGATTAGTGTTTACCTAGCTTTTTATTGGCCAGGTATTTCCCTCTGATTTGAAAGCAAGGTAATGGTGGGGGCTTGGGTTATTATGACAGTGTTCGTAGTGCTTCAGGAAGATTCAAAGATATGTCAGTCTTTCTATAATCATTTCCAGCTGTTTTCCTACTCCATCTCAAAGTTCCTTGGGCTTCATTAGTTGTGAGACTGACTGAGTCAGTGATATTCAGACAATTGAACACAGATGAATTTGAAACCAACACAGTTTTATCTGGTTAATGTATTTTGTATGGTTTCAGAGTTAAATTCCTAGTGTGATTGAATAGGCTATTCAAACCAAGCAGGGTGAAATAATTAAGATAGATGTTCCATGTACGTAAACATGCTATAGTTTCACAATGTCACAGAGCAGGAACTAAACCATGGGGGGTGAATACTTTGAACTCACTGCTCACAGATTATTGTTTCTTTAGTTGGCTTCAGTGTTTGGATCACTGGTTGGCTTCAGACACAGTAAATGTTGGTGAGAGCAGAATTTTCTGAAATTGATGGTGTTAATGCACATGAGATTTGCTGAGATCTCAGAGCTCCAATATGTCTCATATTCGTTTGTGTGTGTTGTTCCAGATCAAGACGTGTGTAAGCTGTACTGCTTCGCTGAAGGTTACGACTTCTTCTTCGCCCTCTCCAGTAAAGTCAGGGATGGGACGCTCTGCACACAGGACGGCGCTGATGTCTGCATTGACGGCATTTGTGAGGTAATGTAAAATATTCACAATTTTGAATTCATTACACTGTATAACCTGAGGGCTTTAGTAATTGTCTCTGTTGATATTATAACTATATATATACTTTCTGGCCTTAGTCTAGTTACTTGCAAGAAACTGAGAAATGTGATTGTAGAGTAACTCTCATACCATGTCTACACTGGACATTGACGGTGCAATGCAACGGTGGGGGGGGGGGGTTGCACTCCCCCAAATACGCATACTCATTTACTCTATCTAATCATTTGTAAGTGTGAACTTGTGAAAATCAGTGTTGTGTCTACACTGGATGTGGCACGACATGAAAATCGCAGAGAGTAAAGGGTATGCACGTGACATCACCGTCGTTCGGAATGACTGTGGTTACGCCCACTGAGTGGCAGCATTGGTTTTCGCCGTGAATCCCACGAAAAACGCATAAAACGCATCTTAAATGGGAAAGAGTTTGACTGTACGTATAGATTTGACAAGAAATCTTTATATTTCCGCCAAAAGCTACAGAAAAGAGAAGCAAATCGCTGCAATTCACAGGATCAACTTATTTTGTCAAAACATTAAATTTTGGGGTAAAATCATACCCTACTTATTGTATTATTTATTGTATTGACAACTCATCAATTAAACATTTACCTTATATTCTGCATAATTGACCCTTCGCAAAGACTGTTGCTATGTCCGCTTTCACACCACACATCATGTTCTCATGCAGTGAAAAATACATCGCGGAGCAAAGAGGACACTGACAACGCATCGACCGACAAGACTCAGCAGGATTCATATTTAAAATATTGTAATTTTTTTAAAGTTTAAACAATAAATACTGTATAGTGTCTCTTTAATGTGGCGTAACAGATCATCTCTTCATACTAGTTCATTTATAGCATCAAATAAACATGAATGAACATCAGAAGGAATGTTGTTTCGTGAGTACACACAATCTTTCAAGTTCACCAACATTAATCTACTAACTCCCCTGACTGCTTTGTCGAACAAAATGCCGGATTCGGTGTGATGATTGGTCAGATCGCCTGTCAATCAAACTGCCAGCAAAGGGTCAATTGAATGTTTTTAAATAAACACTGCAAAAAGGTTTTAGGACTGGACGATATGACAACATAACATTGATTTAAGTGATCACCTGGATTTAGGCCTACCTATATTGTATTTATATTAAGCATTGACAGGCAAATTTGTTTTATGTATTCCCCCAGCGTTGAAATCGGGCATAAATGTGCCTGGCTGCATGTAAATATCCACGGATCACTGGATCTGTGGTAAGCTGTAAGGAACAATATCGAGTCCAATCCTTAGTTTAAATTGATAATTATTTGTTACTCGTGTTTTCGCTGTTTCCCCTATTAAATCCAGTCAGCGCAGCAGGTTCTTTTGCCACTCAGTCCAGCTGAGAAGACATGTTCCGGCGGGAAACTCAGTGCATACTCTCTGTAAACGGATGCCTCGTTCTATTTATGACGTACTCCAAGCACTCGCAAAAGGATTTGCAACGGCCGCTTTTCTGTGTCCAGTGTAGATGGTGTAGACAGCTTCTAGCTGTTGAGGCACGGAGTGATGAGATGCGTCAACGGTCGCGTCCGGCGTAGACGCGGTGTCAGCTATGTTGAATGCAAAACATTCTTCACTCAGGCTTGTTCTATTCTCTATCCAGTGAGTTGTAATACATGGCTACTCTAATAAAAGCTTCTCTCAGTTGTGCTTTAGCTGGGGTTTTTCTCTGGTAATGGACTACTGACACAATTTGTGTTTTATCATCAGAGCCAGAGCTTTTCAAGAGGCATCATCTGTAGTGAATTCTCACAGTGCTTGGTTTTATGTTTTCTTCTGCTGTGGAAATCCCTGTTGAGGCAGAATGACCTAATGCATTTCATCTGAGTTTAGTTCAGAGAACTGAAAAGAAAACTTTCTGGAGTGACTCTTCTTCCGAACACACATCAGTTGTTTGCAGCGAGAGAGCCAACTGCAATTCTGTTCCATTAAATTTGACTTCAGTGTCTGCATTTCACTCACAACATTTCAAATCTGCTGTTATATTAAAAGAGAAATTGTGGTAGTATGAATAGTGACACATTGCAGTGGACCCGAACAATTGCAGTGCAGTGGATTTAGTTTAAATAAGCAGTAATGATGAATCATTTGTCATTCAGTGTATTAGATTATACACGAGTCGATGACATAAGTAGTTTGCACTGAAAACATTACAGAAACATACAAGAGAGCTGTTTAGCTGAGATCATTTGATCTCTGTGTATTTCTTACAATTTTTTTTTTTTCATTTTTCATCATTTAGCAGACGCTTTTATCCAAAGCGACTTACAAGGGGAGCAATTAGGGGTTAGGTGTCTTGCTCAAGGGCACTTTAGTCATGGTATCGATGGTGGAGAGAGTGCTGTTTATACACAATCCTCACCTTCAATTCCTGCCGGCGTGGGAATCGAACCAACAACCTTCAGATTACAAGCCCAACTCCCTCACCACTACCCATACATGTTGAACTCATCACCCTTTTTGTTTTTTTATATTATCTTCGCAGTTTGGAGCATCTTGTACATCTTCATTAATATAACATGTTTACATTTGAGCGTGTCTGATAAACCTGTATTCATCTGATGGTCACAGAGGTGCAGGTTTATTCTACTGTACAGTCACTAAACAGCTCAGTCACATGTAACTATTTTAAGTTCAGTTTGATTTGGACATGACAGAAAGTGCTGATATTTGAGTTGGTGAGTTGTTTTTCTTTTGTCAAATCAACTTAGATAATTAATGCAGTTCAGATAACATAATATTTTGAGTTTCTATTGATTAAACCAATTGTCTAAACTCAATTTTTTCATTTCAGTGAACTCAAAATTTTAAGGCAACCAGGTAACTCACTTTTTTAAGTTAAACCAACAATTCTTTTTTACAGTGCAGTTTGACCCATTGAGGGTGCGAACTTGCTGAGTAACTACCATAGAATTGTTTGGAGAGACTAACCAACTAGTCCAGAAGCCATAGTAACACGGTCGCACCGCCATCATTTGAGCCGCGTTGGTTCATTAATATAGGACTGTCACTGATGATGTCACGTGCAGGTGGAGGAGTAATAACTTCTTCAAATTAATCTGTTCAAGATATTGCAGCAACAAACATAACACCTGATTACATCTTCACTGTTTTTTGTTTTTTTCACTTACATCATAGCCTACTCCAGGGTTTCCTTATGCATTTATGCACACACTCACTTCTTAACAACACTGTTGATTTATAACATGTGTATATATTAAAATTGAATAGATAATATAGAATGCATTTTATGTTGGCTTTCTTATTGTGCCCAAGAGTATGATCTATTTAAGTCCACATGTCGTACTAGAATCTTCTTACCACAGGTTGAGATCTGTAGTTCCAACCATGCAAATGTGTGATGCTTTTTGCAAATGCTCGGTGGAACCATAGTATCAGGAAACACTGGATTGTTGAACTATGTTGGCAAGAACTTGCCACCATAGCAGGCTAACAATCCTTTTGGGACTATATGTGGACATTATCACATATTGTCATGGAGGCACTTCCTTCCCATGACTTTTCCCCTGATTACAAAAAAAAAGTTGTAACTGTAACTGTATTTCGTCTTCTGTGCTTGTTGAGAGGACATGATCTGTGTTTTCCAGAGAGTGGGCTGTGACAGGGTGCTGGGATCCAATGCCGTGCCGGATTTGTGTGGCATCTGCAAGGGCGACAACTCCACCTGCAAGATCTACAAAGGACAATACACCAAACAACATTATTTGAGCCGTACGTGTCTTTATTCTCTGAACGCATGTAGAATCTATGTCTGTATGAACAGCATTCTAAACTAGGGCTGGGAAAAATAATGTCAGTTATTGTGGTTATGTGTAATGCATTTAAATGGGTCCTATTATTTTTTTATTTATTTTTTTACATTTTCAACTTTTTTTAGTGTGTAATGTTTTTTGAGCATGAAAAAGGTCTGCAAAGTCACTCCAAAGGGAGCTATATCAGTGTCACTCCCTAAAACGGTTCGATTCTAGTCTTCAGTTTTCTTCTAGTAACAAACATGTCACAATATTTCTCACTTAAATAATTCCCAACCAAGATATATGTAAAAAAAAAAAAAAAAACATAATTTCCTAAACACACTCCAAGCAGTTGACCAATCAAAACACACTGGTCCAGCTGACCAATCAGAGCACATTGCACTTTTCAGGAGGAGGGGCTTCATAGACAAAGGAACTAAACAGAGCATTACAGAGAGGTGCTGCAACAATGTAAAATATGTGGAAAAGGTGTTTTTTGAACATTCAAGCATGAAAACCTGTTCTAGTAGACATCAAAAACTATATCAAGGCTTTAAAAAAGGGTTTAATAGGTCCCCTTTAAAATACCTAACGTAATTATTTACTTTTTGGCTTTTTCCCTTCCGAAGTTATGCTAATGTTTATGAAATGGTAAATAAAAACAGTCTGATAATTTGCAGTTTAGGCCTGGCTTTCAATTATACCGTAATGATGAATGGCTTTAATTACTTACTTTATCCCTATAAACCGAACAACTATATATTTCTAAAAAAAATATTCACTTATTGTCAGGGTTATCAGCTGGAGTGCCCGTGACAGCCACTAGAGGGCACTCCACCCTGAACTGCTAATCACTTTACTCCCGGACTTCATTTCCCACAAGTCACCACACTTACTCACACACAGACACTACACTTCCCAGAAGTCCTGTTCCCAATCACTGATCACCGCAACCAGCTGCAGTCCATTACCCACACTATTTAAGAGACATTCAACCACACATACTTTGCGAGGTCTTGTTATTCCTAGTGATTACATTTCTGAGCATTTATACCCGTCTTGTCTTACGGTCTAGATCCTGTCTGTTTTTGCCCCTTGTGATTGTTTCTCTGCCTACCTTTTGACTATTGCTGTGTTTTACTGGACTGTGATAACTTGCTGCCTGCCTGAATACCAACTACGATTCTGCCTATTCTCCTCCATACCTGTTTGCTGGTGTTTGACCCTGCCTGTTATGACCATTCTGTTTACTAATAGAAGCCTGCGATTGGATCCCATTCCGTTGACCATCCGATCATTACACTTATATTTAAACATTCCTATTTAAATACTGTACTGTTTGAAAGTTAGGTGAAATTAATCGCGAATAGTTACAGAAATCAGTGTCTCTTCTTTTATTATTATTTTATTTTATTAGTCAACAACCCTAATTCTAAACAAAATGGAACCTCGTAACTGACTCGTAAGGAAATAACCTGTGAAATAGTAGCGTGTATGTTATTCAAAATATAACAATAAGTAAAACATTAATTATATTTCAAAATATTGTTATAATCTAATATATTTTTTGCAATGACTCTTGTGTAGAGTACTACCGTGTGGTGACCGTACCGGCTGGAGCTCGCAGTATCCGTGTGACAGAGCTCAACTCCTCCAGCTCGTATCTGGCCCTGAGGAACCTGCAGAGGAAGTACTACCTGAACGGACGCTGGACAGTGGACTGGCCTGGACAGCACTCTATTGCTGGGGCTGTGTTCGACTACAAGAGACCCTACAATCGTCCAGAGAGCCTCACCTCCACCGGACCCACTAATGAGACTCTGGTGGTTGAGGTAGTAATTGCCTAACATTTTTATCTTTCATAATTATATAACTGGCCAAGTATATTCTTTAAAATAACAACACATTTTTCTATTTATTCATTTTTATTGTGCTCTGTAATAAGTCTGCTTCATTGGCACTCACGGCGTCTAATGAGAGCACTTGGCTGGTGTGTCGTACTGCTGCTTGCCAAAGTCCGTGTTACAGCGTAAAGCGTGCTAAATCTCTTCTGCACTGAAATAATATCCAACATAGATTTATATTTAGTCTTGATATAAACAAGAGTGCTGAATCTTGCTTCAAACACAAAAGTGCTGTAGCAAATGACATTTTTGAAAAGGAAACCTTAAGAAGTTTGGCTGCCAAATCAAAGTCAAAATATCAGAGAATTTGACCTTATTATGACAAGACAAGGATAGTTGCGTTATGCCACGTGGTGTGACTTCCCAAAAACTAAATCTTATTAATATATATATATATATATATATATATATATATAATTAATGTATAATTAATTCATGGTCATTGTCAAATATTTATACCGCACTCCTCAGAGGTTGCGGCCTTAAGCCTACTTGTTAGAGCATCCGACTCTCATACCAGAAGACCCGGGTCCGAGGCCCGCTCAGAGCGGGTCGAGTAGCACCCGGGTAGAGGGGTTACATTGGTGCTGTGACCCGGATGGGAGTGAGGTTTAGGGGGGTGAGTGTAACAGAGGCCAGCTAGTAGTTGCTGTGCGAGTAAACCTTACTCCTCTGACCTCAAGAGATGCTCTAGTGGCAAATGCTAGGGGTTGCAGCCTTTAGTCTCTTTGTTGGAGCATCCGACTCCCATGCCAGAAGACCAGGGTTCGAGGCTCGCTCAGAGCGGGTCGAGTAGGACCCGGGTAGAGGGGTTACATTGGTGCCGTGACCCGGATGGGAGTGAGGTTTAGGGGGGTGAGTGTAACGGAGGGGGTAGAGGGGTTACACAGGTAACACAGAGAATGAGTCGTCTCAGGTTACGTATGTAACCATAGTTCCCTGAGAACAGGGAACGAGACGTTGCGTCGTACAACGCTAGGGGAACCGCCTCTGCGGGGAACTAATATCCAATCTCGTCAATATGAACTTGACCGGCGACAGCCCATGACGTCATATCGATGCGTCCCACATGTATATAAGGGGCGCTCAGATAACATGTCGTCCGCTTATCGTCTGAAGGGACTGTAAGCAGGCGGGCCCTGAGGCATGGCAGGAAGACGCAACGTCTCGTTCCCTGTTCTCAGGGAACTATGGTTACATACGTAACCTGAGACGTTCCCTTTCGAAGGGAACTCGAGTTGCGTCGTACAACGCTAGGGGAACGGTATACCCACGCCGCCATGCTGAGGGGAGTGCATGCCAAATTATGGCAGTGACCACTGTCAGAATCAGGCAAATGAAATGCCAGACCCCCAGGGTCCCACTGGGCTGTCAGTGACAGCGCTCCCAGCGGTCAAAACCTCAGCACTAAGCCTTAAGGCGGCCTCTACACACATATGGAGACCTGCCAAGGCCGCACCAAGGCCTGGGACCAACAACTTCCTCAGAAGGGGTCCCTTGAGGGAGCGTGGCCTGGGGCCCATAGGCAACCCAGCCAGTCACTTGTTTGGGAATGAAGTCAAACCTGAATGCCACCATGGAGGCTGGCCTGGCCTCTAGCTGAGCTAGTAGCCTAGCCTGCCAACCACCTGACTGTTTCCTCAGAAACAGTGTCTCTTACAAAAATCTCACAAAGAGACGTCCAGAAAGAGGGACTGCAGAAGGGCAGTAACCAACTCAATCAACGGATCTTAGAGACGGGCATCCTGGAGAGCAGGACTCAGCAAAGTGCCATCAACCCTTACAAGCGAGGGGAGTCGCTGGCTCAACCTCGTGAGGGGCTTTAGTATACATAGCCCATGGCCGTCAGGGAGGCTGACCCAGCCTCTAGCTGTGCTAGTAGCCAGGTCAGCTAACAACCTGACTGTTTCCTCAGAAACAGTGTCTCTTACAAAAATCTCACAAAGAGACGTCCAGAAAGAGGGACTGCAGAAGGGCAGTAACCAACTCAACCAACGGACCCTAGAGACTCCTAGGATCTACATGGCATCTGCCTTACCAGTGCCATGGAGGCCGTGCACTCCCCAAGGCGTTCACAAGGGAAGTGCACACGGCCTACGGCCATAACCGGGCTGTCACTTCTCAGGGGAGCAAAGTCGACCCTGAATGCCACCATGGAGGCTGGCCCGGCCTCTAGCTGAGCTAGTAGCCTAGCCTGCCAACCACCTGACTGTTTCCTCAGAAACAGTGTCTCTTACAAAAATCTCACAAAGAGACGTCCAGAAAGAGGGACTGCAGAAGGGCAGTAACCAACTCAATCAACGGATCTTAGAGACGGGCATCCTGGAGAGCAGGACTCAGCAAAGTGCTATCGACCCTATCAAGCTAGGGGAGTCATTCTGCTCAATAGTCTGCAGCCCTGGGGCTCGCCTACAGAGAGACACGTCAGCATATAGGGCGGCCTGTTAAGGCCAGCTTACCTGACAGCCAGACTACCCAGTCAGACTAACAGTAGTGAAAGGCCTACAACCCTGGGGCTCGCCCACAGGGAGGCCTGCTCGCCGACAGGGCGGCCTGCTAAGGCCAGCTTACCCGACGGCAAGACTTACTGGTCTGCTGATGGCCTGCAACGCTGGGGCTTACCCACAGCGCGGCCTGCTGCCTCCCAAGTGGTGCTAAGCATTCCTAAGGTCAAAGTCACAAGACTACCCTGCTCTGAGATGGCAGTGAAGGTGGCCTGTCTTGAATATACAAGAGGGCCTACCTACACACAGCAGCAGCCTTAACCACACTCTCAAGTGGGGAGGCCAACTTACTGATAAAAACTAAAGCGGCGGTTTGCCAGAGGACCTAAAGCCTTTCCTCTCCTCAGACAGAAAAGCTCCTACTGGCATTCCTCCTACTCTCATATTTTGCCACACACACAGGGGACCTCAGGGGACTAATAAGTATATAACTGCACTCCCTTACTGAAAAAGGGGACCTATATACAAAATAGCCCTGCTTATTTGTAATGTAACTGCATATATATCCACATATATACACACACGCAACCCTCATGCGTATATGTATATATACACAACACATATACGAAATCTCTGCCAGCCTCCTAAACAGGGAGAGCTACATTTTTCTTATTTTATCTTCCAAGAAAAACATAGTAATTTCCCATAACCTGCCTGTTTCTTCGCCTTAAAGAAAAGGAGAGGAACAATTCACCCTGCGGCCACAGGGTGGCGGTCTACCACCATGGAAACGTGGATCCTACCACCCTTATAGCCTGAAAGGGAGTCTCACTATCACGCCAAAGGCGGGCCATCAGAATTAATGTCATAGGCCCAGCTCTGGTCCGATATAGAAACTGCGGCTTACAGAGAACATAGACAGTAAATCATTAAAACCCTCTACCAGAGAGCGGGGATCCACCAGGGGCGCCGATCTTTACCGCGTCCCTGGCGGATCACCTCTCCCAAGTTTCTTGAGTCTCGCCTCCAAGTGACCTGCTCATACCAGGAGGGGTGCACGGGAGGCGACACTCTCCTTCTGGCCCTGTCTGCGACCCTCAGGTCGGGACAGGCCAGGCCATCTGTCTGGTTGAGGACTCAGACCTCAGCAGCATGCACGTCTTTGAATGCTGCTGGTCTAAGTCTCTCTGCAGGACAGCCTGGTGTGCCTGCCACACAGTCATCGTGTGCAGAGCAGCACCAGCCTGACCCGCTGCCACGTATGCCCTGCCATCTAAGGGAAATGTCACTTTAGGACCTAGATGGCAGAGTTTGAGCTGTATCCATGCAAGAAGTGCCAAACAATAAAGTTTATCATTAGTTGGCTAATTCCAGCATCGATACGTACCCATATTCCCTCAAAAATAAACCCAAACAGGGAACCGAGGTCTAAAGAGAAATACTTCAGTATTTGCATATGAGTAAATGAAAATGTATCATATTACTTAGCCAAACAGTTCATCCTGCGGCCACAGGGTGGCGCATGGCTAACTCCATGACCCATACCACCCTATAGCCTATATAATACACATATATAACGTGCATACACATACATATCTATATATACATATATATACACACATACATATGTATATATATATATATATATATATACATATACATACATACACATACACACATACATACACACGTATATGGAATATTTAAGGAATACAGAACATGGGTACTTCCATGCCCCCCCAACTTTCTCAGTATAGGAAGGCATGGAAAGCTCACTAGAGCTGTAGAAATATGGCCAGAGAGAAACCGATCGTCATTCATTGAATGCGCGCGGCCTCTCCCCCAACGCGCTGCCATGGAAACTGTAATCTGCCTGCAGCGCGTTCCATAATCAACAGCTCAGCACACGCGGCACAGGGCGGCTGAGAGAAATCAGTATTTACTCACCCTCTCCAGCCATCTCCTGCTCGGTTGGAAGAGCACTCACCGCTGGACTGCAGATGTAGAAAACAGCGCATCCTGTCCCAGCAGCTCCTTCTCGCGAACCGCCGAATCGCGCGAGCGGTCACACCCCTTTCAAATGTTCGGCGAGCGCCATCTGAAAGCCCCATGATCTGAGTCTCCGCTCTGCCTCAGCGCGAGCGGGACCCGAACCACCAGGCGCAGATGCTGAACTCTCTTCCCTCGAGAAGAGACCCAGACGAGAATGGAACATTCACAGTTTGCACCAGCAGCTCCCTCGAGAACTGCCCGTACGTGCTCTTCACGCAGACAGGGAGCGCACAGCTCGTGTGTGTAATCTAATGTCAAATAACGAGTGACATGGATCCACACACTTAGTTTGCCTGTGCATTTCATAATATCACGATAGTGTTTCAAACATACAGTCCCTGAAGACGAAAAGAGGACGACATGTTATCTGAGCGCCCCTTATATACATGTGGGACGCATCGATATGACGTCATGGGCTGTCGCCGGTCAAGTTCATATTGACGAGATTGGATATTAGTTTCAGACACCGGTCCCCGCAGAGGCGGTTCCCCTAGCGTTGTACGACGCAACTCGAGTTCCCTTCGAAAGGGAAATACATTGTTCATATACGTATAGTAACAATACATAAACCACCAACATAAAACAGTACATTTCTAAGCTCATGTGTTTTTACTTTATTTTTTTAAAAAGAAATTTCCTTTTCTTTATTTTGTGGACTTTTATATGTAATTGACTCTTATACCTCGTTCTTATTACTATACAAAATGGAATTATGGTTAAAAATGACCTGTGAACACATTTGAATGTGAAATGTTCTGATAGCAGGAGACATTGTTCAGCGACACAGCATGTGGGAGGCGTAAAACAAAGGAGTCAGTGTACTCATTCCCTCAAGAAATTAAAAAAAAAAGTTTGTGTGATTTCCTATGGTGTTTATTAGGTCTTGTATGCTTCTCCTTGCACAGGTTCTCATGCAGGGCTGGAACCCAGGCATTCAGTGGGAGTACACACTGACCAAAGACCATACGGACAGACGGAGCCAGCCGAAACACAACTACACGTGGGCCATCATTCGCTCGCAGTGCTCAGCCACCTGTGCAGGAGGTATTGAATCAGTCTGAACAGAACGTGCTGCTAGTAAATGCTAATGACCATATGTTTAGTTCAGTCGCTATACCTCGGTCACACGTTAACCTGTGAAACAATCTTTTAGACCTTCTGTGAGTCTGTAATTCTGGTCTAGATCAAGATCATGATGATGTCCTGGTTATTGCAATGCATCTAAAATCATTCAATATGCACTGATTACATTTACACATTTTCAATATAAAGTGAATATGCACAGAAAACAAATCTGATTTGAATGTTTATATTTATGAGGAATTACATTTACATTCATGCATATGGCAGATACATTTAGCTTGCGTCGCATTCAAGGTAGTGCATTTTATAGGTTCATTCCCTGAGATTGAACCCATGACCTAGCCGTTGCAAACGTCGGCTCTACTATTTTAAATCATTTTTTACTGAAAATTTAGACATCTGTCTTAGCTCTACTTGGCACATTTATGACAGAAGTATATGGCAAGCCGTTTTGACTTTTATTCATTTTCAGGATATGAACTTGTGATATCAACAATTATATTTTCACTAGTTAAAATGTTAATTCTTGATATCAGGAATTAGATTTCCACTAGTAACAACATTAATTCTTGATATCAACAATTCAATTTCCACTAGTATACACTATAATTGTTGATATCAAGAATTGTATTTTCACTAGTGAAATCTCGCCATAGGCTGCCATTCAAATTCAATTGTTGATATCAAGAATTCATTTCTTACTAGTTGAAATTCCAGTTTCACATATCAGGAATACAATTCTTACTAGTAAAAATGCAAATTTCTTATATCAACAAATACATTGTTACTAGTGCAAATGTCTATTCTTGATATCAACAATTGAACTGGGTAGTCGTGGCCAAATGGTGAGGGAGTCGGGCTTGTTACCTGAAGGTTGCTGGTTCGATTCCCACGCCGGCAGGAATTAAAGGTGGGGATTGTGAATGAACAGCACTCTCTCCACCTTCTATACCATGACTAAAGTGCCCTTGAGCAAGACACCTAACCCCTTATTGCTCCCCTTGTAAGTCGCTTTGGATAAAAGCGTCTGCCAAATGAATAAATGTAAATGTAAATGTAAATGAATTGCTACTAGTAAAAATATTCATTTCTGATATCATGAATGTGGTTGTTACTAATAAGAAAGCTGTTTTAGATATCAGGAATTCATTTTCAGATATCAGAAATGAACATTTTTAACAACCAAGGAAACTAACTAGGGACATAGAACACAGGCAAATAGGAAAAACTAATGATAATAAACATTACCGTTACAGTATGCGACAGTGTACTTCTTTTTAAGGGGTCCTACAAAACTTTGGACTTTTTCATTAATTACATATGTAAATGCATTCATAATCAATCCAAACGATCTGTGTGAAACCTGTTTCTCATTCTTTTCTCAAGCGTATCTGATTGCCTGTGGCAGGTGTAACTCTATAATTCACATCATAAGTGCTGACGTACCCTCTTGCTCTTCCACGCCAGTCCTGACATTAGCATCTGTGATCGTGTGTAGAGAGCCTGAAGCGAGGGCAGCCGAGGGGTCAATACCTGCTTTAGGACATCCTTTAACCCAGAGGTCAAACTCCCTCTGGATGACCTCTGGAAAGCTGTGTCTTCAGCTCAAATACCTAAAACTTTCCTTGAGTTCATGAATGATGTCACAGCATAAGGTTTTATGACCAGTATGTTCACATCAGCTGTGTTGTGTTGTTTCCTTAGGTCAGATGGTCACTAAATCATCCTGCTACAAGGATCTGAGGGTTCAGGTGAACACGTCTTACTGTAACCCTCGAACTCAGCCATCCACTGGTGTGGCGTCTTGTAACACGCAGCCCTGCCCCGCGAGGTAACTTCACCACTGATCTCCTCTCGTCTGTTTACACACCGAGGGCTGTGATCTGGTTTCTGTTGTACACTCTAAAAATGATGGGTTGGCTCAACAACTACAAAATTAACGAATCAATTTTTTTGAGTAATGACAACTTAAAATTAATTTGCTCAACCAACAAAACACTGTGGCTAATGGCTTTCCAAAGTTACTAACCTCTCAGCATTTTCACTGGCCACAATTTTGACATTGATACCATGGGGAAAAACTGCCGTATAGATATTTTATCTCATAATTGGGCAGCAGGTATGCTGTCACTTTAAGCCCTGACGCTCGGATCGGTTATGATGTCTGTTACAGATTCTACATGAATACTCTCCAAGACCGATATTATTTTGTGTGTATTTCTTGACTGTTTAGGCGCAATAAGCAGCAAAAAAGTTAATTGAACATTCATTCAGAATTATCTGGTATTTGATAATGTTTGATAATGAATTATTTATACATCGTTCATTAAACGTTTAACAATTTGGTTAGTCATATGTCAAACATTTTTTAAATATGAACTAGTTTAAGAATGTTCAAAGACCGTAATGTTTGAAGAAAGATAAAATGGAATGTTCCCTTAGCATTCGCTAAGCAAAAACAGTTTCTGTATTTAAAATTCTCTGAACATTCAGAAATAACGTTTTCACAACTTAATGGGAACGTTAGTAAAACTTTAGAACGTGTTTTTGCTAGCTAGAATGCAAATGCCTCTCACGCCACAAACCAACCTTTCAAAGTTGAAATTGCATGTTTATTATGCGTCTTGAAAAGTTATTTTTATTCATATGATGATTACCACATGGTTATGATTGGTTGCATGCATTCGACACAAGACATAGATGTTGTCTGATCTCATGTCATTGCAGCAGATCTCAGAGCAGCCTAAAGTGTGTGCGAATTTAAACTTCACTGTTTATGATCTCTCGTGTCCCTCATCAGATGCTTTAGAAGCGTCTCCATGGCAGAGTTTTTGTCTCACATGTCAAGCCAATCCACCTAGACTCCAGGGCAGAGCGATCCACTGTGTCTCACAAGTAATTCCCAATAATATCCGAAGGCTTGGAAAAGTAGACGCTCACACCTGGTCTGCCAGTTCAGTTCACAGAGATGGTTACAACCGAGGCATCTTTACAGTTTAACTTCAATGTGTTTCCTCCACTTGAGAGACAGTTAACAACTGAGAGCTGCTCTTAAAGTATTAAAGTGTCTGATACTCCCGTAAAACCTGCTTGATCCTGAGCTGATTTTTCCCCAAGTCTAGCTGTTTTCTTTGGCAGTGAGATCCGGTTGTTACTCCCCTGTCTCTTATTCTCGCTCAGTTTCTCTCCCATTCTCCCGTATCTTCAGTGTAAGAGGCAGATCACATATAATCCTGTTAAGCATCTGCAGCTGCTTAAACTGATGAGAAAACACTGGGTTGCTTCTCCTGTCTTTTGACCTGTGCATCTGTAAATTTAAAATATTAATATATGTTATTGATTCAGCATTTAATATATAAAAACAAGGATATATAAATTCACATTAGATTCATCCGAAGGAAAAAATATACACTATAATTTATGTAGATACACTACCAAAAGTAAGTTAGTAAGTTTTTCACATTCTCTTATGCTCAGCAAGGCTGAATTTATTCGATCAAAAATACAGTAAAAACAGTAATATTGGGAATTATTGTTTCAATTTAACTGTTTTTTTACATGAATATATTTTAAATGTAATTTACTGTGATGCAAAGCTTAATTTTCAATCTTCATTACATTACTTGTATCAATATTTGCTTTAAATTAAATTATTATGGAAGTCAAAAGCATTGAATAGACAGATAATTGATCAAAAGTTAACATGAAAAGTGTTGAGATGCCTTTAAAGGAGCTTCCAAGAAAGTTTCCAGCTTTTGCAGTAATAAAGGGGGAAAGTATTAAAGGGATGGTTCACCGAAAAATGAAAATTATCCCATGATTTACTCACCATAGGTGTATTTGACTATCTTCTTTCAGACGAACACAATCGGAGATATGTTTAAAGATATCCTTGCTCCTCCAAGCTTTATAATGGTAGTGAACGGGGGACCACATTTTGTAGCCAAAAAAATGAATCCATCCATAATTTAATCGTAATCCACACGGATTAACACGATAACTTTCGGCAGACGGCCGTTCGCATCGATTTGCGGCGGAAGAGTAACCCCTGACCCAATGCATGACATATTGATAGAGCAAAACAAAACGCGGGTCACTTATTAGAAGTCTAAAATGAGAATATTTCAAGAGAAATGTCGGAGGATTTTGATATGAGAGAAGAGGAGTTTGTTGCCCAGTCCTATTTGTTTGAACATTTACATTTATTCATTTGGCAGACAGTTTTATCCAAAGCGACTTACAAGGGGAGCAATTAGGGGTTAGGTGTCTTGCTCAAGGGCACTTTAGTCATGGTATCAAAGGTGGAGAGAGTGCTGTTCATTCACAATTCCCACCTTCAATTCCTGCCAGCATGGGAATCGAACCAGCAACCTTCAGGTTACAAGCCCGACTCCCTCACCATTAGGCCAGTTCGGAAGTTACTCATTTGGTGTAAGTCGACTTGCGTAGTATGCGTGTGGTTGCCAGCTGGAAGCTAAAGTTTTAAATATGGATATTTATCTTAGAAAAACACATCACTTCTCTTCAGAAGGCCTTTATTAACCCCCTGGAGCCAAATGGATTACTATCATTATGGGGTTTTTTTTGTTTGTTTTGTTTTTTTGGCCCCCACTCTTCACAACCATTATAAAGCTTGGAGGAGCAAGGATATTTTCAAATATATCTCTGATTGTGTTCATCTGAATATACACTTATAGGATGGCTTGAGGGGGAGTAAATCATGGGATAATTTTCATTTTGGGGTGAACTATCCCTTTAAACTTTCTCCTGGACCAGAACCTGCATCCCATGGGTCCACGAGCCTCTCCAGCTCTAGACTTGAGTTTAGTGATTGAAACAAACAGGTCATTTCCCCAGTGCCGTGCGAGAACACGTTTCATCCATCATGAACTCAAAGCTGATTTGATGCCTGACAAAGAAGGCCATTGCCCAGTAAACATTGTTCAGATGAATTGGCCCACTGATGGGTGTCTGGCAGCGTGGTCTGGGTGCGGTCAGACGTTTGAGCCACGGGGTGAAGGGTCACATTGGCCAACTGGCATGTCTGGGTTCCTGTCCAGGGTGTACCATACATTACTCAAATGTTGGCATCACCGTTCATCCATTCCTGGGACAGTGACAAAGGTGACCTCATAACCCTGACCCCAATCTGGACAATTGTAGACTAACATGAGAACGTCATTGGATATGACAATACATGACCGGCAGATCCAAGAAACAAGAATGTGATGCTGATCACCAGAGACACATGAGAGGCTGTGCTGCATTTTGTAGGTTTGTTGTTGTTTGTTGTTGTCGCTTCTATGGTTTTTCGTGATGTTTGAGATTCAGATGTCAGAATGGCGTTTATTTATATGATTGCGCAACAACTCGTTCTGACAGAATAATTTGAGCTGACACAATGCAAATTAGAAATATCCATCTCCGTCTCGACATGTACAGTAATATGGCTAATGCGCTGATTTATGATGGGGGATATTGAATATGCAGTGAGCTCATAGGTCTTCAGGAGACGCTGGAGAAAGACACTCATACTGAACGTGACGTTCTTGCTTAACCTACTGCTGAAAAACGAGGGGTTTCGAAGGATGAGAGCGCTTTCTGGAGGATTACTGAGGGTTTTGGTCTCCTGGGACTGGGGAAAACCAGACTGGACCAGCTTTAGGCCAGTGGGAGAGTGACATGTTAAAGCTCAGAGGAAACAGGCTAATGCAGGACACATCACTGCCTGCTCGCAGCACGACAGACATGTAAGCCTGCGCGTCTTGAGCACATTACATGAATAGGTGTCTTTCAACAAATATCCCAGAAAGTGTTGATGATCAAACTATTGTTTTTGCAAACTTTTTATGAACCTTTTGAACATGAAAATACTAGGTCTACACTCTAAAAACAAATCTTTTGACTCAACAAAATTACAGTTTGCGTCAATCTTAAGTTATGACAACTTCTATTGAAATTATGTTCAACTAACAAACTACAAGCTAATCATTTGTGGCATAAACCAATTGTAGTACTGCATTCCGCAGTATTAAAAACCACGCCACTAATTACAATGAAATGGTCATACGGAATGTCATCAGAGCCCCTCCCTCTGAAATCATGACCAGGGTTGGGGAGAAACAAAATACAAGTAACTTAGTTACGTATTTAAAATACAAAATTTGAGTAACTGTATTTCATTAGTTACATTTTAAATGGGTGGTAATCAGATTACAGTTACATCTGAAAAGTGTTTTAGATTACCAAAGTGATTACTTTGAATTTAATGTCATATTTAATGTCAGTTAAGTTCAATCAACGTTTTAATACTTTTTAGAGAGATCATGAAAATTGTTATTTTTATTTAGTACTGATCTGAACAAGACAAAATGACTGAAAAAAAATGTCAACAGTCAACTTAACTGTCCTGTCATGACCTGGATGATCCACGACTGTTTTCATGTTTTTTGATAGTTGTTTGTGAGTCATTTTATCATTCACTCGTCACTGCAACTTTTTCTCACAATTTGTTTGTTCTCCCTCACAACTGTGACTTTGTATTTCACAATTCTGACTTCTTTTTCTCAGAATTGCGAGATTTAAACTCACAATTGCAAATTATAAAATCAGTATTGTGAGTTTATATCTCATAATTCTGACTTTATAACTCCCAATTGCATCTTTACATCACACAATTCTGAGTGAAAAAGTCAGAATTGTGAGACAAAAACTTGCAATAACCTTTTTTGTGTTTGTTCCACACTTATTAGTATTCCAAAGTATTCTAAAGTATTTAGATTAAGTTGCTAAACTTGAGTAATGTAACGAAATACGTTAAAAATTACTTTTTAAAGCATGTATTTTGTAATCTGTAGTGAATTACATTTTAAAGCCTACCCAGCCCTGTCACTAGCCACATTTACATGTACACATTTTTGTCATTCCGATTAAAATAATTACGATTGAAAGATTCGGTGAACTGTTTACAAGAGACGTTATCTAATCCGATATGGTCTTTACATGCGTAGGCGCTTTCAATCAGAATGACTTTGTGACATGCACACATTAACTTATGTCCCGTTTGCCGCTTTTTTTCCTGGAGTTCCGTTATTTCTTATACGCGCTATAAGTATTGCTCTTAATCCAGCAACAGTGTGAATTTGTATCATATTACTGCTGTAAGGTATGAGGAAAAGGCAGGCACAGCCTTTTTGGTTGCTGTGCATCTCTAAGGAGCATCTCAATATTACCTCTGTGGATGAGGGTGTGGATGAAGGTCCGAAGTAATGATACACTGAGATCCTTCAGTGCATTTAATAAATGTGTTGTTTTAGTTTTACTGTTTTTTGTCGCCGTCATTTTGCATTCTGACGACCCCCGACCTCTGAAGGTGATGACGTAGACACATAATAATCGGTTTTAACGCGTTTATATGGCAAAATTGTTATTTTATTTCTTTCATAGAAAGGTTTAACCCACCCCTCTCAAACCGATTACAATTTCATTCGGTTTGGGCACTTTTATTCCAATTGAGGCGTTTATATGGAGCATTTTCATTCGGATTGGACTTTTAAACCAATTACAATGCTCCATGTAAACACACCTACTGATGTCGTCACTCTTCTTCTACTTCGCTTTCTTCACTTTTTAATCTTCACTATCGCCACTTAGTGATAAGGCATAGATCACCAGACGCTGTTAGTCATCCTGTTTTTTTTAAATCAGATTTTAAAGTAATTTGATTATGAAACTCTACATTAAATTTTAATTTTATAGATAAGGATAACCAATCATAACCTCAAATCTGCCATTTTGTCAAAGCAGTCAGGGGAGTTGAGTGCAGTCATGAGTGGTCCTCATCCTTTGGAAGTGCATGCAAAGTGGCACTATGTTGATTCGAGGAAGAAGTATGACTGGAATAATTTCAGGCAGTTCACAATCGGTTCTTTCTTTTGGGAGACAATTACTCCATTTTTCTGCACTTTGATTTTTGAAACTTTGCAGAAATTTCACAAACGGGTATATTACACACTACATAAAAGATAATATCCAAAAAACCATAATAAGGTCACTTTAAGTTGATTAGTCAAAAAAATTAAGTTGTTCTTAATCTAATTTCAACATAATCAAGTGATGGCCCTGAAACCAATCCTATGCAAAGCATGCTAGGAACTAGAAATCCACTGCTCAATTTTCAATTATCAAGACTGTTTCATTAAGTTACTACAATTTATTTAAAAATAATTAAAATATCACTTACCTCAGAAAGTATTAATAAATTAACATTATTATGTCAACCGAACTATTTAAAAAGCTTTAAATAAATAAATTAGAATTTTTTTTTTTTAACTTTTGCCACCATGCAGAAAAAATACTGTCTATAATCAGTTGTGATTAATTACAGAAACGTGTGCAATTATTTGTTTTTCTTTTAATTGATCGACAGTCCTGGAAAAAAACATTTAAAATCTTGTGTGATTTTGTCATTTGAATGCAGTAAACATTAAATAGAGACAAAATTATTATAAAATTGTATAATAAAATAATTTAAATGAGTTACTGATTTGCAAGTTACAGAGTTTCAAAATGGTTTCCTGAATTTAATTGTTATAAGCAGTTGAAGGTCAAGACCTCTAAGTGAGATCATCTTCATTGTGTTTAGACTAGCAACCTGTCTTGCCAGGTTACACACACACGCACACATTACAGATCTATATACACTCGTTTTCGACAGCTGGAGAACGGATCTGTCCTGCCCGTGTTTTTCGTAACTCGTTGGTGATGATGGACGCATTGCTCTACTGTCAGCGAAAGTATCGAACAACATATCAGCAAGTGTTGATAGCTTTAGAGACAGACCTCGCTCTCAGACAGACTCTGGTCTGATCCTGGTTCAGTCCCAAAAACACGCCTGTCATTAGTTATATCAGCTGCTTTTTAGTTTTTATGAAATCATTGATAAAGAAGGATGAAAAGTACAAGCTCCAGTTATTACTGGAATCTTCATAACAATACTCTAAAAAAACATTTCAACTCAGTTTGGGACACCCTGCATATTTGTGTTCACACTCTGAATATGTCAAAGGTTTCTATACACATCAGAAGTGTTTTGCAGCATTAAGCATTATATAGCCAGGCGTGCTGAATTGAAGAAATTTGAAGTAATTTATATAAATATGAATATACAGTGGGTATGGAAAGTATTCAGACCCCCTTAAATTTTTCACTCTGTTATACTGCAGCCGTTTGCTGAAATCATTTAAGTTCATTTTTTTCCTCATTAATGTACACACAGCACCCCATATTGACAGAAACACACAGAATTGTTGACATTTTTGCAGATTTATTAAAAAAGAAAAACTGATATATCACATGGTCCTGAGTATTCAGACTCTTTGCTCAGTATTTAGTAGAAGCACCTTTTGATCTAATACAGCCATGAGTCTTTTTGGGAAAGATGCAACAAGTTATTCACACCTGGATTTTGGGATCCTCTGCCATTCCTCCTTGCAGATCCTCTCCAGTTCTGTCAGGTTGGATGGTAAACGTTGGTGGACAGCCATTTTTAGGTCTCTCCAGAGATGCTCAATTGGGTTTAAGTCAGGGCTCTGGCTGGGCCATTCAAGTACAGTCATGGAGTTGTCGTGAAGCCACTCCTTCATTATTTTAGCTGTGTGCTTAGGGTCATTGTCTTGTTGGAAGGTAAACCTTCGGCCCAGTCTGAGGTCCTGGGCACTCTGGAGAAGGTTTTTTGCCAGGATATCCCTGTACTTGGCCGCATTCATCTTTCCCTTGATTGCAACCAGTCAAAACACCCCCACAGCATGATGCTGCCACCACCATGCTTCACTGTTGGGACTGTATTGGACAGGTGATGAGCAGTGCCTGGTTTTCTCCACACATACCGCTTAGAATTAAGGCTAAAAAGTTCTATCTTGGTCTCATCAGACCAGAGAATCTTATTTCTCACCATTTTGGAGTCTTACAGGTGTTTTTTTAGCAAACTCCATGTGGGCTTTCATGTGTCTTGCACTGAGGAGAGGCTTCCGTCGGGCCACTCTGCCATAAAAGCCCTGACTGGTGGAGGGCTGCAGTGATGGTTGACTCTACAACTTTCTCCCATCTCCTGACTGCATCTCTGGAGCTCAACCACGGTGATCTTTGGGTTCTTCTTTACCTCTCTCAACAAGGCTCTTCTCCCCTGATAGCTCAGTTTGGCCGGACAGCCAGCTCTAGGAAGGGTTCTGGTCGTCTCAAACGTCTTCCATTTAAGGATTATGGAGGCCACTGTGCTCTTAGGAACCTTAAGTGCAGCAGAATTTTTTTTGTAACCTTGGCTAGATCTGTGCCTTGCCACAATTCTGTCTCTGAGCTCTTCAGGCAGTTCCTTTGACTTCATGATTCTCATTTGCTCTGACATCCCTCTGCTCATCCTTTGTGAAGACTCACCGACTCATCAGCCAGTGGCACATATCCCGAACAAACCGTCCCATACCGGCGTGATCAAAAAGATCTTAAACTAGATGGAACTGGATAAAATATTTTGACTGTTGCGATTCCAAATCGGTTTAAAGACCTGTAACTCTGCCTGGGTATTGGACAAGTGTTCACTGTTGGCCAGAGGAGAACTGGCCCCCCGACTAAGCCTGGTTTCTCCCAAGGTTTTTTTCTCCATTTGTTGGAGTTTTGGTTCCTTGCCGCTGTTGCCTTTGGCTTGCTTAAGTTGGGGACACTTGCTTGATATTCAGTAGTGTTTTTAGTATGCCTGCATTGGCGGCCGATGGCTTTGGAAGGGGATGTAGGAGAGGGAGACTGGGTGGGACCTCTGGAGACACAGGAGATTATCATCCGGGCAGAACCAGCAGAGACACCAAAGACATTCAAACTGGGTGGAACTAGCGGAGAGACACAGAAGACTTCGAGTTGGGTGGAACCAGCAGAGACACAGGAGACCTTGAGTTAGGCAGAACCAGCGGAGACACAGAAGACTTCGAGCTGGACGGAATCAGTGGAGACACGGAAGATTTCGAGTCTGGCGGAACCAGCGAAGATTCAGGAGACTTTGAGCTGGGCAGAACCAACAGAGATTCAGGAGACTTTGAGCTGGGCAGAACCAGCAGGATGGGAGAACTGCTTACCCTCAGTAGCAGTAATGTGGGCGGGGATTTCCTCCATGCCCACAAACTCCACAAACTTGGCAAAAGTCTCTCGAGGACCTACACCCGACAGGTGTGCCTTTATTAGATAATCAAAAATCACCCACAACACAGGAATACCTAAGAGATTTACTTTAACGAGAACTGACAACAATGAACTGAAATGGATATAAATACAGGGATCTATGATGAACACCGATGAAAAGAATCTAATAATCAATGATTAACCATAGCAACAAACTAGAGAGCGAATGAGTAACCAAGGGAACTAATTATGAACACAGGCAAACAGGAACAGCAATCCAAGTGAAAATGAAACCGGAACAGAAAATAATATTTATGTTACAGCAAGTTAAGTAATTTATGGCCCTTCTCATTTTATGGCCTCTGAACTTCAATAACCCTGCCCAATAGCATCCTGGCAGTGGTTCATCAGAGAGCTACGGAAGCCCTAAGGGCCCATGCATTTCTTTTTCTTATGATATCATCTTAATTTTCTTGTGATCTCAACATTAAAAAATAGTTTTCTTGTGATCAATTCTATTTTTTGTGTATTTAAAAACAAATAAAAGTCTTCGTGCTTCCATAGAAAGCAGTGTTGGTGTTTGTAAGATAGATGCCCATGTGCTTGAGCTAATTGAGTTGACTGGTCTATCTCTGGATAAATCTGATAAAACCGGTTGCCCAGCACAGAGGTGCCCTTCTAGTCAGAGCTTATGTCAGTCTTCCCAGAAAGTGCTGACTTGGTCCTGTAAATCGATCCATTCAAGCATTGAGTCTTCCTGGGCTTATTGCCCTGAGTGAGAGAACATGAAGTGAAGACATGCAAAACCAGTAATGTCTAATGCCGGGAACACACCAAGCTGACGCTGGTGAACTAGTGGTGATGAAAGCAGACTGCGGGGTTGGCTCACGTCGGCAGCTTCTGAGTCCAAAGTTGCCCTGACACACCAAACTGACGCTCGACACCTGCATATAAAGGAGATAACTGTCTATTTAAGTAGATATATTTGTCAATAGTCGTCATTCAAAAGGGAAAGCGAAACTAAGATTGCATGTATACAAACCATAAACAAAGCAGCGCTTGCTTACCGTTTTGAATATCAATCATGCTGATCACGTTCTTTATTCAGCTCATTTTATTATGAAAGTATTCATGCATTCGAGTGCTCAGGTAAGATGACATAAAATTAAAAAGACCTTCTGTCTGAGCCGTCATGACTTCTTTGCTTGCTTTCATAACTTTTGCTTATATTTTCGTGAACTGACTCTTTTGCTATGCTGAACAGCCAATCAGACAGCCCGACGCCGATTCAACATGTCGAAAAACAGCCGACGAGGACCAATTTCAGCCGGAACACACTGAGAAAACTTAGTCGGCTGACGCACAAAAATTGCTCGACGGCCGACTGTCAGCCGACTGTCAGCCGACTATTCCTGCCTTAATTCATTTGAATTGCAAAATGCAATTGTCACCATTTAAAGAGGCATTTCTACCTGACTAAACCAATAAAAATACATGTTGTTGGTATAAATTAATGTATTTAGGTTGGTTCAACGATGTTAAATAATGAATGCTCTTGAAGCATACTTTCTGTTGAAACTGTTTAAAATGTTTATATACTTTAACTCTAATATTGAATAGCACACTACAGTTTAAATTATAATCATGTACTTTACATGTGCTTAGTCAGTACATCAAAATAAGTTTAGTTCTTTAAACTACAAAAAGACCAACAAAACAAAAGATGATTAACTCATAATGATTTAAAATGTATGTTAAAATAAAACTTTTAATTTCACATTAATGACACTCTCTTTAAGTGCACTTAAATGCCCTTTTATTTAATTAATATTATCTGCAAGTACAGTTGTTTGTTTGTTTGTTATTTATATATATATATATATATATACTATATAATACTTGAAAGTACACAACAAGTGCACATACAATACAATTAAGCGCACTACTTTTTCACAAGAGGTCCCTTATGGCAACACTGAAAATGCAGCATGAGTGCATAATATTGGAATGGAACTGTCTCTGTGTGTGTGTTGTGTGTGTGTGTGTGTGTGTGTGTGTGTGTACGGGTATTCCCTACATTATGGGGACCAAATGTCCCCACAGGTATAGTAATACTAGTAAATTTTGATCTTGTGGGGACATTTTTTTGGTCCCCATGAGGAAACAAGCTTATAAATCATACAGAATTATCTTTTTTGAAAATCTAAAATAGCAGAACATTTTGTGTGATGGGTAAGTTTAGGGGTAGGGGTAGTGTAGGGGGACAGAATGTACAGTTTGTACAGTATAAAAACCATTACGCCTATGGAAAGTCCCCACAAAGCACAAAAACACAACTGTGTGTGTGTGTGTGTGTGTGTGTGTGTGTGCATATTTGAACTGTGTGTGTGTATGAAGGTTGAGTACCTAAAAGCATTTGCGTTCACATACTCTCATAGAGTAGGTTCTGAGTTTGGAGACACTTGCGGCTGTCCAAGAACATAGCAGTGCCAAATATTTGCTTGTGTCTATTTCAGTGTCCCGATGATGGCATCATGATGTCACTTCTCTAACAGGTGTTTCAGGCAAGAGTGAGCAGTACCGTTAAAATTATGTTTTACTGGGGGTCTTCTCTGTGTCGGTGTTTTTCTACCTCATTAACTGGCCTCTGTAAACACCATTCATTGCCTCACATTTATCTGATGTCCTGTTTGTTTGGCATGAACTCTTTGGGTTTTACAAGAGGCCAAGGTTAAAACCCTTCCAGACTCAGCACAATCGCACTGTTGACATGAAGGTCACGCACATTAAACACAACCTGGGGCCAGAACCGGGGTTGTCGATTTAGCCAGAGATGTAGATGAGACTGTGGGAGATTTCTATGGATTTATTCATGGTGTCTCTTTCAGATGACATAAAGTTTGCAGCTTCTCTTTAATTGTGTTAAATTCTTCAAATATGGAACAAGCATACCTTTTCTTTTGACATTAATTCAAAAACAAGCACCTTTACATTATTTTTCAGTGGGTCTAGAAGCACATTTCCTTAATGTGTATATCGTGATACTGACTATCTACTACATCTATTGGTTTATCATTACAAACTCTACTAAATTCTTTGTCAAATGTTCTGGTTTTAGTATTTTTGTATTAGTAATAAATTATACTTCCCTTACACGTTTACTCAAGTGTGCAATTAGTATACTTGTTTAAAAACTAAAAATAAGAGTAGCCGAGTCTGCTTCTTGTGTTTGTATCACAGACATACTTAACAAAGATAAACTTAAGTATGCTTGGCTTATACTAACAAGTATACAGAAAGTCTAAGCATATTTGAACAAAAATAATATATAAATTGTAAACTATGACTATACATAAAACAAATAAAAATAAATAAACTAGTAGTTTACCACCAGTATACTTGAAGAGGATGCAGAAAGGGGGGAGAGTAGAATCCAGATACCATAAAGAATATTAATAGTAATAAACAAAAGACGAGGAACAGGTAAAATGCTCAAAACAGGGAAAACCATAAACCAGGAACAGAACTGAAACACACACAAATTATCTGCCTAATACTAGACAATACTAAAAAAAACACATGCATGAGCTGTGTCTGAAATCGTCCCCTACACCCTCATTCACTATTCCCTACATTAGTCCACCAATATAGTCGACTTGAAGGAGTGAATGAGAAGGAGTTTATGACTTCGGACACTCTGCCATGGAAACTAGAACATATAAAGCTTAATTAAACAATTTAATAATCAATTAAAAAGTAATTTATGCATGTATGATATTACACTGTACCCACATTGGAACAGAGGTTTGGAAAATGGATGGATGGAGGTGCCATCTTCTGGTCAGACATGAGGATTAATTTTGCATAACTGTCACAGTGCATTATATTCTAGCTATTGAGTGTTAAGGGTATAGGGGGCGATTTCAGACATAGCTATGGACTTAAATATAAACGGGGATAAAGGGCAAACAAGCATAACAAGGGAAAACGATCAAGGAAGCTAATCAACAAAAAAAAAAACTGGACAAAACAGAAACACAAATCTAGTGCCAATGAGTATTTAAATAGTACACATACAAGCATACTAGTACATTGATTTTAGTTTACATAATATATAAAGTGTACTTGGAAAATATACTTAAACTTTACATAAGTTTAATGAACTTGAAGTACACTTCTTTCTGTAAGATTTGTTTTGAAATTGTGTATGTGATGAACGGTGTCGGTGATGTAACTTTAGTTACATAATCAGATTACTTTTCCAAGTAACTTGTAAAATAACACATTACTTTTGATGGTTATTGTAGTTCTAGACATGCATTTACTTTTATGTAAATCTGTAATAATTATAAGAAGTATATATACTATATTAAATTACACAAATATACTTTATGTATTTAATCTCACTTTATTATCCAATGTCTTTGCCGCTGACCTTCAGTGATGTAATTCAACTATAATAGTAAGCAAAAATTACTTTAGATTTAGAGATAATAGTGTTAAACTTCCTCCTCCTGTATCCTGTTCTTCTTTAATCCAGAATGGCAGCACAGCTGAAAGGTTTGTTTGAGCTGCGCCCTCTACTGTACAGGTGTAAATATGCATTTCCTTCAGCCTGAGACTTATTCAATTCACTTTTGGTGTGAAAGGACTGAAAAAGCATTTGTCAAAGATTTTCAGAGTATTGTGATATAAATGTTTGTCTCACTGACTTCAGATGTTTACAACGCTATTACATAAGTGCTGTCTACGTTAAGAAGACGACTTGCAACTGAATACTTATCGAGTATTTTAGGGTGTTACATTATTTGATCTTATGTCAGTCCTCAGTGCCAGAAGTGTCACGGAGAAGCCATTACATCATGGAAATAGGTGGAGGTTCACATTTAGAGCCTGACATCACTGCAGCTCGAGGTGGAAGGTTAATGTCATCTTCCTCCACACAGTGCATCTGATCTTCTGCGTTGTATTCAAATAACATTGTTCATTTTGAATATTTGTATTTACTTAGCAGCACTAGCATAAAACTGATAGATATGTAATGCTATAATGTAATATAATGTCCCTGTTCAGTCATATAACTGAAGTCTCATTTGCCAGACGACTTCCCCCAAAGACTGCCAACTGTTTCGTATACATTACGGATCAAATCACAGATGGCGAAAGCTGAACCCTGGTGAAATCATAGCTGTTTGAATGTTTAATCCAGCTCATAATTAATAAATTCACACAAGTAGGTTTATGGCAACTGAGGCACATTCCCTATGATATATTAAGTTCCTTTAATAACTACAATCGTCTGGCCAAGGCATTGCCAAATTTACCTTTTCAAGTAGGTCAAATGTCTGATTCCACCATATAAATATCATATGCATTTTAAAGAGCACAAACTATGGACGTCGTGCCGCATTGAACATCTCCAGTGCTCTTTTAAGGTGAAAGCAGATCAGGTCACTCCAGCAATTACATTCATCAGAGCTGTTGCAGCATTCCAGTCAGATGATGTGTTCTGCTGTGAGAAATAACGTTTAGGATGGGGGATTTGAGGTTGTTTGGGGACTTCAGGGATAACTGATGACGCTTATGAGCTGATGTTTTGACTGGTTGCTTTTGCTGAAAGTCAACAAACCATCCGCTCTTGATTATCAAGGTGTCTCAGTGTTACAACTCGTCTAACCAGAGCTGAGGCTTGTGGGAAAGAACACTGTAGCCACATTCAGTGGGTATGTTCAGAATAGCATTCTACCACAATATTCAATTATCTCTATTTCTGTATCCCACCATGTAAAAGTTGACGTTTCATTTTCAATGTGATAAATGAATCACAGTTTTTAATATCATCTTCTTAACCAGTTCTGTTATTGTAAACTAACCCTAAACTATACTTAATCATTTATATTTTAAATAGTAATTGAATTAAATAAAATAATCAGTCCCTGCAGAAAAACGCGATTATGCCATCGCTTGATTTCATGCACAATCAGCCAACGTCCGCGTTTTTTCAAATACGCCGCATAAATCGCCGATTTCAGCAAGCAAAATATGCGGGGCTAGCATGATTTCATAATCCCTGTATTTTCGTATCAAAAAAGTCACATCTTAGCAGAAAGTTGAAAAATGTTACGTTTACTTCACACAAGTAAAGTGCCATTATTTTCCCCCTATTGCCATGGGAACCTTATGAAGTGACATAATTACGCGACGTGAACATCATCTGCAAACCCCGCGGTGAAACCAAGATGAAACATGCAAATCATTCTCATTTGCCAATAAAAATAAGCACAAAAGATCGCACGAAGGAGGGAGTTGGGAGTTGTTGGGAGTTGTTGGGAGTTGTTGGGAGTTGTTGGGAGTTGTTGGGAGTTGTTGGGAGTTGTTGGGAGTTGGGAGTTGTTGGGAGTTGGGAGTTGTTGGGAGTTGGGAGTTGGGAGTTGGGAGTTGGGAGTTGGGAGTTGGGAGTTTGGGGGATGGGGATGAGGGAGAGGGAGAGGGGATGGAGGATGAGGATGGCGAATAATGATTAGATGCTACGCAGTTATAGTTTTCATTTTCACAGTGGACTGTTGTAGTTTCATTCAGAAGTTGATGCAACTTTACAGTTGTAAGACTTTTTTGTTACAGAACAGTACAAAACCTTACAGTTGTAAGTATATTAGTAGTATGTAAAATAATTTACGTTGCAGTAAGAGTTGGAAGCACTTAATTTAACAGAAGATGTCTGTTTTGTATCGCTACCTCTGTAAAACAGGAAGCACACATTTTATTGTTTCATATTTTATTTATTCATTTTTACAGAAGTTGTTGAATATTCCTTTTGTAAAGCTACAGAACTGGTTTGACTCAATGTTTTGAGTTCCACAACACTCGCTCCTGCTCTGCTTCACACTACAGTAACGTTAATAATCACATCCATGAACATGATTTCTGTCCCATCCTGATTCTTTTCCACCGGCTGTGAGGTGAAGACCACATGTCCCAAGATTCCACGCTCAACCTTGACGTCATCAAGCTACGCCTTTGTTTTGAATAGGCGACCTCTAGTGGACGAAAAAACGACGTAGTGCACCTCTGTAAACAGATAACAAAATTACTAAAACTTAAAATATAAAAATAAAAGCTAGTTGAAAATATTAAGAAATATTATAATGTTCTTATAATGTTCTCGTAGTTTTAATCTACGTTTAAAAGCAGGAATTAAATGAAAACAACTTTAAATATGTCTATTTATTTGCCCATATAAAGGTGATTTATTTTTATACATTTTTATGTTTGAATTATTAAATTAATTATTTGATCTTCATTTTATTTTTATATGGCACTCCTGGTCCTCCATATGTAGTATGCAGTACACTAGTTTTTCATTGCTTTTGTCTCAGTGGAAAAGGAATGCTCTGGGAAATCTTGGGTTGAACTCGGCACATGTGAAAAACATTAGTGATTCGTTTGTATCGACAAATAACTCTTTCAGGATGTAAAGAACTTATAAAAATATCTTGTGTGTCTTGTTGTGTGCCACAGCTGGAGTGTGGAGGACTGGGGCGTGTGCAGCCGCAGCTGTGGTTCTGGAGAGCAGATCAGACAGGTGCGCTGCATTCAGAAAACAGGCCCGGATCAGGTGGACACAGTGACCGATGACCAGTGTGCACAACCGCCGCCGTCTCGCAGGCAGACCTGCAATGCACACACATGCCCGCCGGTCTGGAGCACTGGACCCTGGTCTCAGGTTAGTGATCAATCCCATAAATCTGTGACAATCAACAGCGTCATATGTCTTCATAGCAAATACCTTGCTTTTTAAAGGCACAGTATGTAAGTTTCGCCACCAGAGGCGAAAACAATAACAATGGCGTAGCTTGATGACGCCGTGAATGAGCGCGGAATCATGGCAGTTGTTGTCTTCATGGAAAGCAATCTGACGGGACTCAAGCAGAATCATATTCATGTTCATTTCCCTCATTTAAAAGTTTTACACATGAAGAAAACATTTTCCGAGTTTTAGATGAAAGATTCCTATCAGTAGCCTAATGAAGAACAGAAAAGTGGGGGTTAGCTCGTAAGGGTCAACACTGTGAATAGTGCATTTTGACGATTGCATTCGTAACCGAGGATTTTTACTTTGTGCAATTCTGCAGCCTGGCCAGCAGAATATAAATAATCTATGACTAAGTGCACCTTAAATTCTACTGAGTTAAATCACTGAGAAACATTGTCTTACATTATGGCTGGATCTTTTTCCCAGTGTTCTCGTAAATGTGGGAAGGGAGTGATGAAGAGAGCGGTGGCGTGTGTGAGCAGTGACTCCAGTTCTTACATCCGCGTGCTGCCGGACTCTTCCTGTGCCGCTCTGCCCAAACCCGGCAGCCAAGACACCTGCATGATCAAACGCTGCCACAAACAGCGCAAGGCCCAGTGGTTTGTCTCGACCTGGCAACCGGTAAATCCCTCAGCAGAATTCTTGCACTGCATTTGTGATAGACTGGAGCGATGTGGAGTAGTGATAAAGCCTATATTTAAAGTAGCAACCAAATGGTTGTGGGTTCAAACCCCATTGGTGATGCATGACCTTTCACCATTATGAGGCAGACATTTAAAGGAATAGATCACTCAGAGTGATCATTTTCATTATTTACTCACCCTCATGTCATTAAAAACATTTATCCTGGTCCAACGGTATTGTCCTTATAATAAGAATACTTGTAATCCCCTTGGGTAGAAACGTCTGCTAAACCTTGTGAAAAAGAAACACACTTTATCTTTTAAAAAAAAAGGTACAGTAATTACAACTGAAACAATATACTTATAACAAGAATACTTAAGTGTGAAGTGAATGTAACATGTATTATTGTTTAAATTTCTACTAAATGCAGTTAGCTGAATTTTAGAGTGTTTTTTTGACCCACTGAAGTAGGACTTTGGTTCATCTTTGTTATTTCATAGTTACTATGGTTAAAGTGTACTGCCAAATGTCCTGACAAGTATTTACGGAGAACTAAAAGATACATTACATGTAATTTCTATTGAAATGTGTATTTAAATATATTTGTAATTAATTACACATTTGTAACATTGAAGGGTAACACTGTCTTTTTTACACATGTTGCATGTAATTACTGTAGTAATAACAGTATATTATGCATAATTACATCCAACTAACCCTAACCCTATAGTAACTGCATGTTGTTAATTAATTTGACTTAAATGCATAATTACACTGTAACTAAGATCTTAAAATAAAGTGTACCCAAAAGGTTATTGAAACATAATGATTTACTAAATGTACTTTAAAGTAAAACTTTTAATTTTAAATACTTTTAAAAGTGTACCTAAGTGTGTTAAGAAACAAGTGTACTCTTTTTAAGAGCACTTAAAGAGTTAGTTCACCCAAAAATGTAAATTCTGTCATGAATTCCTCACCCTCATGTCGTTCTACACCCGTAAGACTTTCCTTCATCTTCAGAACACGAATTAAGATATTTTTGATGAAATCCGATGCCTCAGTGAAATCTCTATTGACAGCAAGACAATTAACACTTAATAGACGCCCAGAAAGATGCTAAAACATTTAAAACAGCTCATGTGAGTACAGTGGTTCAACATTAATATTATAAAGCGGCAAAAAACAAAATAACGACTTTTCAACAATATCTAGTGATGGCCGATTTCAAAACACTGCTTCATGAAGCTTTACGAATCTTTTGATTCAATAGTTCACGTGACTTTGGCAGTTTGATATGTGAACCGAACCACTGATTCAAATCAAAAGATTCGTAAAGCTTCATGAATCAGTGTTTTGAAATCGGCCATCATTAGATATTATTGAAAAGTCGTTATTTTGGTTTTTTTGCCACACAAAAAGTATTCTCGTCGCTTTATAATATTAAGGTTGAACCACTGTACTCACAAGAACTGTTTTAAATATGTTTTAGTGTCTTTCTGGGCATCCGAAATTGTTAATTGTCTTGCTGTCAATAGAGACTCACTGAGCCATCAGATTTCATCAAAAATATCTTCAATTTGTGTTCTGAAGATGAATGAAGGTCTTACGGGTGTAGAACGACATGAGGGTGAGGAATTAATGACATAATTTTCATTTTTGTGTGAACTAACCTTTAAAAGTGGCCTTTTATTTCAGTAATTATTGTATTATCAGCAAGTGCTGTTTTTAAAAAAAATATATACTTTTAAAATTTGACGTGCACTTTACGAACAGTTAAGCACACTTCTTTTTTCTGAAGGAAAAGACAGATCACTGCTTCAGTCTCTTTTATAATGCACAGACGTGTGATGAGGGCTGTGATATTCTCTCTCTCTCTCTGCAGTGTTCAGTGTCATGTGGAAAGGGGCTTCAGCTGCGTGTCGTAAAATGCGCAGAGAAGGATGTAGCAGGAAAATATAGAGAACTGTCACCCAAAAAGTGTCAGCATGTGCCCAAACCCTCCATGGAGCTCCAGAGAACCTGTGTCCTGCCAGACTGCCCTGTCCTCTCTCCTCAGCGCAGACCAGACTGGTACTCCTCACCGTGGTCTCAGGCAGGATATCCTACACCCATCTTGAGGTCAGCAGAAAGAGTAGGAAGCTTGATTTTGATCTTCACATGCCGTGTTTTGTGTTTGTCTGCAGTGTACTGTGTCGTGTGGCGGAGGGGTTCAGATGCGCTCAGTGCAGTGTCTCGTTCATGGGCGTCCCTCCTCTGGGTGTGTCCTGCAGATGAAGCCAGTGATGTCCCAGGCCTGTAACACTGCGTTCTGCCCGCAGCCAGAAAAGAAAGGTCTGTTGTGAGCTGTGATATTATTTCACCACGTACTAATGCACTTCATTGTAAGGATTTATGTAACAAAAATTACTTTGAGGAAAAAGAAGTTTAAAAAAGAAAATATTTTTTTATTATTATAATATTATTATGCATGTCAATAATAATTGTGATTAATATCATGATTTTTTTGTAGTTAATGTGACGTTAAAAGTGTTTAATTTGCTGATTTTTTATATATATATATATATATATGTATGTATATTTAATATATATGTATATATTATATATATGTATGTATACACACACACACACACACACACATATATATATATATATATATATATATATATATATATATTTATATGTGTGGGTGTGAGTGTGTATATATAATAGAAGTACTAAAATTACTAAACTAAATAGTATAATAGTACATAAATAAAATTACACTTTTGCATGTTTCTATTTGTTGACATTAATTATATTAATTAATTAAGGAATAGAGTAGTGTCCAAAACCCTTTATTGCTGGTTTTGTGTACTTTTGACCATTCCATTCATTTGGAAAAAAATAACGAGAACGTTTTTTTTTTCACTTTGTTTAAAGGGTTAGTTCACCCAAAAATGAAAGTTCTGTTATCATTTACTCACCCTCATGCTGTTCCAAACCTGTAAGCCTTGTGTCACTTTTCATCTTTGAAACACAAATCACGCTTGACATGCAAGAAACAATGAGATTCATTCTCGTGTTACGCAGCGCGTTTGAGCTTCCTCAAAAACCAATGAGGTTTGTTCTTACATGCATCAATCAAGTTCGTTTGTGCTTCTGTTTATGTTCGCTGATCAATGTTTATATGTAAATAAAAGCCTAAATTCAATCTGTTCATCATATAAAGTGATCGAGTCTCTTCAGAAAATTTGGTCTAAACCGCTCAGTTCATATGGATTAGTTTTACGATCTCTTTATGAACTTTTTGAAGCGACAAAATCGTAGTTGCGTAACTGAGGGACAGAGAGCTCTCAGATTTCATTTAAAATATCTTCATTTGTGTTTTGAAGATTAACAAAAGTCGTAAAGGGGCGGTTAATTATGATTTCACTTATTTAACTTTAGTTAGTGTTGAATGTTGCAGTTCGTGCACAAACAACATCTGCAAAGTTACAACGCTCAAAGTTCGAAGCAAAGGAATTCTCTAATTCAAAGAATTCTCTATTTAAGGACTACAACAAACGGCTGGTAGGGACTACAGTGAGTTTCTTCCTGGGTTGGTGACATCACTATCCCTAAAATTTACATAAAACCTGCCCCCGAGAACACGCAACAAACAGCCCATGTTATTGCAATACAGTAACATTGCATAACACAAATGCAATAGTCATAAAAGCAAGATGCCAACATAAGTTATAACCATAATTAAACTAAACTATACCTGTTCTATATTCATGCAGCATATATTCTCTGGCCACATGAGCGAATATGCTAATCAGAATATGCTATTCAATGACTTTAAGATATCCCACATCAACTACATAAATTAAGCAACTAACCATTCAGAAACGTCCTGTTGCATTGTACATGTTGTCACTTCTTGAGTCCCTCCATCGTTTGAAAATCTTCGTGAGGTAATCGACGCTGCTAATACTATGTGCGAACACAAGGTCTTGAAACCCCGCCCTCTGCTTAGGAGCAGCAGCTCATTTGCATTTAAAGGGACACACACAAAAACTGAGCATTTTTGCTCACCCTCAAATAGTGACAAATGGTGTAAAATATTAACTATGGGGTATTTTGAGCTAAACTTTAACATACACACTCTGGGGACACCAGAGGCTTATTTTACATCTTGTAAAAATGGCGTTATACCACCCCTTTAAAGGCTTGGAACGACATATTTAAGTGATGACAATTTTTGGGTGAACTAACCCTTTTACAAACGGAAAACATGATTTTGGCTTGATATCTCCTTTATCTGTAGTTTACAATTTGGTTTATGGCTACAATATTTAATTTACAATTGTGGGCGGCACAATTTTTCATCAGATTGGTCGGAACGTCTTTTCCTTTCTCTTTATTCATTTTTAAACGGATAAAATGAAAATGAAATAGTCAAAATGTACACGAGACATGCTGGAATGGACATTCCGTTTATTTTTTTGTTATATTTTAAAATATTCATTACTAGGTTCAATAAGACATTTATCTTGTTAATGTTTCCCTGTGCAGATGTGATCTGTAAAGATCATTTCAACTGGTGCTATCTGGTGCCGCAGCACGGCGTTTGCAACCACAAGTTCTACGGGACGCAATGCTGCAAGTCCTGTTCACACACAAACCCGTGAGAACTTCTGCTCTAGATGTTTGACCGTGACCTTCTGAGCCCTCACAGGAGCAGAGTGATGCCCGCTCTAGTGCTGTGTTGAACATGGACTGAACAAAGACATTATTAAGGACTCAAAGTGGCTTGTTTGTCTGGGACTTCAGTGGAGAATGACACGGCCTGCTGATGCCAGCGAAACTGCATGTGTCTGCAGGAAATGACATCATCGACGAAGCCCCCTGGAGGTGATACCGTGTCAGTGAGGGTGTGAGGACTCCTTTCATTGCGTTTCACAGAGCTTCAAATTGTCAGGAACAAAAAAAATCGGAACGCTTTGCAACCGGATATAGACTAGACCGAGTCCGTGTGGCAAAATACATGGACACGCGTTATGTTTTTTCATGAACATGCTTCATAATCTCATGTGAAACACATAAACGGCTTAATGCGTCTCATGGTTGCAGCAGGGAGAATATGGCGTCATGTAGTAGAGCTACATTCATTTTTGGTGCTATATGTTGATATTAATGGCAGCCGAGCAGCTGACACATAATAGAGGTTTTAAATTAACATGACAATGAATTAGCGCTTTTGTATGATCGATATTAATTTTCTTATTTATTAACAATACTGCAATATACCAGAATGATATTCTGCTGTAATATTGTGTTATACTATTTTTATGTTCCTGTTTAACTTTGGGTATAGTTGCACAATTGGTATTTTTTCCTATGTTTTATCGTGCTTTCACAGTACTGTTCCGTATTTGGGTTTTATCATTTTCAAGGAAAACAAAATGCAAATGGAACTAATGGGCATAAGTTTAATGAACTGTAAGAAGTGTCACGTTTAACAAAGTCAGCTCTCTTCGTGGGATGTTTTTAGCAACCACACGACTGCCAAGAACTCTAAATCTGTCTTTGGTCTGATGAAGAGAAATGCACATGAAAGGCTCCGGCATCTCACATATGGGTTTTTGCATCGCACAAATGACTTCCATCATTTACAATATTTGCATTTGTTGTACAACAGCAGTAGATGAATGTAATCGCTCATCCACGATGAATGTTATTCTGAAGAGTGGACAGAGGATTTATTATAAATGGCAGTTCTTATTAAACGTGACGCGTGTCATATTGCCGTCACATTAGAGGCTGTGTTGTCTTTCTCTCTTGGCCGTAGGAAGCAGATATGTAGATCGCTCGTGATCCAGCTTCACTAACGCTAACTCAGAGCTTTTTCTTGTTCTTCATATGCGCTATTGTTTCCAGATGGAGTCAGACGAGGCCACTGGAGCGCATTCAGGAACTAATATGACTTGTGAGCTTTTCACCGACTTTTAACGCACAGCTCTGTGAAGACTTTAGCAGAAAACACATACATCACTTCATGTTATTAATGTTTCAAGACATTCTGTAAGACTTAAACCATGTTTTCGTCTTTTGAAAGTTTAGATGAATGTTCAGAATGTGGAGCTGCTGAGGCAAGAGCAACTGCTGTTATCGCTCAAGAGAAGGGTTAGTGATCAGCACAAACCATTAACACCAACTATTGAACCTATTAAAGCTACAGACACGAGGTCTGTTGTTACTTTTCGAAACATTCTGAATGATTAAAGTGATGAAGATGGAAAGTCTTTGCAAATTTAAACCTTTTAAAAAACTCAGTTAAGTGTTGTTAAATAAGTACAATTTCACCACAAGGAACAACTTTCATGATTCCTCTTCAGAAAACTTTTTCCCATTTGATGCACTGCCTTTTGCGTACTGTGTAGCAGGAAAGCGTGCATATTTCAGCTAAAAATCTAGATATTATTTCAATTCACTTATCAACAAATGTTTGTTTGCCTTGAAGAAATAGGATTCCCAGTCTTAAAAACTGGATTTATGAGGAAGCGTCATTCTAAAAGTGGGATTCTAGACTTGGAAAAGTCTAAAACACCATGGCCATTTTTATGAAGAAGATACATTTTTGTAGTTATAACAAGCTTATTGACTGGGAACATCAAATTCATTTATTAAAAAGAGCAGGATCACTGAAAAAAATCATTCGTTCTTAAATATTGTGGAATCCTGAAACGTAATTATTTTATGTTTGATTATAATTGTTTTTTTCATTTACAGAAATGTCATATTACTACGTAACAACATGCTGAACACACCTTAGCAACTGCATAGCAACACCCTATCATTGTGGTGGCAGGTTCTGCATAGTTTCTTCAGCGAATCTAAAATTTAGTTTTTGTTTATTATTATCACAAAGAAGAAAAGAGTGTTGATTTGTGACAGGAGAACAAATTTCAATGGTGTGTGGGCTCACCCGGTGGCTATTTTTGGAACAGTACTTATCTGACCATTATCAATTTGTAGCAGTAAATGATGAGGAATCATATCAATCACGAGTTCAGTATGGAGTACCACATGGCTCAGTACTAGGACCGTTGCTTATCACCCTGTACATGCTACCCTTGGGAGATATCATTAGGAAATATGGTGTTAGTTTTTTTATATATCTTTACAGCCTGACAAAACATACCAATTCACAAAACTAACAGAATACATGATTGATATAAAAAATTGGACTGGAAATTGGTAGTCCTTCACGTCCACTGAAATCTCAAAATTCTGTCCAGTTGATACATATAGAATATCAAAATCGACTCAGATCCTTTTCCTATTTAGCGCCAAACTCTGGAACAGTCTTGAACAGGAGGCAGACACACTCAGTTTAAATCTAGACTAAAAACACATCTCTTTAACCTGGTATACAGATAACACACTATCACATTTCAATAATTTCAAATCCCTTAAAGGATTGTAAGGCTTCATAAATTAGGTCATTTGGAACCAGGAACACTTCCCATAACATCTGATTTACTTGATATATCATAAAGGGAATGGCATCTCCGCTAATATTAGGGGTTATTGTAGTCAGCCAGAACCGGTTCGTATCTAGACCAGATGGTGGAAATGCACCCAGAGACAACCACAACTGCCCTGAATGTTAGCAGAGACCATGAAAACTAGATGATCCCAAGAGACAGACCGCATGTGAAGACCTTATCGACTAGTCTGTCATCAGCACAAATCCTCCGTGAAGACCACGAGAACCAGGCAAGTCCTCTGCACAGACCCTATGGCTAGCTTCAACTTGAAATGAAAATTTTAAACATTAAACTAAAACCACCACTCCATCTTAATCATTGAGTCATTCATTCAACCAATCCATTCAATTGGCTGATTCATTCAGAAATGAAGCAAGTCACTGTCTTTATGAATGAGTCATTGAATCATTGACTCATCCAATTCATTAAAAAAATACTGTGTTGATCAGAGATGCACAACAGTTCTGCTGTGACTCTGTTTAGAACTGTTTTTGTTGGCGGAATAGAGCGAAAACAGCCAATGTTGACAATATTGTGTCTAAAACATATTAGCTAATATTTATATTCCATTGGATAAAGTAAATGATCTTAAAAGGAGGACAAATGAGCTCAAGGCTGCATCAGTAAGCAGACGTGGCCATTTCTAAACCGCACTGTCCAAACTAAATTGCATACCATACATGCGCTTACTAAGAGAGAAATATGAGCTCAGAGAACAATTCATCCATGAGAATCAGATCCAGAACTAGAAATGAACGAGCTCACATGACAATCTCACAAACAACACAACAGTACGGAGAGCGTGACATAGGAGGAAGTGAATGAGAAACAGAGAGCTGATTTATGGCTGGTCAGCTGTGACAGTGTGATGTTCTCATTTGGTTCTGCATGTGTTCTTGGTCCTGGTGAAGATGATCTCACCAGCCTTTTAGAATCCGTCATCAGACCCGGACGATGCCATATTAGTTCAGTCCTGTGGATGTGTTTCCACTATGCATTACATTAGCTTGGAACTAAACAACAACATATGGATTTGAAAGAACATTCTATGACGGCACTGATATCTGATTTTGCCATGATTTTAATTTTGCCAGAATTGGATCAGAATCCTTTGTTGGTCTACATAGGAACAACATTTGTTTCAGTTAGATTGTAACGGTAAAGGTCGAAGCTTAATTAAGGTTCTTATCAACCTGTCATTTCCAGGGTTAGGGTCAGGGTTAGTTCACCCAGCCTCTCTACTTCCCACCATCCACCGCCTTTCAGATACTGACACACAAATGGACATCTTGGTGAACAAAACAGATAGGACATTAAATAGTTAAATAGTAACTCTCTTATCATTTACTTTCTGGTTGGGAACCGACAACCGCATTTTATTAAGAGAAAAACACATCCAAATGAATTTCCTGAATGGACTACTTCTTACTCACTGTATTGGAGTTCTCTATTAACTATTATTATTAACTAATGTAGAGCTCCAGAGGTTGACGTCATACTATCTAAAGGCCATCAGGAGAGCGCTAGAGCGGCTGTACAATGTGGTTGAACAATAATTTAAAACCACTGGACTGTTTAGACCTTACAAACCTTACGATTTCAACATGGTGGACAGTTGTTGTGCATCAGGATGCCAGAACAGGCGGGGGAAAGTAAAGGGGAAATAATTTTATCGTATTCCTAAGGATCCCAATAGATGACTGAAATGGTTTACTGCAACAGAACGTGCTAACCAACACAACAAAACAACAGATGGTTGTATTTTTATTATTATTATTATTATTATTGTCTTTTATCTCAGTATTCCTATAAGAGTTGTAGAATGATTTTTATGATTAATAGTAACCTTTTAAAATGTGTCAAATAACTGGGTTGATATAAGCTGTAAGAATTTTCAGTATACACATTATAAAGCACAATTTTCACACACTGTTCCATAAAAATTTGCAGAAATAATTATTGATTATTTCAAGCGGCAATTTATGACACCTCATTTGGGTATATTTTCATGTTTGGGAAAAATTAGGGATTAAACGGATTAAAGACTGTTCATCACAGTATGTTTACAGTCCCATGTTTTTATCAAGAACAATCACTGAGTGATGATGAACTGTTATTGTTAGCGCTGCTTGAGCACCGTTATACTCCGGGCTCCGGGCTTTATTTATTTATTTATTTATTATGAATAACCTTTTAATGCATGTTTTTACTATACACTTTTAATTAACATCTTAGATGCCATACCTAGTTTTCCATTTCTGTTTTGATCGTGGTGTTTGATTCACTATCACAGTGTCCTGAATGTTCCTCTTGTTATTGCATTGCATTACATCATAAGAGGCTCAGACACACACACACACACACACATACATGTACGTTATATGTCATATTTCCTTATATATATATATATATATATATATATATACATATATACATATATATATATATATATATATATATATATATAAGTACCTATATATTTAGTATATAGGTATTTATATAGTTTGAGTGTTTGAAAAACATCACTTACAGTAATATATAAGCTGTTTTCCTCATGTGGACCAAAAAATGTCCCCACAAGGACAAGGATTTTAGATTTTGCCATCTTTTGTCCCTTAACGTAGAGTATACCTGAACCCCCCACACACACACACTCAGATTTATCCAGGTAATGGCCTTTAAGAGCCACAAGGCCTGGTGTTGGAGGTTCACATGTGCAAATGCTCTGTGAAGATGATATTAATATTAATCAAACACATACTAACAGCAAAAAGAGGAAACTACTCACAGATGTTCATTTATTTCTTTTATTTACATGAATAATTACATGTAAAAAGACTACCTCTTTAAATAAAGTGTCCTATATATACAGCTCTGGAAAAAAATTAAGAGACCACTGCAAAATTATCAGTTTCTCTGGGTTTACTATTTATAGGTATGTGTTTGGGTAAAATTAACATTTTTGTTTTATTCTATAAACTACTGACATTTTTCCCAAATTCCAAATAAAAATATTGTAATTTAGAGCATTTATTTGCAGAAAGCAACAACTGGTCAAAATAACAAAAAATATGCAGTAGTCTCTTAATTTTTTCCAGAGCTGTATATATATATATATATATATATATATATATATATATATATATGAAATGTTGGTAGATTCTATAGTAGGCCTATGATTCTGTGTGCAGAGAACTTTTTGAACTGCTTGTTATTTTCACTGATAACACAAGACATCTGCTGCCCTCGTGTGACTGTAAGAGGAAATGCAGCTTGCGCTCTACTGTCAGGTCAATCTCTAAAAGAATGAATACTCAAACATACTGTAAATACTGTAATATAATCCCATTATAATAGCATTTAAAGCATTTGAATTCTTTAAAGAAAAAACCTCAAAAAAGATCCATTTCTGTTCAACGGTTTTCCACGTGTTTTCAATGTCCGACGAGTTTCTTTGTTTGTCAGTGGATTCTTTGTTTGTCAGTGGATTCTCAAATACATGATAGCTTTGGTTGCTAAAAACAACAGTAAAACATATAGTAGTAGCTGTGTATTACGGGCTATATGATAGAGGCTTTCATTTTGAAGCTACATTTAACCACTTGCATTTTTGAAGTCCAGCTATAGGCTACATATTTATTGAAACAAGTGTGTTAATTATTGTGTTTATGATGTTTGACATGTCTTTTTTTTTCTTACTCACAACTGAGCTGTCCTTGAGCAAGGCACCTAACCCCCAATCACTCCCCGGGCGCTACAGTAAAAAACGGCTGCCCACTTCTTTGGGTGTGTGTGTGGGTGTGGGTGTGTGTGTGTGTGTGTGTGTGTGTGTGTGGGTGTGTGTTTGGATGGGTGGAATACAGAGCAAAAATTTCGAGTACAGGACACCATACTTGGTCAAACGTCGAATCACTTTCACTTAAACTGAGGGTTGGTTTATTAGGCTATAATTGGCCAATTTACCTCTCCCCTGGGGCAAGTTGAGCCAAACAATTACATTAAATAAATACATAAATAATGTCATAGGCTCTTTCTTATATTACCAAGTGATGACAGACACCTTGAAATAAATGTAGCTGTATTTTAGAAATATAATAAAATTAATAATAATCCTTAGGAAAACTGCACACTTCCAGTTTAATAAAAATTAGTAAGTCAAAATTGCCTCATTTCCCCCCATTCTCCTCCTATACTACAGTGGCTCAGTGGCTAGCGCTGTCACCTCACAGCAAGAAGATCCCTGGTTCAACTCCAAGACACTGGGTTAGGCTCCATGCCCCACACGACCCTAATAAGGATACAGGGGTTTGAATAATGGATGGATAGATTATTCAAAAATAAACATTTAAATCACTGCTTAATTCGTGCAGTTGTTGTCGGCCATGGCCATCCAGGTAAAGGCATAAAGTTATGATATGATACGAGTATGGTATTTGGAACACCATCAATAGCCCAATTTTGCAATACCAGAGGCTTCCACAGTTGAAGGACCCTTGTTTTTTGTGACAGCGCCCCCTAACCAATTACTCCAACAGAGGAGACCTGCTTCAAACCTGAAACAAAAACGGGTGCAAAGACTAGACCCACAGAAATTATTCCGTTCTTTCCACCTTATTTTTACATATAGAGCATACACAGCCATTTTCAACTTTGAATGTTGATCTCCGATGAATGTGATTTTCAAGTCATGTTCCTGGATCAATATCCTGGAACAAACGTTCCTATCAACCAATCAGATTCTGAGGGGCAAATTTAGTTTATCAAGTTTAGAATTATAACCAGGGTTAGGTGCTTCTACATTAGTGTTATTATCATATCCCTTGGGATGGGTAGGGTTATGTTTAGAGGTAGGGATAGGACAAAATATGTTGATCAAAGAAACCGAATGTCTCCAATTATTTTAGCTGTACAGAAACCGCTTGTTATGCTGCTTGATGTTGAAAACTGGAATTTGTTATCATGTTATTTTAATTTATTATCGTAATCATAAACATACTCGTTGGTAGCGCAAACAGATTTATCATTTACTGTACATTGTAAAGTTGCACACCAGACGAGAAACACGCAGCGGCTAATGCGACGGAAGTAGCAAACATACAAAGAATAAAGCCTATGGAATCACAATCACAGCCTACCTCTGCTTTGAAAAATCTGTTTTTTTCTTCCAAAGAAAACTGAATTTAAAACCTCAATATAGGGGCTTATATACGGTTCTGGCAAGGTCGTAAGGTTATGAATAATCGTTCTTCCAGTAGCATTAATAGAATATTCATTCTAAAAATTAGTACTCAGGCACCATTGTTACGAATCCGGTCCGTCATCTTTCATCCACTTACCTCCAGAGGTCACCCTTCCACATCATGGACATCATGCACCACACACCCACTCAATACACAAACTACATTTCCCAGAATCCTCGCACTTGTCACTAATCACTGCTCCAGCTGACACTCATCATCCCACCATATTTAAGTTCAACTCACACACACTCAGTTGCTAGGTCTTGTTTACTCTTAGTTACATTTCCAAGCGTGTATTCCTGTCTTGTCTTCCTGTTGTCACTCTGCCAAGTGGTGGGCAGAGTGAGGCTTCATGAAACACTGAAACAGTTGAAATGTTGTGTTTTTGTTAATGTGGAGAGTTTTTAACATCCTCACTATAATATATAATAATAATAAGTAGGTTATTTTGGTCATGAAAAATGAAAATTAATAAAAACACATCCACAATGGTCTCATTTTTGTTTGTTTTTTACAGATTTTTTTTTATAAATGTCACTATATCGTAAACGCTATCTCAAAATCTTTCTCCTCTCACAAAAACCAACGAGGTGAAGGTGCATTAACTCCTCTTTTAAACTTTGCGGGAGTTGAGACAGATGTGCGATTTGTTCCCGCCCCTGTCAATCAAACGCAGACTCTGCAAGCGTGCCACCTGTCGAAACGCGCAGAAGCTTCGTTTAGCCATAGTCACGTGACATGGGTGTTTTGAATCACAGTTCAGAGCAGTGTTTCGAAACATCTACGCTTCGGGATCTCGACACTGTGTCGTAATGTTAGTTTCGCGTCAGCCATCCCTAACTCTGCCTGGTTTACTCGTGTCCTGATTGTTTCGCTACATACCCTTGGATTATTGCCTGTTTACTGGACTATTGCTTATCTGCCGCTGTGAACTGTTTATGAGCCTGCCTTGTCCTTCTACATACCGGTTTGATGTTTTGTGACCATTGCTTGTCTGCCTACGTTTTCATTAAAGCCTGCACATGGATCTCATCCGTTGACTCGCTCCTTCATTACAACCATATTCACAAAATATTTTATCTTACTACAACGACTTCTTCTAAATGGCAGTAAAAGTAAGGGTAGGGTTGACCATAGACATAATAAAATACATAGATGCCCCATTGGCCGCTTTGGAACGTTGCTGCGATACGTCAACACGTCCGCCATTTTGCTGAGGGCAAGACTGCACTGTAAACAAATGCAAGTAAACCGGCGAGCTGCGAAAATAATGTTTACATTTATCAACCGATTTCAGTGGTTTATGATGTAAGTGGTGTACAAAAACTTCCATCTCTAGTTACTTAACCTTGATAGTAGACTTTAAAAAATATTTATTTTAATGAGGAATAGTCAAAGCTCAGACTTGTCCTGTATTTGGCTGCTTTATTCTTGGATGAGAATTGTGAAGACGCCCATAATGAGATAATGTAAATTTTCACATTAAATGAAGGAAAGATTTCTTATTGGGGAAAAGGCATTTTCTGTCTTTTAACCCGTTTTAGCTTTTCTTGTAGAATTGACCACCATTGTGAAAATGAAGCAAATTGTCAAATACAGATCACACTGGCTACTTAACGTTTGTCACACTTCATCACCACATGGACTTTCAGTTTGTTATTGTTTTCATCTGTCACATGTTCCTTTGTTTGAATTTCCCGCCACAATCAGTTACCATGGACACTCCACTAATCACCACAGCTGATCCTCATCACTAATCTCGTTATCCCCCTGTTCTCTGTGTATGTAAGTTCAGTCCTGTTAGTTCGTCCTTGTCTGGTATTGTACGTCTTGACTTTGGTTGTGTTCCCCTGTCTCCGTTGGATTTACCTGCTTGGATTATTAAAGTTTACTTGTTTATCTAATCTTCTTCATCGTTGTGTGTATCTATACAGCCTAACCCTGACAACATTACTGTATTTTTATAGGTGTAATGACGAGTCAATGGGATGAGATCCAAGTGCGAGCTTTAATGACAAAACGTGGTCAAACAAGCAATGGTCAATCAAACAGCAAACAGAAGTGGCAGGGAACAGGCAAGCTCGTAGTAATAGTCCAGGCAAACAGGTCAAATGGCAGGCAGAAAAACGACAAAACGATAGAACAGGCAGGATCAGGAACCAGACAGACAAGACAGGAATAAACGCTCAGAAATCTAACAGAAGGATGAAACAAGACCTCACAACTGACATGGGTTCGAGGGTAAACTTAAATAGTGCACTAGATAGCCTACAGCTGGGCAGTAATCAACATGAAGGTAAGGGGCTTATAGGAAATGTAGTGTGGTGCATGGAGTCCATGATATGGGAGGGCGACCTCTGGTGGCAGGTAGATGGAGGACAACGGACCGGATTCACGACAATAGGACTAAAATGAAACAGATATTTACAGATAGATACTCCCAAACATACAATAACAAGATAACTGATGGATCCTTTATGGTAATATATATGATATGGTCAGGGTTGGGGAGAAACGAAATACAAGTAACTTGGTTATGTATTTAAAATACAAAATTTGAGTAACTGTATTTCATTACAGTTACATTTTAAATGGGTGGTAATCAGATTACAGTTACATCTGAAAAGTATTTTAGATTACCAAAGTGATTACTTTGAATTTTAATGTCATTTAAACAGCAATTGGTGATTCTCTGACTCTGACAGTCTGAAAAAGCGGAGTGAAGTTTCATGTTTTTGACTGTTTTCATGTTTTGTGATAGTTGTTTGTGAGTCATTTTATAATTCACTGGTCACTGCAACTTTTTCTCACAATTTGTTTTTTTCCCCTCACAATTGTGAGTTTGCATTTCACAATTCATAATTTTGACTTTTCTCAATATTGCGAGTTTATTTCTCATAATTTTGACTTTTCTCAAAAATGCAAGTTTATATCTCATAATTCTGACTTTATGACTCACAATTGCAACTTTATATCACGCAATTCTGAGGTAAACTTCCAATTACCTTTTTTGTGTTTGTTCCACACTTATTAGTATTCCAAAGTATTCTAAAGTATTTAGATTAAGTTACTAAACTTGAGTAATCTAACGTAATACGTTACAAATTACTTTTTAAAGCATGTATTTTGTAATCTGTAGTGAAATACATTTTAAAAGTAACCTACCCAGCCCTGGATATGGTACAACTACAGTTGAATGCAAAATAGCAAATAAAAGATAAAGTGAGAAGTAATAGTAAATAGTTTGTTGTATATATTATATATAGGAAATCGTTTATGTAGTATATAATATAATATAGTCAATGATAAAGTGTATAATATTGTCAACAAACAGTATACAGCAAATAAAATAGTAATAAATAGTATAATTATATAATAGTAAAAGTACAATAATATAATATCACAGTAATATATTGATAATAGCATACAGTATACATATAATACTAATACCCGGTGGTTAGTTCCATCCCCAATCCTGACAGACCTGGCCTATCAAAGTGCTCCGGCTTGAAGTGCTCGCTTGCGGAAAAAAATTCCCTTCCTATAGCTACTTCCCACCATCTCCTTAACTCTTTGTCTCTGGGAAACCTTCAATGTGTGAGAAAAGTAAGCTAGCCAACTAACTAACATTGCAGTAATTCACAAAATATCAGTCACCTAACCGAAACGAGTGCTTGTCTTAAAAGTCGGTTTAAAGAAAATAAAGCTGCATATTTAAATTTCAGGAAAATGAGTAGTCGTGGCCTAATGGTGAGGGAGTCGGGCTTGTAACCTGAAGGTTGCTGGTTCGATTCCCATGCCGGCAGGAATTGAAGGTGGGGATTGTGAATGAACAGCTCTCTCTCCACCTTCGATACCATGACCAAGGTGCCCTTGAGCAAGACACCTAATTGCTCCCCTTGTAAGTCGCTTTGGATAAAAGCGTCTGCCAAATGTAAAATGTAAATGTAAAACTATAATATAAATCATGTAAACTCAACTTTAGCGACATCGCTAGCTATTTTCTGACTGACTCCGGTGGCCAACTACTATCAACATAATTATATAATGACCAAATACAATCAGAAACAAATGTTCAGCCTTACCTGTGAAAGGTTATTCCCCGAGACCTGTATTCAATTGTGCGATGATTGTTCAGTCCCAAACAGCACACGAATTTATGAGCGTTATGGGAACGTTGCCCTGCACAATATGGCGGCGCGGTTGACGTGTGATCCAAAGGTAAATGTATTGTATATGTTTTTATTATGTCTATGGGGTTGACCTCTGTCTACGATTTAATCATAGAAATATTGTAGAATGAGTTATCATGTTGCCATATTTAAATATAGGTTTTAAAATGTAGGCTAAGTGTCACTAATTACACTAGTATCTGTTCAGCTAATTGTCAGCCACAGAATGCAGAATTCAAGCGACAAATGATGTTTTGTAAACAAAGTTTGGGAGGAGCACGTTCAAACTGTCTATCTCAGCTCGAGTGGAGGTATATATACACAGACGAGAGCAGACTCACCTATAGTTACCGCAACAGTTTTCTGCATCGCTCCGCCACCCTCTTCCTCACTCTGGACTGGGGATACAGGGGAGAACTCTGGGTTTGGGCTAAATTCCAAGCTCGGAGTCCTCAATTTGGTGAACTAGTGACAGTTTGGTGAACAAAGTGTGAACTAGTGAAAACTACTGCCTCAGGTAATCGGACATTATTTATTAATTTATTAAAGATTTATTCTTGCCGTTTTATCGTAGATTCAAAACATGTATTGCATTCATGGAGAAAAGGTTCAGCACCCAAGGCTCTATCAAAATTGACACATTTAAGACTAAAATTTTACTCTTGAGCGGCTTTATATATATGGCCCCAGGGCCAGTATGTATAAACTTCTCAGAAATGCTCTTAAGAGTAGACTTAAGCTATGACTTAAGTGTTAAAACTTTACAAGCAGCACTTTTCTAAGAGTACGAGACTTTTATAAAGAAGCTAAAAGCAACTTCTGGTAAAGTCTAAGACTGATTCTTAAGTGATGAATTAAGTGTTGTGAACTAAGGACTACAATGATGTCATGTCAAAATGGCCGCCTTCAACCTCTGAATCAGCCAATAGCAAGCCAGCAAGGGTGAAGTCACAGCAGCACGACAATCATTTAATGTAATCATATTAAAAAAAATCAATTAAAAAAACACGGAAACATCTTAATATTTGAACATTAAGCATTAGCATCAGTTCTGCAGGTCACGTCAGTCAAGCTCACATCAGCTGACTTCCAGGTGACTCACGTCTATGGAAATTACAGTAAGTTTACTGTATATGAAAATACAGTAACTTGCTGGCAACCGTGCTGCCAGTACTGTACTGTAAAAATACAGGAAAATTGTTAACAGTGTACCTATAGGAATATGAAGTCTATCACAGCATCAATATATAAGCTCTTCATTATTAACAGCAGCTATCGCATTTCTCAGGAGCGAATTACCCTCCTCCATCCCCAGCTCCTCCTCTCGTCAGTCAGAATTGGCCTTCCGATTCCCCTTGAATCAGACTAAATTCTTCAAATATGTGCACATGTTAAATTATTGACATTAATGCTACCTGTTCACATATGTTGTTTTACATTTAGACATTTACAGTTAGTCATTTAGCAGACGCTTTTATCCAAAGTGACTTACAAGTGAGGAATACTAACAAGCGATTCTTCATGAATTGGCAAATAGACAGAGGAAGTGCTCACAATACAGCAATACAGTTTTCCTTAAGAGGGTTATTGCTGCTCTCTCTGCTCTTATCCATGCTAGACTGCATGGATGCGCAGGGAGGTCCTCCAGAACAGAACCATACCGCCAATACAAACTCTATGCTATTATCAATCATATTTGACAATAGTGGTCCTGAGAGAATATTTTTTTTAAAATAGCTGTATTGTGCAAAATTATCATGAATTAGTATTAATGATGTATTAATGATAATCTTTTTCTATTAATATGCTTCTCCTCATTGGAGCAATGATGTGAACATGAGATTCATCAATGGTTTCAACAACTCCAGGAGAGTCAACATAAAAGTGGCTTGCCACATGGTTTGATGGTCAGTCGTAAAGTCAATAAACTGCCTTGGAAAATCGACATCTTCACCCTCAGTTCAATTTTTAAAAAATGTGTTAAAAGATGTAAGCATGCTGCGCTTGGAGTCAATTGTTTCATGTGTGATAATGAAATGAAACACAAAATTATGGAGATTATTATAATTTTTGGCCATGGCTGTCATACAAAGAAATTATGAACATGCAAAAACGAGAGGACCAATGAAAAATTAAAAACTGATTATGTTGTTGTCAATGTGCTTTTTTCCTGAAAACTTTAGATTTTTTGCCAAATATGTTTTCAGATAAATACCTTCGCTTAGTTCAGCGTTTTATTCTTCCCTCATATTTTAAAACATTTAAATAATATAAGCTTAAAAGATAAAAATATTTTGTTTTGATAGTTTGCGCAAAATTGTACAGTCATTAAAGAAAACCTTCACACATCAATTTTGGGCACTACTATATGTTTGTTGTGGTAAGTGCACGTTACATTTTTACAGTTATTAAAAAAAATAATTACAATTATAACATTTTTATAACATTTAAAGTTATAAAAAGTTTATTCAAAGTCATTAAATGTATTAAAATATATTAATTATTGTCTAAGTGATATTTATTACATTTCTTATTGGGTCAAATGCAAAAATAATTGTCAATCAAGTTTACTGTATATAGTTTAATCAACTCCATGTCAACATATAACTACAAAAACAGAATGTTTTCAATGGCATCAACTGTAAAAGAGCTGCAGCTCCTAGATCACTAATAATTTTCCACAGCTCATGTTTTCTGGGGTTTTTTGTCTACTGAAATTTCTTGGAAATATTTTTGCACTGTTTTATCAGCAGAATAATCCAAAAATACAACATACTGAAGAGATGTTTCGCTGTTAATCAACAAAGATGGCCGTGAATAAGGTCTGTAGCAGAATTATCAATGCTGCCCTCTACTGGTGGTTTGGTAAAGTGCAGCTGCGCCCTCTGCTGGTGCAGTGTGATTAAATCCTCCAGTGCGGCGCTGCTTGCATTGGCAGTGAAGGGAAGATGGCGGCTGGACCCGGAGCGGCCAGCAGTGGTCACAGCGGTGGCCGCGGCTCGTCTGCCGCTTTGGAGTCATCGCTGGACCGGCGATTTCAAGGAGTCACCAACACGATGGAGTCCATCCAGGGATTGTCCTCGTGGTGCATCGAGAATAAGAAACATCACAGCCTCATCGTGCGCTGCTGGATGAAGTGGCTGAAGAAATGTGAGTTGCTAATGTTGCTAATGGACGCACACACGCACAAAACTTACAAACCATGTCCGAATGACATTGCATTTTGTGTTTGGATGCACAGTGTTCGAGAAAGGGCAGAGTTTGATGTGAACGCGCTGGTGTGTCTCGCGTGCGCACTGAGATCAATGTTGATTTGGCGCTAAAGCTCAGAGCAAGATCGCTCTGCAGGCCTGGGCATTCAGAACAGAAAGTTTGACAGACTTCAGCAGCTTTTAATAGACTTTCAAAGCATTGTGTATGGTCAGATACGGTGTAAATTCAATAGAGTAACGGATGCGCGAGCCCGTCTGGCCCCCGCATCGATAAACAAGCGCTGGTCTGTGTGGGGTTCAGATCATGTATAATATGATTTGGTTTTGAAATTTGACCCCTGGTTTCACAGACAAGGTTCGAGTCTAGTTAAAATGCATGTTTGAGCTGTTTTAACCTTGTAGCAACACTGTTGTGTTAGTGGTGAATGTCTGGTGGCACCAAATACCCTTGCAATTTCTTCCTACTGTTGCTTGCTTGTCGTTAATTCAGCTGAAGGTTTCAAACTTTCATGTATGTTCTCAAATAACAAGAGGTCATATCTGATATAAATCAATAGCTATAGTTCACTGTCCTGCAGTCAGTGTTTGCACGTTGCACTTAATGTTAGTTCACCCAAAAATGTAAATTCTGTCATTAATTACTCACCCGTGAGACCTTCGCAGTAGGGGTAAAATCTTTGCGTGGCAGGGGAAGCTGCCACTCGACCCGCCACCGCTAGAGGCTGCTGCCACTCGACCCGCCACCGCTAGAGACTGCTGCCACTCGACCCGCCACCGCTAGAGGCTGCTGCCACTCGACCCGCCACCGCTAGAGACTGCTGCCACTCGACCCGCCACCGCTAGAGGCTGCTGCCACTCGACTCGACCCGCCACCGCTAGAGGCTGCTGCCACTCGACTCGACCCGCCACCGCTAGAGGCTGCTGCCACTCGACTCGACCCGCCACCGCTAGAGGCTGCTGCCACTCGACTCGACCCGCCACCGCTAGAGGCTGCTGCCACTCGACTCGACCCGCCACCGCTAGAGGCTGCTGCCACTCGACTCGACCCGCCACCGCTAGAGGCTGCTGCCACTCAACTCGACCCGCCACCGCTAGAGGCTGCTGCCACTCGACTCGACCCGCCACCGCTAGAGGCTGCTGCCACTCGACCCGCCACCGCTAGAGGCTGCTGCCACTCGACCCGCCACCGCTAGAGGCTGCTGCCACTCGACCCGCCACCGCTAGAGGCTGCTGCCACTCGACTCGACCCGCCACCGCTAGAGGCAGCTGTCACTCGACCCGCCACCGCTAGAGGCAGCTGCCACTCGACCCGCCACCGCTAGAGGCTGCTGCCACTCGACTCGACCCGCCACCGCTAGAGGCAGCTGTCACTCGACCCGCCACCGCTAGAGGCTGCTGCCACTCGACCCGCCACCGCTAGAGGCTGCTGCCACTCGACTCGACCCGCCACCGCTAGAGACTGCTGCCACTCGACCCGCCACCGTATTATGCGCCTGCCTCGGGGCCGTCACGGAAATATGCGCCTGCTTCGCAACCTTACACAATATGTAAGAGGTTTTTAAACAAAATGCCACTCCTATCCCCTGTAGCCAGCGGTGGCCAGAACGGTACGCACAATAGGTCAATATTCACCATTAACCAAACGCTTATCCTAACATTTACTAAGCGTCGCGCCTGCCTCAAGATCTCTCTCTGTTTACCTCTACTAAACACTGCGATTGATGCATGAGAGCAAACATTTAGATAAATAAGAGCAGGATTGCACTTTTTTTTCATATATCTTGTGGATATATGAAAGCTGTTCATTCATAAATCCATAAGATCTTACCTGTATTGCTGTGGAAATACAAACCAGAAGACGGATCACAATGAGTGCAGTGCTGATCAGGGGCGGAGCTATGTAAGATTTATACCAAAGTCCCTTTAAGGGAAGTCATTTCACTTGGCGGCCATCTTTGAAGTGCTATTTCAGTCATGCAAGTACAACTCCTGTCTGAAAGAAGGCCTGCTCACATCAAGGACTATGATAGTTTTAAAGATATAGATTAAGATATTGTAGATATAGTTTTACATTTAAAAGAATAACAGAGCCCACAACTGTGATAACAGTACAGAGGAACGATGTTGGATTTTTCCCCAGCTGATGAACAAATAAATGGAAAGAATTCAGAATCCACTTGACTTCACAGAGCTCGAGCATTTAAAGCGGCAGATGGTAAAACTGCAGCGCATGCTTACACCCAACATTATCGTGGTTTGCTGTGGATGCTAATAAAATGATCTTCATAGTTATCGATCTTGGTGAGAATGGAGCTTTATGCTGTAATGAACATTCACGTGCATCTGATTGACAGATAAACCACAAGCTTATGTTGTTAATGTTGTGGTTGTTTCAGCTTCGTTCATTCAGTTTAACAGCATTGAGTTGAAGAGGGCAATTAAGTTGTAGCGCTTTTCCACTGCATGGGACGGCTCGGTACGGCATGGCTCGGCTCACTTTACTTTCGCTTTGCCTTTCCACTGTAGTCAGTACCGCTTCAAAATGGGTGGGATTATAGACTGATCGTATAGTTGCACTGCCTCTTCTGCCATGGATCCGCTCCTCAAGTTTCTTGTGATGGTCATTTAACGCAAACATGTGCAGTGCAACTGCAGTGGCTGTTACTTAATGTTTAAATCTAACGGCTTTGGTGTCTTGTGTTTCAAATCTAATGACGCTGGTAGTGACTGTTCTCTCTGACCAATCAGTGATCTGTTGTGTTTACACGTCACATTTAGTGTTGGTACAGCGCGCTTGGAACCTCCACCAAGGTGGGACTATTTAAGCCGTCCCATGCAGTGGAAAAGCGCGAAATAGTGAGCGATACCGAGCCTTACCATGCGGTAGAAAAGTGCCATTACATTGGGTTTTGGTTTGTCCATGCGATAAATGAACGTTGAGCGCCATTTTCTGTTTACTGCTAATACTATGGTGTTGTTGAATCTGATTGGTTGATGAATGTTCTAATGTTTTTATTTTCATGGAAACGCATGGCTAAAGTAGTTCCAGAATATTCCTCTTTTTTTTGTTTGGTTTTGTTTTTATTTATTATCTTCATTTTTAATGTAGGGATTTAAACTATTTAAGGGATTAGGGATTTAAGCTATTGCTTAATAGGGTTGGGTACCGAAACCCGGTGCCAATACGGCACCGGTACCTATAGAACCGGTATGTACCGGATCGAATCAGAATGCGAAGGTCGGTGCCTCATTTCGGTGCCACTTAAATGCCTGAAGTGATAGAAATATTTGTCCTCTGGTGCTATGACACGGACGTAAGAAGCATCAGATTCATCAACACGCCTGATCGCTAGTTAAATTTAAATACTGCGTTCATAGGGTGTCAGAATGCTCGGAAAAACTATTTCCTGAATGAGAAAACTCACGTGAACGTTGGAAAGCTTTGATGATAGCCTACAAACCCAATACATCTTTGTAGTAATGTTACTGTCCATTTTGTTTTCACATTTCGAATTAAAAATCACAAATCGTCGGGAAGTGAGACCATCCGTGAAGCGCGTGAGCGCAGCAACTACACTTGCGCTGACTGCAGTGCAGCAGGTGCTCTACCGTTAGCTTAGCTAGCTAAATTAAACGCGCTTAAATTAAAATGCCTAAAACTAAACGCTCCAAAGTGTGGCTATATTTCACGAGAAAGGATTCCGACACCGCGACGTGCAGCAAATGTTTTACCACAGTTGCGTGTAAAGGCGTTAACACGTCAGACCTAATGAAACATTTGAGGGCACGTGGAATAAACTTGAAAGCAGAGGGATACGCCGTGTTTGACAGCTTGCGGACATCAGCTGCCACTATCAGTGTGGATGACCTCAGCTCTGTAAGCGGGACAGTCTTTCCATATTGTCTGCACTTTCAAACACATACCTGTGTGTGCAGGCCTCATCGACACCTTCTGAGAGAGTTTTCTCCTGTGCAGGACATGCAATAATTCAGGAGAGGTGTCGTATTATGCCAGAGAAGGCAAATGATATTTCTGCAAAAAAATAGCTGAAATTTGAAGCTGTTAAATTATTGTAGTTGAGCTAGTTGGCTTAGGTTTTACTGTTGTTGTGTTTTGTATTTACTTATATATATATATATTCATGTATAAGAACTTTTTTTGTCCAATAAAAAGGTATTCTTGACTGAGTCATCCACCATCATTTTGTGGATTTTTTTAAAGTATCGGTTCAGGCACCGTTTTGGCACCGGTACCGTTTTAAAAGTATCGATTTGGCACCGGTATCGAAAAAAACCCAAACGATACCCAACCCTATTGCTTAATAGTTGTTTTCCACATAGCTGTTTTGCATATAGCATAGACCAGAGCTTCCCAAACTTAAGAGGGGTAAGGCCCCCCAAAAACATTGCAAAAGCTCCATGACCCTGCCGTTAAAAATATATACCGACATTGACCTACAAATACATTTCTTAACAAGTTTGTAAGAATTTCATGTGAGTTATGAGAACTATGATGTAAACATTCTTTACAAATAACAAATTTTAGAACAATTGGAGTATTTTAATTATTTTAATATATTGATATGGACTAGCTACGGCCCCCCCTGCAATACCGCTACGGCCCGCCGGGGGGCCACGGCCTCAGTTTGTGAAGCACTGGCATAGGCTAGATTGACAATGTTTTATAGCATTTAGTTGGCACGTTTGTTTGAAGGACAGCATTGCGCAGGATGTGGAATAGTGCGTTGTCAAAAAAAAAAAATATATATATATATATAAGAAAATGTGGCTTTTTATCCAATTAATCGATTACTCAAAGAAATAACCCACCAAATAATCGATTATTATTGACTAATCGATTATGATATCAACATTATACAGTAAGCTTCATTGAACGATATCAATTGAGAACAAACAGTTTATGCAGCTAAGGGTGTTGTGTAGTGATGCACTGAATCGTTTGGTGAGGCGGTCATAGCTGTGTTTTATTCACCAATTCACTATTGACCAATCAGAATCAAGGACAGGAACTAACCGTTTTATAAAAATATATTTAAATGCTGTTCAGAAACAAAGAATGGCAGCTGCTCTGTTTTACGGGGTTACCAGGGTAACGGCTGCATTTCTGTTGTTCCATCAGCGCCATCTACTGTCAGAGTGAATGTTATGTGCATTTTCATTCAGCGTGTCTCCTTCACTTGTTCTGTTGCCATGCTTGTTTCAGAGTGCGCAAACGCATACACTAGAGCTGCAACTAACGATTATTTTTTCGATTAGTTGACTAATCTAATGATTATTTTTATTAAGGTTTTTTTTTTTATTAATCTAGTGATCTTTTTTTATGTTAGAACTAATTTAGCAGTTCATGGAGGTGTAGAAACACTGGGACACGCCATTATGTAATAATACGATTTGATTTTGATTAAAAATAAGCCACTTATGTGTGCTCGTCCAGTGGTAGACATTTGAACTTTAAAATGAAGAGTGTCAAAGACTTTCTATACAGTCTTAAAGGAACTTTGATAGTGTTCAAGTCCTGAAGTCTTAGCGAGCGCGCAGGGCGGGAATCAGGAGCGCGAGCAACTGAAACCTTGCACGTGCGAAAGAGAACGTCCGCGCACATACAAATAAACTTCTTTGAAATGCAAAACTGATTCGTTCGCTCGAAATATTTTCTTATTTGCGAGACGAAGATTTTCTCCTCAACTCAGTTCACGTGTGAAATGTCCTTTTGCACGCTCAAAATATGATCTTGCGCGTGCAAAATTTGGCAGAGATCCAATTCCATAGGTGGTACGCCATTTCGGTTCGGCAAAGGGAACAAAGGACCGTTTTATTTGGCCTCTGTTTAAAGTATTCCCATACTTTTGATAATCGTGGTCTAGGTTTTTGTGATAGAATGGAACTTTCTCGCCATTACGCAAGATGAATAAACAGTGTGACGTGTCGACGCATTTCACGCACGTCGACGTATTTTCGTAGTCGACGTAATCGATGACATCAACGCGTCGTTGCAGCACTAGCATACACATTCATTATTAATCTTCTGCTGAACGGCTTTGTTAATATTTCTTATCTCGTCACATTGACGTTACGAACTAGAATGAATCGCGTAGCCTATTTCAACTAAAAATAGCAAAATGAATCAAGTTTATTAGTTTGCATCCCTACATATTTCTGTTGGTCGTTTAACGTTTCTGTTGTGAAACAGCTGAGAAATATTAAATGTTGGGTTTCTCTCGCACTTTATGATTGAGGAGTCGCGCTGGAATTCATGACAACTTCTGTGAACATAAAGCCTTTGATTTGATTGGTCGCCTCTTGTGAAATTTGGTCATATGCGAGTGATTTGCTCGCAATGTAGAGGGTCGTTTTATAAAATTGTGTACTCTTGATGTTTCTTGAATCTCTTTTGCTGTCGAATTGTCCATTAACCTAATTTAATACAGTTTTGTCTTTTTTTTTTTACATTTGTTGTTTATCTTTATAATGCAGTAGTCATGAACTAAGATGTGTAGAATTTCTACATTTGATTTAAAAAAATCGGAATTGGTATATGCAGATACTCCGTTTATGGTATCGGGATTGGTTCAGTTCTGAAAAATGGTATCGGTGCATATGCCTTGCCGATAAAATGATGTTAATTATGCGCCTGTTATGACTCGCGTGTGTGCAAGGAGTGCTAGAGATAAGATCGCGTCAGCATTGTGGTCATTCTTGAGCTTTTGCATGTGTGGTGATTGGTTGACTGTTTTGAATTGCCGTTTTTGCTTAAACGAGTGAATGTTGCGTACGGATAGATGCGTCTGGTTTGCTCTCCTCATCCACCGTCATATGGAAGGTGTATTTGACGTCGTCATCGGCGTTCTGTTTACGTGTTAATTCATTTGCGTTCATGCCATGTTGTGATTTATTTGTCACGTTTTGCCATCCAAAGACGACAGTTTAATTTGATTAAATTTTACAAATGAAGATTGATCATGTGGAATTTGATTTTGATTCTTTGACAAAAAATGTCTTCTCTCATTTTAAATTTGATAAGCAGCTTGACATGCATTGAGGATAATATTCAGAAAAATTGTCAATCAATATAAGATTCTCAATTGTACATCCTTGAACTTTCACGTTTTGTTATAAAAGACATCTTTTCATAAGTTTTTCCAATTGGATTCATATATACTTATGATAAAATCACAATTATAATAATAAAAGTAACTTTTTGGCCAAGTTTAGCAGTTTGTTTTTGTACTTAAGTTTGTACTAGATTGAATTGTCTCGTCCTTTCATATCTCTCTCTGGGTGTGTGTGTGCGCGCACTGTTCTCCATCTTGGACGTATCTCCATATGTCGTGGTTTCAGCGGCAACAGCAGCAGCGAAAAGGAAAGTAGGAAAGTTTTGTTGTGGGTTCATCCACAGTTTTTGCACTATTCAATGCACATTTGTTGTTGTAGACATACAGAGTTACATTCTTTCAGCAGTCAGTTATAGGCCTAACATAGGCTATTCAAGAAGAGGGCCTTCAAAGATGGCCAAATAAAAATATATTTTTTATTTTACTAATTTATTTATTTTAAGTTATATTGTGCTTTGGAATGTTAAAAAAATATTCAGTGTTAAATAAATATTTTGAAATTATATTTTTGTTATTTGATTTATTTCTCTGAAAAGCAACACAAAATAGTAAAAAGCAAATTTTTACTATTTAATTATTATAATGGTCAAAAAATTGGCAAAATAAATGGAAAAAATGCGAAACACCGCGTTCGGTATTCGGCCTTCGGCCAAGCATTTCATTATTATTCGGCTTCGGCCAAGAATTTCATTTCGGTGCATCCCTAATATTGATTTCGATACCGATTTTATAAGATTTACTTACACATTACCTCAAAAAATCTTTGGTTTTAAGTTTGACTTTTTTATATATATATATATATATATATATATATATATATATATATATATATATATATATATATATATATATATATATATATATATATATATATATATATATATACAGACTCCTGAGCCACTGCACAATGGAATAAAAAAGCACAAATTAACAAAATGTAACCATATTATAAATATATACAAAATGTAATATAATTATAATATAGTTTTAATAAAATTCAAATAGTTTTCAATGCAAAATGAACAGTTTTCAGTCAGTATGTGAGGCTCACTGCAGATCTTTAAATCACTCAGCAGTCCTTCTTCAAAATTTATTTTGTAAATTAAATATATATATATATAATACACACACGCATGCGCACACACCCACATTGGCAGTGTCAGGAGGATCCTGGTACCCCTTTTCTGTAGAATGGCCCATATAACGTAAGCTTATTGTGTATGTTGCCTAATCGTAAACTTGTTTAGAAATGGTGATGATAACTTGATTAAAAAAGTGACATCTTTCTCGTTAAACATCATTTAAATAAATTAATATTCCAATAGTCGAATTGGCAATTTGCACACGTTAGACTTCTTGCACTGAACGGACACATACACACACAAAATGATCTCAAAATACTGTCTCGACAAGTATTCTCGTATACGGTCAGTAATGTCTTAAGAGAATGTAAACAAACAAACAATGTGAAAGATATCGGATGTTTCGTCATACTGGTTCTGTGCATTGAGGAAAAAAAGCAACTGCTAAGTCATTAACTGTGAGACAACAAAACACAGCTTTATCAGTGATTAAAGCTGCTGTCCATAACTTGTGTTAAAAATGTACAAAAATTATATAATGAGCGAGTACATCTTCCATTTTCCAAACCTTGTTTTTGTCTTATCCTGAATCTCTATGGTACACCTATAAGTGTTTATATTCTGACTGTTTTAGACTGGTTCAGGAGTAGCCCAGTACCTGTGACTCATCGAAGTAGCTCCGCCTACAATGTTCTGCCGCAAGATGCATGCAGTTCTGTTTTTAACCACTAGAGTGTCAAAAGTTACAGACTGCAGCTTTAATCTGTATTTAGTTTCTATTTAATTTACACTATGCATGCAGTGTAATTACAATTATACTTATTTTCATTAATTATTAAATTTCTGTACCTGAATTCTACTGCTAGACCTAACCTTATTGGTAACTGTTCTATAGTATTTGTTTTAATTTCTGTATTATTTCTACTGACTTTGATATCACAGCAAAAACTCCTAACTAATAAAGTACTTAAAATGTTCATTAAGTAATAAATGGTGAGCAAAGTTAAATTTGTCTCAACCTCCCATTTTCATTTGTGTTTTATTTATTAATTTCTTGCCGAAAAATGATCCGATCCATGACTCAAACCGTAATATGATCCGCACCGTGAGTTTTGTGATCCGAAAAACTCTAGTGACACTGCTAGAAATAATCAGATTACTGGTGCACATGTAAACGTAATCAGTGTTGTGAATAATTGAGTTTGTAGCACATCAGTTTACTGGTGTTCATCACTCGAAAGGAGTTCGAATGAAGTTAACTTAAAAAAAAAAAAAAAAAAAACATTGGCTGTGTACCGGACTGACACCACAACCAGGGAAGCACCGGCTCTGCAGACAGTGAGCCAATTTTCAGGAAGGACATCAGGGAATCAGATTACACATGGCATGAGTTGTAAAGTATAATAGAATGTCTTTGACTAAAGTCAGATGACTCCACCCTTCACAACTAACTGTTTGTCCTTTATCATAAAGTGTCAGACTTTTCTAATCGAGAGCATTAGTCTCAGCCTTCCACACCCATTAAATAACATGGGCTTCTCCAGTGACTCTTATGACAGAGCTAAAACACTGACTCTTTATAAAGTTTAACAGCATTTGTTTCTTCCCTTGATGGTTGATGTCAAATGCTACTTTAAGTATTGAGGCCTCAATATACTCACAATGTTCTTTTTGTCCTTTGCTTGGGGGTAAAAAGTAGTAGAAACTCGTCATGTTTGAGTCAAATCTGCTGAATGTAACAAATCATGCAAAAATGTATCCTCTTTTATAGGAAAACTAAACATTTTGTCAAACTTTGATTGCCTTAATCTTCTAAACCACTGAGAAGGTAGTGATCAGACTACATTTTATAAAAATCACCTGTGACGTTCCCGATTCTAGGCTTATGAGAGTTGATTAGGAGCGGAAACTTTTCGGTAAATTTCCATAAAGTTTCCAAAAATCCTCCAAATCCTGGAAAGTTTCCACCCCTTTGCATCCCTAGAATTGTGTATTACGTATATTGTCGTCTCTGACAGACAGCATGTTGAAGCCGATAGGCTGCCATTTTTCACCCTCTTCTCCTGAAAGTGATGACGCATTCAAAACATCCGGTAATGTGGGTTTTCCAGGTAATGTGTGACTTTCTGGACTTCGCATAAATGCATTTGAATATCACAACATCAATGTCTGTCAAAAAATAACGTGCACAATACACAGTGTATGAGTGTTTGACAGACATTGATGTGATATTCAAATGATGTGGATTTGAAAATGGATGGATCGTAAGGTAATAAATATTTATTTCTTAGCTGGCAAGTAACTGATGCCCCTGAGTGTGTTTTTGTCAATGTTTTTAATTCTAATATTCAAAGCCTAAGTTTTTGACGGACGTTGTAATGTGCGTGAGGGGTGAACTGTTTGATTTTTGGGTAATTATAAAATGTACTGGAGACATTTTAAATGCTTTTTCCATAGTTCATTATACTTATTTTATGTTATGAAGTTTATCGTGGCTTAATTAAGTTGCTTTACTCAGACTGACCTGTTTGGCTTGGTCAAAAATGTTACATTCAGCTTTTGCAAATTCGTTTGCTGTTTTTTTTTTAACCAGGAAAGGATTGGGTTTGATGCACAAAATTGTTTTCATTGTGTCTTATAACTGAGATGCACCAATGCGTCTGCGGTTTTTTTGATCATTTAAAACAATATAGCATGAAAAGGGCTGATATAACAATCCGATGGTTTATTAATTTGCTGTGGTTATAAAATGTCTGTTGCATAATCCAGCATAGATAATGAAGTACTTGCCTAAGCAAAGTGAACATTTGAAATACTGAATTGAGTTCCTTTTCACTGCTACTCATTTTCTAATCAAATTATATCAAAATGGTGATCTTGCCAAGTGTCCTCGTAAACATTGTGGGGTATGTCTTAAATGAACATTAACAGTTGAGAAATAAATCCCTTCTGTACCAGTATATAGGATCTGTGCAGCTCTTAAAGTGACAGCAGCCTAATAGTCCTAATAGTCTAATAGTGTATATATAATAAAATACACACATTTTTATTGTCAAATAGTATGAAGTCATTTTACATTTGATTATTTCTGTAACTGAAAACTACAGTAACACTTTAGTTCAGGGTTCAATTCTCACTATTAACTAGTTGCTTATTAGCATTCGTATTAGTAGGATATTGGCTGTTTATTAGAGTATTTATAAGGCACATTTATGCCTACATCCCTTAATCCTTCCCAATAACTAAACTTAACAACTACCTTACTAACTCTTAATAGGCAATAATTAGGAGATATATATATATATAGATAATAGTTAGTTGATAGTGAGAATTATACCCTAATGAATAATTATACCCCAGTGTAAAGTGACTAAAACTTCTGTTAGACCTACTAGAAAAGCACCATTTATTTCATGTGCCTTTTTTATGCTTGGCTTGTTGAATGTCAAATAAATCCAAGTTCAATCAACTTTTTTGATGATGCAGCAATAAACTCGTTAGTATAACTTAAAGCACTGTTTCTCAACCAGTGGGTCGTGGAACATTCCAGAGGGGGTTGCGAGACTTTTACTTTGTTCTCATATTTTCGAATGTCGTATGTTTAATCATTATTGTCCTAACTTTCTAACGCTATTTATAAACCGTCCTATCACAATAATTTATCACTGCAGCGAACGGCTCTTATTGGACAAGGTCCTACTCTCTTTGCATAGGCGGTTTACGCCGTTGCTTGGTAACAACGGCGCAATCGCATTGCATCGCTATTCCAGAAATATTGCACGCAGCCACGGCCTGTTAGTTGGACAAAAATGCATCCTTTTTTTAAAAGAAAACAAGCAGAGGATTCTGAAGTGATGTGGATGTTGTGCTCCCCATTAATTTGCAAACACAGTTAGTGGAACTTGCATCTGACGGCAGCCTGCAACTTGCTTTTCGCAAGACAGACCTGAACTCTTTCTGGATTCAAACCAGACATGAATACCCAGAACTCGCAGATCGTGCAACGAAGTTTCTTCTGCCATTTAGCACTACCTATCTTTGCGAGTCGGGATTTTCGACAGTGACTGCAACGAAAACAAAAAGCAGGAATAGACTGACAACTTCTAGTTTGAGTGCGACACTACGAGTGGCCCTTTCCCCAATTATTTCATTATTTTTCATTACTTATTATTTACTATTTTTATTTATTTATTTCTAGCCTTAGTGGGTCGTAGGACTGGCATACAAAAAAAAAGTGGGTCGCAATAGGCAAAAGGTTGAGAAACCCTGCCTTAAAGCATGCGTTTTTGAACTTTGCTAATTTAAAACATGATCAAAACATTCATCTCTTTTAATGACAGAAGTTCAAATAAGCTAGCAAGCGATCTATCGCAATCTGCCAATGGTTTGTTAAAATTGGTATCGGCCCAAAAAAATCGGTGCATCCTTATAACAAAAATAGTTTATTTAATCCCATGAAAATGCAGATAACTGTTGAAAATAATAGTGACAAATCACTTTTTAAAACTTGTTCCATTATTTCCCCTAGGCAGATTTCGACTCGTATACCACTTTATACAATAGATTGCTTTAAAGCAAGCAGATTTACAGTTAAGGTTGCTTTGATCAGGATTTTTCGGGCGATCACTGGAAGCGGTCTCTGCTATGCCGAAATAAATGGTACATGATAAATAGAAGTCTTCAAATAGACCCACATAATCTATTTGAATCCTTCTGTCCATCATGTAGTAGGGCTGGGCGATTTTTTTTATTTTTTTTTTTTATTTATTTTATTTTTTCCCCCGATTAACTCTTATTTAATGTGTTGCCACAATAATTTTTTTTTAAATCGAGAAATTGTGGTTTTGAATAAAAATGTCAGAAAAAAATACAATTAGACATTGACGATTCAGCAATGATAGTTAAGACAAGAAAATGATCCGACCACATGATTAACTGCTCTAGTGTGGCGTAGAACGCATCTCTAGTCTTTAAACGGCTGTTCACTCAGAAATACGTTATTGCGTTGAAAAAAATGATGCATGCAGTGGAATGGGGGGCGGGGAAAGCTAAAGTTATTAGACGTGAGTTGAACTTTTTTTAACATGAGTTCCACATTTCTAGAATGCCAATGTTTCATGGGCGAGATGCTGCAAAAGACGCGAGTGCAACAGCCAAACGTGTCCGCTAAACATAAAAACAATTGGAAAAATATTGCAATGATATGCAAAAACCTGTAAAGATCTACTACTGTATGTTTGCTATTTCATGTTTGCGTGATGCAAGGTGCTGCTGTTTTCTGTTTTTACAATGCATTTGCTGTTAATGGCCTTTTACTGGTGTTATTCATTGCTATTACTTTTTGGCTAAGAAATATTTAGTATTTTTTTATTTTATATTATTTCTAAGTAAATAGAATGATATGTTTGTACAGTATTTGCCTTCATATTTCATGGAAAAATATTTAAGTAATTTGTTTTATTTTTACACCATGCTGATCATTTGAGGTGAAATATAACTTTTTTTTTAACCAGATTGTGAAAAGAATGGTACTTGAATCCTATATTGTTTAAATTTTTAAGCTGATTATTTGTGAATCGGTCACTCGTTATGAAAAAATCAAGATTTTATTTTTTTCTGCATCACCCAGCCCTATCATGCGTCCTTATTTATTTGTTTAGCTATTCTTAACAACAATGAATATATTAAGTATTAACATTATTAAGAGATGAGAAAGCAACATGATTTGAAAACTTATTTTTTGCCAGGCAACATGTGCAATATATATTCCATTCTGACAGCAAGTAGTTTTTTTGTTTGTTTTTTTTCAGGCTGCTGCCACTTTAAGACCTAATGCACAGGTCCAATATACTGATGCACGTGATTTATTTCCCTAATTTTTATGTTCAGTTAAGACATAACCAACGGTGTTTAAGGGAATACTCACCAAGCCGGGCATTTTGACATTTTTCTGGGTGTATTTGTGAAATTCCATAATGGTCTGGAATTTGGAGCTATCCATGATTACTTCTATCTTTACTACTGTCTTTTAGCCCAGACACATGAAGAAATCAGGATATTGTTGTCGCATGGATAAAGTAACCAGTGCTTGCCAGATATTTCCGCAGCTCCTGTAATGTTGCTGTAAGTCTCTTTGCGTCCTCCCTGACAAATTTTCATCTGAGCTGCACGATTTTGGATAAAATGAGAATCACAATGTTTTTGGTTTCAAGTAGAGATCATGATTCTCCCATGATTCTCCCATGATTCTGAGTATACAACCACACAAGACACGTAATTTACTAGAGGTTCTGACGAAATATTATAAAATTGCTGGAAAATGTTTGAATGAATTATTTAAAAAATGGTTTTGAATGAATTCAATGACTCATTAATAAATACTTGTTTCATTATGAATCTGTTTTTGAACGAATCTTTTGAGTGAATGATTCAATAACAAATGAATTTAAGTCACTTGTCGCCACCTAGTGGTGTAATGATGCAATCGATACAACCGTTATTTGACGCGCCAAGTGAATTTCAAAAGGTGGTTTGCGCTATTTTGATCACTATCGTAGACATAAGTTTAAAGTTAGGAAATAAACACTGATATCTCAGTACTTCTGTTAAATAACTAATGTGTGGTTCAAAACGGCTTTCTGGCAGCACAAACAAATATTTGACTTCCGGTATATTATATATATATATATATATATATATATATATATATATATATATATATTTCGTTTTTACAACATGTTTCATAATTAATTTATTATAAATTGTCAAAATTGTTTTGTTTAGTTGAGGTGATCAGACAGGGCAGATTTTTAACAGTGGGTGGTTATTACAGTATGTCAGGCAGGAAATCCAAACGTTGTTCTTTAATCCATCGACCTCAAATGTGGCTTATCATTTGAAACATGTAAGTAGTCAACTTTACATGGTTGCTCACTCAGATGTTAACCTAGATAAATGTGTGCTAATAAATAGCTATCCAAGTGTTTGTGAGCCATGTGAAAGCTGAAGTATAGCACGCTTTACTGCACGACGTGGAGGTGCCGGCACGATCGCTTGCATTTTTTTCAACTTAAAATACTCCTTGTCATACAGTAATGGTGTACATCATTCTGAACTGTAAAGGGTCTGCTTATTTGTGTACACTCACAATAACAACAACACGTTGTGCCTTTGTAAAATAAATATGCAGTTTCTGCCGTCTCAGTCTCCCTGAACTGCAGCACTTACACACAAATTAACTGAAACTCCTCGTATACGCTATTTGCTTCATATAAATGATAAATACATCTACAGATAGCTGGAAACGTCTATTTTTAAAGGAACCAATACGAATCGAAAACAAATACTGATTTTATAATCCATATGAAAGGTGCATTTTTCTGCGGAGTCGGCATTGTCAACTTACTGACTCTCAAAATAAACAATTAAAATGTTATTTTATAGTAATAAACATATATTTACTTGATAAATAGTTTTTTTTCATGTTCACTTAAATATTTTCAGAGTGTAAAACAAACTCCAAAGGCATTAATTAGTAGGGCTGGGAATTGACACACATTTCAGGATTTAGTTCGATTTAATTTTCAATTCACAAGCTTTTGATTCATATTCGATTCAGTATTGATCAATTTGGGCCTATCGGTACATGGCAAATTTCCTCAAGGAAAAAATCTCTCAGTGTTGTAAACTATACAGGGAACCTCAGTTGGTACATCACTATAATATTAAAGGTTTTAATTAACTGATTTGTAGGCTACTTGCATTTAAATTGCACACGCAAGGAAGCTTTTGTAATAGTTTTTGTAATAATAATACATTTTAATTGTAATTGTTTTAACTCTTTTAACTTTTTTTTTTGTGTCTGCCACAAAAACATGAAATACTTATTCAAACACATTAAATACTGAAGAACAGGTTAAGTAAAAATACAACGAATAAGCAATTTAGTGCATATATTTAGCAAAATCTTCATATCTAACTTTAATTTTATAGTTGACTTAATGAGCTTATGGAAATTGAATTGCTTTTCTAAGGCATACATAACATTTACGTGACATTGATTACAAGCTGTTGTATTGACTTCTTTCTGTGGTTGAAACACTGATTAAGCGATTACATGTCATGAGACATAATATGGATTTCTGTAAGTTGTACTGTATCTTTTAACATACCTTTTGATGTATATTCATTTATTTATTTTGTTCTATAACTAGTAGCAGAAGCGATGGTCAGTTCACCATCTGCAATAGCGATCTGTCACGCCACATTAAAGGTATTTGTTTGAATTTCGTAATAAAATTGACAATTTAAAAGCTTTCTCATCAGAAATAATACAGCCTCACCACCAAAGCTTGAGATTTATTGAATGGGAGCGGTGCTTCTAAGCTTTGTTAATTCATCAACTGAAAACAGCATACTGAGATCAATTCTTGGGATTTAAGGGGATTGGGATTCTTCAAAATGAGAATTGATTTTAAAATCGAGAAATTGAAGTTTTTTTTGTTTTTTGGGCTTTTTTTTTAAAGCTCTATTAATTAGGACCAAAGATCAGTGAACACCACATTTTTTAAATCAACAGCCCACATAAGAGGGCACAATAAGTTTTAATATTGTTTATGTGAAGAACAAACCTGGGCTGCTATTCCCAAAAGCACTGTAACACTGTGTCCTAACCAGACACGTCATGACATGCTCAATAAAAGGTATCATTTTCATGTTAATCAGAGTTTCTGTCCTAAGCAGCCGCAGCTAGAACAACATCATGCAAAGTATGAAAATGATCATCTCAGGTACTGATTATGCGCTTTTTATTTAATGTTAAAAGAATTTAATTTGAGTTTAATAATGTTGAATATTGCGTGACCTTTTTAGCTGAAAACTATTGAAAGTGATGATGGATAGTTCACCTCAGATCTTGAAACAAGTGTATTCCATCAATGGTTGTATCAGTCACCCACTCATGCATTTTTAATGTTAAGTGATATTTTGTATGTTCTTATCCTTTTCTGTTGTGAGTGCAGTACGATTACAGAGAGAGCTCCGCCCCCACACACTCTGATTGTCATTTTTAATTGATTTTGTCACCTCATTGTCGCGTCTGGTGTGGACGGACAAATTGCTGCTAGAATTGTGTCGTATAATGTCTGGTTAGGAAGTGATGCTAGCCTAAGTAGATTTGTAAAAGCACTGAAGTTAAAAATGGAATGCACAATATTATTAAATCAAAAGATTTCACCTAGGCTCTCAGACTATTTTCAGTGTTAATGTTTTATTTTTCTTCACAGAATGTGTCTGTGACGTTTCAGCTCGAAATACCCCATAGATAATTTATTACAGCTTGTCAAATCTGTCCATATTTGGGTGTGAGCAAAAACGTGCTGTTGTTGTGTGTGTCCCTTTAAATGCAAATGAGCTGCTGCTCCCAGCCGCTTTCTGGAAGAGGGCGGAGATTTAACAGCTCGTGTTTCAGTTGCTCAACAACAACAAAGCTGGAGAATCTCACACAGCCAAAATGATGATTGTCAGCAACGGTGTTCAGCCTTATGTTGTTCAAACTGGAGTCGACACTGATGGAGAGATTCAGGGAGAAGTTACAACTTTTAGAATGAAACTGGACATTTCTGAACAGTTAGTGGATACATTTATGTAGTTGCCGTGGAGTTGATTCAACTCATCGACTAGCATGTGCCGTCATGTTAATCTTTTGTGCAAATCCAGTGTTGAATTGACCCTCGTTTGTGAAGCAGTCCGTTGTAAATGACGGCATCAACAACACTCTACCACAACAACTCTTCCTCTTCTCTAAAACAGCCCAACATGACCTCACCTCCTTTGTTGTATGTTCCTGGGGGCGGGGTTTATGTAAATTTGGGGGTTTGTGATGTCACCAACATGGGAAGAAGCTTGTTAGTCCCTACCAGCCATTTGTTGTAGTCCTTAAACAGAGATTTTAATTCAAAAGAAAAAATCTCCCTTTGTTTGTGGTGTATTTATGTGATTAATCTCATATCTGTAGAATGCGTTTGGGTGAACAAATCATGTTAGTTCACGGGTGTTTACTAGTTCATCACTGCTCGGTTTCAGTTCCTGTGGATCAAGTGGGTCAGTCCTGACTAATTATTTTAGATCTGACTATGATTTGATTATACGAAACAATCATATTATTTCTAGAGTTTCTCCTCCAAAAAGCATTTAGTACATTGATATCATCTTCTTGTTGTTGTGTCAACAGTTTGTAAGTATATTTGGTGCTAAGCAGTGCTTGCCACACATCTTCAGTTTTTGCATTTGAATGTGCATATTTGTCGAATTTAAGAAAAAAGTTCAATGTTTGAATTTTATTTTGACAGCCCTATGTAATTCTGACTATATGTAACTAATCCAGATGCAATAACCTATGTCTATTTTGATGCCGCATAACATGCGAGACCACTTCAGCATCACTTGTCATCTTCAGTGTTGGATGGATTCTCAGCCCTTGTGAATTAATAAAACAATAATAGTGTTAATTTACAGTGACCATGAATGAAGAACACACTATTAATTTTGTATGTAGCCTACTAGCCTATTAACAATGTATAGACTACAATATTTAAACTATGAATTAACTATAAACTAATAGTTTTCAAATGATTTCTTATAACTTTATTGCTTTATACTTTAACATGCTTCCAAAATGTTTGTTGATTTTTATTTATTTATTTTTTTCTCTTTCTGTTTGTGATGTTAATGTTTGAGTCTAATAACACATCCCCCCCCCCCCCATTTTCCTTTTGTCCTTTATGCAGCGGATGCCAATCACCGGTTAAATCTCTTCTACCTTGCTAATGATGTCATTCAGAACTGCAAAAGGAAGAACGCTATTATTTATCGAACTGCTTTCGCTGACGTGCTGCCAGACGCCGCCCTGCTGGTCAAGTTAGTAAATCATATGTGTGTTTATGAGTGTGATTAGTACATGAGTGCATTCAGTGCTGACTCTCCGTGTGCTTGTAGGGACGCTAAAGTGTGCAAGTCAGTGGAAAGGATCTTCACTATTTGGCAGGAAAGGAACGTTTATCCTGAGGAGCTGATCTCTGAGCTGAAAGCCAATCTGCAGAAGAAAGAGAAAGAGAAAGAGAAGGAGAAGGAAAAGGAGAAAGTGAAAGAGCAACCTCCTCCTCCTGGTCAGTTTTTGAAATGTATGCTTCAAGTTTCAATGCTGGACTCAAGTCTAGTGTTGAAGTTTTTAAAGTTCTAAATCCCCAAACATAATGATCCTCTTGAAGGATACCCTCTTTCTAAAAAGAATAAAGGTACTTTTATATAAAATTAGGGCTGTCAGTAGATTCATTTTTTTGAACATGATTAATGGACACGTATAGTGAAATTATGCATACAGTTTATCTTGTTTAACATGTTTATTTTGTCATCATTTGCTATATCCAGCACAGTAAACCATCAGATTGACGAGTGATTTCTCTCTATTCTCAAGCGCTAATTTGTTTTGCGAAGAAAACTTAATGTGGCTGAAAATAAATGGAGTGCATAACACACAGCTACACAATAAATCTCAATGCGTAAAGTGATGGTGTTAAAAAAAACATTTCTTAATTGACCATGTGTTCCCCCCCTCCCCTTTTCCGCAGCCCCAGTCAATCCCAAAACTGCTCTGAAGTCTAAAATTGTTGCAGAGTTTGTAGTAAGTCATGATCTTTGTTTAGCGCTTGGTAGATTTTTTTTTTCTTCCACTTTATTTTTGTTTAATTATTAAACTAATAATTAATGTCTTTTTCTCTTTGTTAGCCACAAGATTTTGTAGACCGGTTAATGTCATACAAGCACTCTCTGGATGAGAGTGATTTGAGAGAGAAACAGTTAGCTGCTCTCAGAGTGGATGTCTGCAGCACTGAGGCCCTCAAGAGGTTAAAGGGTAATGAAATACTTCCCGAAAACTACATAACTATATAACACTATATAACTGTGGAAAAATAGGCTTTTCAAATTCTCTCTCCTTATATCCACAGATAAAGCAGGAGGGAATAAGTTCTCAAAGGACTTTGAGGAGGGAAGTGCAAAGTTGCAGGAATTTGTGACGTTCCTGGAAGGCCAGATGAAGGCAGGACCCCCGCTGCTGGAGGCGCTGGGAAACGCAGACATCTTTTACGAGATGCAGTACAAAGAGGTCAAAATTGTTGCCAATGTGAGTCAACAAATCTTTACTAAGTTTGTTCACATTCTTGTCTTCACGTGCTTGCTTTGGTAAACACCACTTATTACACACAAATATTTGAAAAATGTATGTTCTCTCTGAGGTTAGACTTCTGTTCATCAACCAAGCAGGCATGGTTAGTGCCTGATGCCAGTGTCAAAATGCCAAATATTGGCCTATTGATCTACCTACAATCAATTTATATAATGTATCCTCATATTGTGCTTCTCTCAAACCCCTCACTGCTTCTTGTAGGCTTATAAAGCTTTTGCAAATCGCGTGTGTAGCCTGAAACGTAAGCTGGATGCTCTGAAGGCCACACTGCCCAGTGTGGATGATTCTCCCATCCCGTCACCCTCTGAGGATGCCCCGTCCCCCACTGGCTCAGAGTCACCCTTTCATGGCATGAGTTCCAGGAAGAACGCAGGTGCTGGGGATGGAAATGGGGGGAAAGGATTGGAGCAACAGAAGGACAACAGGGATATTGAGGACATGGATATGTCTGAAGAAGAGGAAACGACGGCAAACGCTGGAATCGTTGGTGAGAGAAAGCAGAGATGGGGGGAGCAAAGTAATGTTGGCATGCTATCACGAATGTAATGTTTTACTAATGGAGTTTGTTTTTGTCCTCTAGTTGATGAGAGGAAAGAAAAGTCGAGTCTTCCATCTGTGTCCAAGATGACAAATGCTTCAGCAACAAAAAGCTCCCAGATCACTGTTTCTAAACCATCCCAGATTTTATCAACTCCCACAAAGACTGAGACTGGGTCATCAACAAATCAAACACCTCCGGCAAACACCTCACCCATGACCACCACACCTGTACCAGCCCCTGTCGTTAGCCCCTCCCCCCTGCCAGTGAACTTGGCCAATGTGGATCTGGGCAAGATCAGCTCCATTCTGAACTCTCTCTCTAATGCAATGAAAACCACCGGTGAGTTTTCCTTTTGCAGAACAGGCTCCAGAAGTAAAAAAACAAATAAAAATGAAAGAGTTTGAGAGGACTTAGTTCATTATAGCTACTTTCATAACAGTGTTTTCTTCTTTCTCAAAACCAAGGTGTCAGTCCTGTGTCCCGTCCTTCCCCTGGCACACCTACCACACCATCCAGCCATGTCTCCTCCTCCAAAGCCCCTCCTTTAACCCCTGGCAGCATTCCCTCATCCAATCCTCTGGCCAACATCCTGTCCAAAGTGGATTTCTCCCCTGAGAGCATCCTGAATGTTCTCACCAAAACACAGACTCACAGCCCCAACCTGCAGGGTAGGACACATTACACTACTGATTTCTATTGTTTGTTTGCGGAAGACAAGGGGGAGTGTTTGAGAAACCTGTTTGAACCAGTAATTATTTTGATACTTACTAAATCTCTATCTTGCAGGTTTGTCATCTCTCCTTTCATCAGCTCGTTCAGGCTCTCTCACCACTCCAGACCCTGGTCCATCTTCGTCTGCCTCTGCATCCTCCTCAGCTGTCACCAAAGCTGCAGGGACCTCCAACACAACCACCCCAGCAACACCGAAGACCCTAAAGCCCACAGGCAACAGTTTCAAGCAAGAGTCTGAGCAAGAGAAAGGGAAAGAGTGGGAGAAGGTAAAGGAGAGGGAAAGAGAGAAAGAAAGAGAACGAGAAAAGAAAGGGAGAGAGGCAGAAAGTGAGAGAGAGGCTGTGGCAGTGCCCAGCTTGGAGTCTAAGATCAACAGTTTCCTTCAGGGGAATCCTGGTTTCAGTGCTCTCGGACTTGGCATGGATGATGTGGGCAGCAATAGCCCTCTCCTAGTTGGTGGGGACAACCTGGACGGCACCCCTGTCCGAGATGAAAGCGGTAGCACGCCCACTCAAGACGAAATCATGGACTCACCCCATATCCTCAATGACCCCCAGAGTGCAGGTCTGTCTGGAGGGCTTAACCTTTCACCTACAGCCTATCACAATGACCCCTGGGATGCCGTGATCACTCCACGAGAGGCTCTGGGAGAAAATGAGAGGAAAGACCGAGATTACCGCACCCCGCCACCCTCAAGACTTGCTGCCTTTAGCCCAAGTGCGACTAAATCGGTCAAGGCTGGAAACAAAACCAATGATGAAGAAGGGCTCAAGAGAAAAGGAGTAGGTTTGAACGCTCCTTCAGCAGCCATGCTTCAAGATCAGAGAATAAAATCAAAGATGGACGGAGAGGGAGGGAAAAGTGCAGCCTCCCGTAAGTCGAGTGGAGGATCTGAAGATGGGATGAAAGACAAGGAGAGGAAAGCTTCGGCTGACAATGGAGACCACTATCATCGCATTGAGACTCTTGTTTCCTCATCCTCCAATGAGGGAGTGGCAGTCGAAACCCTCGATTACGGCAACCGGATTCAGACGGTGGAAAGCATCCGCTTGGTTGGAAGAGGTCCAAGAAGAGGAAGCAGTGCTAGTTCTAGAGTGGGTGGGGCCTGGTATGAAGAGGAGGAATTTATGGAAGCCCCGCCTCCACATTGCCCTCGTAGTCACGGCCATGAGAATTCTGAAGATTTGGGATTGGTCCCTTCTCTTCCTCCTCCTCTTCCTGCTCATCCTCCACCTCCTTTGCAGTACCCACCTCCACCCTACGCAAACGAGGACCATACACGACCTTCTCATGGCATTACTCAGCAACATCCTCCCCCTCCTTTTTTTCCCTCTTCTATTCCTCGTGTTCCACCACCACTTCCACCCATACCTCAAACCCCACCCCCTCCTAGAGACCTCCTTTCCCCAACCTCCTCTGTTATGGTTGGTGGTGTCCTTGTACACATAGACCGAGTCCTACCCTACCCACCTGTTAACCTTCGTCCTGATGGAACGGGACTTGGAGGTAGCGGTGGTAGTGCCCCTCCGAGAGGTGGCAAACCCCAACTCCCTTCCTTGTTAGGCGAACCCCCACGGCCAGGCACGGTGAAAGAGCAGTTTGCCTTGCGCCACGCCCCACCTCTTCATCGCCCTGGCACCCCTGGAGTTCCCCCACCCCTCCTGGGCAGAATTCGAGAGGGCCCCAGTCCCACACCACCATCACCCTCTACCCCAACCACACCTACATCCCCAGCAGGCGAACCTCGTCCGCACTTGTCCATCCCCAACCGCCCACCCTTCAACACCCCAAATAAGAGACCCCGCCGCCCTTCCTCCCCTCTGCCTCTCCTCCACCTACCAAACCAGCATCATGCACTCCGTTCTCCACAGTTTCCCAGAGGTTCCCTGCCCCAAACGCCCCCCTCTCTTAACCGCGAGCCCCTCCTACCTGGGACAAAACGTCCCGCTGCCAATTTTGGCAGTGGGCCTTTCCACCCTCCCAAAAGACCATTCTTGCCCCCTCGATATTAGCACCTTAGAATGAGTGCTAAAGGCTCTGCACAACCTGAAATGGGCAGTGTAGAAAGCTAGCATTACCTGTGAATCGCAGCGTGAGACTGCATGTAAATACACATGCACCGACACGCCCTGCCCCAGAGCAGCCATGTTACAGCACTACTCTTCCTAGAGGAAGTGAAGTTTTCAGATACCCTAGGGATGAACTAGGAGGAGGAGGAGAATGTGGAGATCCAGAAACATCCATATGAAGGAATGCAAAAGGTGGTTATCCTGTTCAGTTGTTGTAATATAAGAGTGCTTGTGGAGTGTATGAGTGTGTATTATGGATGACTAGTGGATACACTGACTATCTCTTTCCTTCCAGTAACTGTTCCTTCACTTTCCCATCCTATAACACTTGCTTTTCTATTGTTTCTCATGTAAAATACTTGTTTCTGCTGTTTACAGGTTACAGATTACCGTTCTTTGTCTGTTAACCTCTGTTACTCTCTCACTTTGAGTATAGAGCCAGTGGATTTCAACTTTGCTTTATTTTCTGAGTGATTAAATTATTGTCATAGACAATGCTGGGCAATCATGATTGCTTGTAGTGATCTTTAAGCTTCATAAAGCTAAAATACAGCCGCTTTATCAACCTTCACCAAGATGTTAAGATTTTGGCTCACACTACATACAGTATAAGCTAATCAAGTGTTCAAGGCATAACTACTCTGTAGTTTGAGTGCTTTTCAAGAGTTCCCTTGCATTTTTTTCCCCCTCTTCAGTTTCAATAGATCTTACATGTATTCTGATTAATAAAAGCATTGTGATGAGAAATATTATTGAAAGGAAGGAGACTTTTCTTTACAGGTGGTCTCGTACTTTGTTGAAGAACAAGTGTACCTGGATTATTTTCTGCCTTTTCATTTTTACTTAACAGCAATTCTGTTATCCTGTAAGTCTTATAACGTAATGATGTCCAACATGTTTTCAGAAATGTGCAGAGCTAGAATACACAACTCTGAACATTAGGTTCAAATGAAAGTTGACGAAAGAATTAGTGTGGTTGAATTATTTCCAATTGTCTGAAATGTTCATCTTTTAAGTCAGTTGTTTGTCTCTGGAATTTAAGATTATGACAATTAGTTTAACCCTTTACAATGTACACATGATTGAAATCTGTGAGTTTGTCTGTGTGTTCAATACGAGCCACACTTCCATGCTTTGCATTTTCAAAATGTGTCGCATGCATCGTTCGTAAAACTAAAGCAAATAGTACATCGTTTCAATACTACATGCTTTTCAACAGAATGATGTTTGACAACATAAATGTGAATATAACCTGTATGTTGCATTGTTTAAAAAGAAAGATTACAACTTTTCTTTTTTTTTTTTTTTCTAAGAGCTGAAAGTTGAATATTTGAGGGGTGTGTTTTGGTGTCTTCTTTTGGACAATATGCACATTCATTGTAGTGTTTTTCTTGAGGAGCATTTCAGAGAACCTGCAGACTTACTTTTAAATATTTCTAATAGTTATGCACAAACAGAATGAAATTTATGAATCTGCCAGATGCTTAAATGTCTTCAGTTGTGGTGGAAATGTGAAAAATTTTAGTTACTCCTTCAGTCAGAGACGCATCTATACATTTGTACCAGCTTCAGCACAGGTTTACTGCTCAAAAGCCTAAAATTTGGATCCATTCAGTCATGTCGAAGGCACAGATAGCTGTCTGAGTGGACTTGTTAATTAAACTGAAACTGTACTGTTATCAGAAAACAACGGCAGAAGTTCTGCAGCAATCTTTAAACGCTCCTCACACAACAGATGCCACCGTGACTCCTGGTGGTGTAAATCAGTTTTGTTTGCAATACAGGTTGTTCTATTGGTAGTTGCAGACTTTAGTTTTGTCACCTTACAGTAATCATACTGATGACTGATGGTAAGCAGTGTGAACTTAAGACGCAACAAACAGCAAATTTACACTGTATAACACCCCCATGTTCTGCTTTTTTATTTTTTTCATTTGTATTTATTTTATTTATTTTGCTTTTATATTCATGACACTTGTACCTCCAGAGATTTTTGGACCACAGAATAGACTACTAATATCTCCACACAATTACTTGAACAACACATTGTGGATTCTTGCTTAAAGGGAATGTGTCAGACATTAAAAACAAAACAAAAAAACATCTGCACACATATATACAACTAAACATCATTGATCTATATATGAAGTCAATTGAAGCAGACCCCCTATTTCTCACCTTGACAACCCAAATCGTCACTTATATTGTATGTGCAACCAAGCATTGTCACGGTATGATGATAATCAGTGATCACTTGATGCCGTTCTTCATATCTGAAACATTGTAAACTTGTTGAAATTTGGTTTAGTTTGTAAACTTGGCTGTCATTTTGCAGTAAGCTGGGGATTCCTTTTCCCTTTCATGTTACGCTTCTCAGTGACCAATAGATCATGCAAATAAACACTCACAGTACCTTCAAGTTTATACTGTATATTTTCCCTGAACTTCAGTAGTTGAAAGCTAATTGTGAGGGAGTGTGGTTTAATTTATTGTGATCAGACAAAATTAGATTTACTTGAAACTGAGTTGGAGCTGTGTCTGAAACACAATGTTCTTTAACTGTTTAATATAGGCAAATTATTCACATTTTGCAGTAAGCTGCGTGGTAAAACTTGTAAAGTGTTGTCGTAACGAGTCTAATTGCTTATAGTTAATGCGTATATAAATTATATGCAACAATGTCCTTACAAATGCTACACTCACTAGTCAAGTGCACCAGTTTGTTGATTAAGACACTTAAAAGAGTGTTTATATCTTATGATTTTGACTTTCGTCTCTAGGATCCTGTAGAAATAACAGGGTGTTTTGAGTGCAATGTAGATTTCTTTTTTTAACCCGTATAAAAGACATCATATCAGGCTATTGAAGGCAGAGGTGATGGAGTAAACTTGAGCTTGTTTCTGTAAATATATTGTCTTGCTTCGGTTCGAAATAATTGTAGTGTTCAGTTCATAAAACTTCACTGTTGTCTTTCCAATCCTCCGTAAAATCCGTTTACTTGAATGTGGTGTGTTTATATGCAGGACAATCCGGAGCGTTAGCTGTCAGTGATTGTATTTACTTGCGCACTGAGTGGACGCTCATGACGCACTTCTGGCTTCGCTTTCTCATTGGTTGTTTCTCACACAGAGCCCGCCCTCATTCGATTGCTTTCGGCGAATCGGGTTTCTTGCTCCGTGACGATGTAATAGTTCCTGTAAAATGGCGGCCCGCTGAGAGAGGGCAACATTTGATGTTTGTAGGAGAAATGATGGAGCCGTAGCTTTGAGATTTGAGTGTAAAATGCCCCTTGCCGTGTTCTCGAGTTGGACCGTCTGTCGTGCGTCAGTGACAGCAGCGGTCCGGAGCAGCAGATACTACGGGAAGGTGTGCAGCTTTCTGTGTGTTGTGACTGATGAGGGTCTGACAGACATGTCATATTGTGACATAACTGAGAGTGGAAGTAGAATAGCATGAATGTGTGTTTTAGGTATAAAGTTATAATGAAAGGTTTGGATTCAGACACTTTAAATATGCTATATTTTGAGTTTTAATTTGTTTATGCAGGCATTTTATTTAAATATATTTATTCAAATCAGTTAAAACTACTATGAAAAGCTCTATATAAATGAAGATTACTGGAACAAATAGCAGTGGGGACCAAAAGTTTGAGACCACACTAAAATTTATAAAGGAAATAAATGTTAGAAGAAATTAAAAATTGTACTATTACTTAAACAAAGGGAACATGTGACTTTTTGTACAGGCACTCAGTGTTCTTGTGTTGAAGCTCGAGATGCTCCTCAGATCCTGGAGAACACGATCATCAGACATAGCTCCAGTCATTAAAGCAAATTATATGCCAAATACTGACATTCTTGTATTCATATTAATATTTTAAAATACACTTGTTTGATTCAAATTCTAATACTCATGGGTAATTTGTAATATTGGGCGTTCATTAGTGGTCTCTGTTTTTTTTTTTTCCCTCACTGTATAATATGAATGTTATGTGATGACTGTATATGGTTCGTCTGTATGTCTAAGTAATTCAAAAAGTTTTACTTTCATGCAGATTTATTTTTTAAGGTTACATCTGCGTGATGTAACTTTTTCTTTTCTAGTTTGTGAGAAAGTCCACTGGGTTTGTTCCTTAATTTCATCTTCAAGTTTTGCAACGCCCTCATTTACTCTATTAAACCTTCCCAATAATGTCACTTAATGGAAGTCTGTTGTTGTTGTTGCTCCATGACATGTCAACCATGTGCTCCTCTCTGTTTCAGCTGCAGCCGTCTGCCGGTCAAACCGAGCGTTTAAGGATTTTCGAGTCTCTGCGTGATCGGCATGTGCGGGTGACTGGAGCGGCATCAGGACGAGATCTGACCATCCGATTGGTTGATGGAAGAACAGTGAAAGGTTCCTCTGGTGCGACCGCACCATTACAGATCGCCCAGAATGAACGGTAAATATATGCCACTGACCCCCTCCAATTGTCCAACAGTATTTTCAAAGCCCTCTGGACTCCCCCATCTGCATTATGCAATCAGATTACAAAAAATACAATGTCATGTTTTAAATGCTTATCAGATTAGTTATTTTTTATGGATTGCATAACATATTCACACAATGGCAGTAAATGATTAATAATTTATTGATTTTTCCCTTTTTATGCTTTTACATGTTGCTTATTTAAAAAAAATAATAATCCTGTAGTTTAGCTTTTACTATATTCACAATATAGAATGGGCATGTAAATAAATTTGAGCTGCTTCTATATTTGCATCACTCAATTACAATATGTGTGAGGTGAATAATTACACAAGTTATTAAGCTGATATATAGCTGTGAAACACTGTCATCATATCCAGTGACCTTCACTAATTATTGATCTGGATCGAACAACAATGTTGTTGCTGTTTTAATGTTTATTATTGTTTATTCATGTAATGCAGTGATTCCCAGATTCTTTTGTCAGACAAACCCCTTTGACCACTCTTGAGATTTTAAATGAATTTTTCCATAATTTAACAAAACATTTGCATGTTCACAGTTCTCTGATGTCAGATAATGGTCACATTTACATTCAGGTAAACAAATTAAAAAATAAATATTTTATTTTTTTAATTTTTTTAAATATATTTGCAAATAATTCATTCATTTTAATTTGACAGTTTTATGATTAATTAATCATTAGCTTTTCATTAACTCTGAATCCCCCTGCAGTTCTTTCATTCGCACCAGTTTGGGAAACCCTGACATGATGCGTACAGGAATAATTCACCCATAAATTAAAATTGTCATCATTTACTCAACTTTAATTTGTTCCAAACCTGTATGATTTTATGTCTTCTACTGAACACAAAAGAATATATTTTGAAGAATATGGGTAACCAAACAGGCCCAGAGCCCCACTCACTTCCATAATATGGAAATCAATCAGAAGTAACGGTTGAAATAAAATAGCAGATTGACTGAACTGCATCAATAAACTCTAGCTTTACCCGACAGACTTGAATTCTTTAGACGCATGGTAATACACTCGCTTACGTTTAAGAGAGAGAACATTGAATCGATTACTTTGTTAGCAGCTCTCGAATCCGTCCTAAACGGCACACATCCATGCTGTGAACTTAGAATTAAGGATCAACTGACATTCACAGCATTGAAACAACTTCTGCTCACATATTTGAAGGCTGCTTTTGGATAATTGAGGGTAAACATCATGTTTTGCGACTACACATTACTTCACAGAGGACTAGCTTTAAAAGCAAATGGCGCAACCCATTAAAGTACCGAGTTAGTTACAAACTAACTAGTAGTTACTAAGCCTCTAGTGTGGACTTTACGTTCCAATTTAAGAAAGATCTTACGAATGTACAAAAACGGAATGTTTTCTGTAAGGATTGGTGCTCGGGTTAGGGGATAGAATGTAAAATTTGAACTGTATGAAAATCATTGACTATGGAGACTCATAAAACTGTGTGTGTGTGTTTACAGTTTTAAAGGTGCAGTGGTGAGCAGAGTGAATGGGGATTTATGGGATCTAAGTCGTCCTCTTGTGGAGGACTGTGAACTGCAGCTGCTGGGTTTTGACTCATTGGAGGGGAAACAGGTACAAGCTTTCCTTAAAGAGATAGTTCATACAAAAATGAGTTTACACACCCTCAAGTAGTTCCAAACCTGTATGAATTTTTTTGTTCTGCTCAACACAAAGGAAGATATTTGGAAGAATGTCGGTACAGATCTCGCCGCCCGTTGACTACCATAGTAGGAAAACTAATAAATACTATGGCAGTAAATTGGGTGAGATCTGTTTGGTTCCTGACATTCTTCCAAATATCTTCCTTTGTGTTCAGCATGTTTGTGTAATATTTCATCTTAAAATCAAAATAATAAAATATATTTTAATTCTATTCCTACCTTTTAATTGATGATTTTTATTTCATTATTTTTATTTTTTTTTCATTTTATTGAGTTGTCTTTTTGGGAAGCAAATCAACAAAACAAAAATGTTTTATGTATTTAATTAGCTTATGTTTTATACATTTAAATATTTATTATGAAAAATACACTTGTGTTAATAAAATATTCATCTGAATAATTTGAAGTCATGATATTAATAATATTTTTTTTTATTAATTTTATTCATTTAAATAATTTCAAAGCATTTTAAGAATCGTCTGGTATTGTTTATTAAATAATTGTTATTTTATTGATTTGAAATGTGACCTGGACATGTGTTGGCGTCTGTTCTCTGGCTGCAGGTGGTGTGGCACACAGGAGCGTGTGTGTTAGGGAGTGTGATGGAGAGTCACTTCAGCGCTCTTGTGTGTCGAGAGGGAGTGTCCGACACGGGCCTGTACTGCGATTATCAGCTACAAAACAAGTAAACACTGTCTGCTCTCTTTCCAGCTCCTGATTTCAGTCAATAGTCTAGTGAACTTTACATGTTGTTTATTTTTAGGGCTGCCCCCGACTAAAGATTTTTCTATTCGACTAGTAGTCATTCATTTAAGCCATTAGTCGACTACTCACGCATTTACATTAATAAGCCATAAATCATCATAACCAGCTTTTAACTGCCTATATATATATATATATATATATATATATATATATATATATATATATATATATATATATATATATATATATATATATATTACACATTACACATTACACACATACAGGGTTGGGGAGTAACGAAATACAAGTAACTTAGTTACGTATTTAAAATACAAAATTTAAATAACTGTATTTCATTACAGTTACATTTTAAATGGGTGGTAATCAGATTACAGTTACATCTGAAAAGTATTTTAGATTATCAAAGTGATTACTTTGAATTTTAATGTCATTTAAACAGCAATTGGTGATTCTCTGACTCTGACAGTCTGAAAAAGCGGAGTTAAGTTTCATCAACATTTTAATACTTTTAAGAGGATCATAATTTTTTTTTTTATTTAGTTCTGTCCTTAATTTATAAAAAAAATTGCCGAACTGTCAACCTAACTTAACTGTCCTGTCATGACCTGATGATCCACGACTGTTTTCATGTTTTGTGATAGTTGTTTGTGAGTCATTTTATAATTCACTCGTCACTGCAACTTTTTCTCACAATTTGTTTTTTTTCCCTCACAATTGTGAGTTTGCATTTCACAATTCTGACGACTTTTTCTCAGAATTGCGAGATTTAAACTTACAATTGTAAATTATAAACTCAGAATTGGGAGATATAAACTTGGAATACATACTTTTCTTCTTGCAATTGTGAATTTAGTATGTGAGTTTATATCTCATAATTCTGACTTTATAACTCTCAATTGCAACTTTATATCACGCAATTCTGAGGAAAAAAGTCAGAATTGTGAGATAAAAACTTGCAATTACCTTTTTTGTGTTTGTTCCACACTTATTAGTGTTCCAAAGTATTCTAAAGTATTTAGATTAAGTTACTAAACTTGAGTAATGTAACGAAATACGTTACAAATTACTTTTTAAAGCATGTATTTTGTAATCTGTAGCGAAATACATTTTAAAAGTAACCTACCCAGCCCTGTGTGTGTGTATATATATATATATATATATGTATATATATATATATATATATATATATATATATATATATATATAAAAAACATAACTTAATCAGTGCTCAAGCGATTAAGCAACTATTTAAACATTTTAATAATTTATTGTTTTGTGTTTTTGGCTGCACAACAATACTGACTCATCTCCGCATTAGAGCCTGTTTCATACGGATTACATAATCTGAGAATAGTTGTTTTCCATTTAAATTGGTTCGTTTCAAGCTTTCTATCGATACATTTCTCTCGTCAGTGAAGCAAGTATATGCCGAGTTTCGGTTCATTTTGGTCTCAAGTTCACTGAGACCGAGACGACAGAAAGCGCATCCTGATTGTTTTCCTTATTTTACAAATGTACAACGGTTTGCTGTTATTGTGAATTTACAGAAATAAAAGCAGACCCTTTACAGTTCGCATTATTCTTATCTGTGACTAAAATGACGGAGTATTTTAAAGTGCATAAGTGATTGTGCTGGCGCCTCCATATCATGCAGTAAGCGCGCTCTCCACACAAACACTTGGATGTGCACCTAATAATAGCGCACATTGATCTAGAACTAGGCTAACTTTAGAGCGAGCGGACTTGTGAAGTTGCTACTACGAACATGTTCAAGTGATAAGCCATATTTGAGGTCGATAAATGATATACAAATGTTTGGATTTCCCTGCCGTCTCCCACGGACTTCGCCACTTCCCGTGGAGATTTTTTTTTTTTCTGCGACCGACCAACTAATTAAATCTTGCTCGACCAAACCTCTTCTAATCGACTATTAGGGGGCAGCCCTATTTATTTTAAATGCACCGTGCTAAGTTGAAGTGCTGTTTGTGTCTGCGTTTGTCGTAGCTCTCTCTCACTGTTGGAGGTGGAGCAGAGGTGTAAGCAGACGGCAGCTGGGAAGATGCCCATCATCAAGCTTGAGATCACAGCACAGGAACTGAAAGAGCTTTTCCAGGTCAGCATCAATGTTCTTGAACCCATGGTTTGATGTTTATCTAATTAAGTTTTAACTTTCCATGCCATTTTTCACGGTTTCACTGTACGATAGAGGGATGGAATATACTGCTTGTACAGTATAAAATCATTATGTTTATGGAATGTACCCGTAAAGCATGAAAACCCAACGTGTGTTTGTAGGATGATGCTGTCAGACTGCAACTGGCTGAAGAGCAGATGAAGGGAAACACAGTCAGTGTCTACAGGTCTGAAGTCTCTCTCACTGTCCAGCTGAAGCAAGTTGTGTGTGTTTGGCGTCTGATGTCTTTGTGTCTCTTTGTCAGGTGTGGAGACAGTGTGGGTGTGTGTTCAGGTGTTCTTCTGCCACACACAGGCTTCCTGAAGGCCTTTAAGATGCTCCAGGTAACTCGGCGTCCTCCTCTGTTAGTGTGTTTGACTGAATTGTTGTCATGTTGCTGGTTGAATGGCTGTTCTGTTGTCATAGTGTTTACATTGTTGTTGTATGGTTTCCTTGGCAACTTCCTGTTTATTGCATTAATATCTTTGGTTCTTCCTGTTTCGTACTCTCCCTTCCCTTTTCCCAGGCTATCGTTCTCTTTAGGGTCATCATGACATGACACTTAGTTCAGTTTTGTTTATGGAACATTTTGTTTTTTGTCTGCATTTTTGGGTTTGTTTGAATGAGATCCTGATGTCGATGGATTCGTTACGCGTAATGATTAACCTTTACATCATGTTTTTGATAAACAATGGCATTCTTCATTTAGTTTAATGAATGAAGAATCTTCATCCAGCTTCTTTGTTTATAATGCCGTTTTTATGTGACCGTGACTCGCGCTCCTAAAAGGACAAGAAAATGCCATAAAATGTATAAAAATACACAACATTCAAAAGGTTTTTTTTTTTATGTCTCTTCTGCTCACCAATGCTGCATTTATTTAAAAAAAAAAAATCTAAATACAGTAAAAAAAACAAAAAAAAACAGTAATATTATGAAATAGTATTACTTTATATTTGAAATATATGATTTATATGGAAGCTTGTTTCCGCTACTGAATAAAAAAATAAAGTACTGAATAAAAAAAAAAATAATTGCGACCTTTTTATCTCACAGTTCTGAGAAAAGTCAGTTAATGGCTTCCATATATTTCTATTTTAATATGTAATTTATTCCTGTAATCAAAGCATCATTATGCCAGTCTTCAGTGTCACATGACCCTTCAGAAATCATTGTAATATGCTGATTTGCTGCTCAAGAAACATTTCTGATTATCAACGTTGTAAACAATTGTGCTGATTGACATTTTTGTGGAAACCGTGATGCACATTTTTCAGGATTCTTTGAATACAAACTTCAAAAGAACAGCACTTACTTGAAATATAAATCTATTATAACATTATATATGTTTTTACTGTCACTTTTTTATCAGTTTATTGCGTTCTTGATGAATAAAAAAGAAATTCTGACCCCAATGCGAGCCCAAGTAGTCTTATGAAGACGTGCAATGGTCTGTTCATCTACTGAAGCTCAGATTGTGACCACATTACATTCCTAACTTTCTTAATCTCTCTCAGGTGTCTCCTGTGACTCTGTCCGGTTCAACAGAGGCTTCAGGTATTCTCCGGATGATTGGAGTCGCTTTTCCAGGAGAAAGAGAAAGAGAGGAATGGGAGAGAGAACAGGAGGAGGCCAGAAAGAGAGACCACAGGAGAATTGGGAAGGTGAGTGTTCTTAGCAGTCCCTCCAGAAAAACGCAGATTTTATTTTGTGATTGTTGCGGGCAAAAATCCTTGATTATGCGGCACGTTTTCTTCAAAAATGCGATGGAATATGCGGGATATTTTTGCAATTTTATGCGATGAAATTGCGGGAACTTGCAAAAACTGCGGTTTGATGCAAAAGAGGAAAAAAAGGTGATTTTCCCCAAGCACCCTGTTCTCACTAGTTCACCACCTTCATGTCAAGAGTCATTTCAAGCTACTAAATCACAGAATATTGAAGTTCTCATTCTGTTTTATTTCAGACCTTCATTAACACACGGCTCAAACTTACAAAACATTGAGTCAAACAACTTCTGTCGCTTCACAAAAGGAATATTCAACAACTTCTGTAAAAATGAATAAATAAATTATAAAACAAATAAAATGTGTGCTTCCTGTTTTATAGAGGTAGCGATACAAAACAGACATCTTCTGTTAAATTAAGTGCTTCCAATGCACAAACTGCAATCTCTTGATTATGCGTGAAATCAGGCGATTTCGCGTTTTTCTGGCGGGACTGTCTTAGTGGAGCCACTACAGTAGTAACTCACACTGTTTACACTAGTGCGTTTTTGTTTTAAAACGCATAACTTTTGCTTCTGTTACGCCTGTCGTTTACGACAGTAAAAACTCGTTTACGAGTTACGACGTAACTCTCCTGTCTGGTTTGTTTGTCGGACAAAATAGTGGATTCAGCATTATGATCAGATCAGATCGCCTATCGGTCAAATTCCTGGTGAAGGGTGAATTATGCACTAGCTACTTTTTTTCATTTTTACTACTGGCTAAAAAAAAAAATAGAGTTCTCTTTGGAGAATTGACAGCCCTTACTGTTCTCTTCATCCAATCCAGGAAACGTGTCGGGTTTTCTTTCCTTTTTTGGGCTTTTCTGGCAACAAGACAGCCAGTACAAAACATGCCACTTTGGTAGCCGTTGTTTGTTTACACTCTTTCTGGAAGTCAGTCGCTAGTTCATGTTGTCTGACGTGTTTCTTGTCCACGACACAAAGAATTTAGTTAATATTCTGACTCGGTGACACTTGTAACAGTCTGAACCCGGCATTAGTCTGTGCTGTTTTCAGTTGATGAATGAACAAAACTTGACTAAACATTATTTGTAATGTCTTCCGTCTAATAGATTGTAATAAGCTTTGTCTTTTTATATGAAACAAAGTCTCAGCTTTCAAATTTTCAGGTTTTTTTTATTACTAGATTCAAACAACAAATAGTTTTGTCTCTTTTATGTGGTGTTACAGTTGGCTGTAGCACCTTTGTCCAAGCGACACATGAATCGATCATCTCTTTCTCTTCACTACTAGTTATAGCATAAATAAACATGAATGAACATCAGATGGTATGTTGAAGAAAAAAAACAGTACAACTTTCTCGGGCAGTGTTTCAACCATGAAAAGATGTCAATAAAACAGCTTGTAAACAATGTTACATTTACTTCAGACATAACATAAACTCGTTAGTCAGCTAGAAAAATGACTAGAGAGGAGCAATTCGTTAAATATACGTACTATATTACACATGCGTTATGTTTTCTTAGCCTGTTTTTCAATATTGTTTGAATAAAGCTGTCATGAAAGCAAGCTTTTATGAACACTATGGCTTAAATTGTCTTGTCTAAGTTAAAGAAAAAATGATAATTTTTTTCAGACAAAATGAACATACTGTACACTATATATATATCCAAATGAATTGATATCGGATCAACTCGCAAGCTTGCAAATCAAATTAGGAAATTTGTCGATGCCCAGCCCTAATAAACAAGTGTGTTTTTATCTTGAGGCTTTGTTGTGCATGCATTGTGTTGAATCTATATTTGGGATTGTTGGAATGCCAAGCCATGACTGCTGGTAGAGCATTTCTACAATGTCATCAGTAACTGCATGATGCTTTATTCATGTCGCTAGGTGTCAGAATAAGCCCAAGACGAGTGTCATTTTGGCCAGAGCAACATAATCTCTAACAATGTTTTGTTTATTTCTAAGATGTTTCCAGCTGGCGCTAATGTTGTTCTGTGTTTGACGTGTCACAGACGCAGGAGTTGTTCTTCTTTCATGACGTCAGTCCTGGCAGCTGTTTCTTCATGCCTAAAGGAGCTCATATATACAATACGCTCACTGACTTTATAAAGGTACAAACTCGTTCCACGTCAGTACATTTTCACCCTTCCTTGCGCTCTACATATGCTTGCAACATTCATTTCTCACATTCTGGTGCTTTACTTTGTAAGGAGAAGCACGCATACAGTGTACATTATTGAATGGATGTGCTTCTAGGACTGCAGTAGGGCAGTTGAAGTGCGCATAAGTTTAGATCATTATACACTATACAGTGGCCAAAGACAACACTGTACCATTTTAAAAGTTAAAAAAAACTTAAAGGGTTCGTTCACCCAAAAGTGAAAATTCTGTCATGAATTCCTCACCCTTGTGTCGTTCTACACCCGTAAGACCTTCGTTCATCTTCAGAACACAAATTAAGATATTTTTGATGAAATCTCTATTGCCAGCAAGACAATGAACACTTTCAGATGTCTAGAAAGACACTAAAACATATTTAAAACTGTTCATGTGAGTACAGTGGTTCAACCTTGATATTATAAAGCGACAAGAATACTTTTTGTGCGCCAAAAAAACTAAATAATGACTTTCAAAAATATCATCTAGTGATGGCCGATTTCAAAACACTGCTTCATGAAGCTTTGCGAATCTTTTGTTTCGAATCAGTGCTTTGGTTCACGTATCAAATGCCAAAATCACGTGAACTATTGAAATTTAGAATCACGGGGCTTTGGTGCTCCGAACCTCTGATTCGAAACAAAAGATTCGTAAAGCTTCGAAGCAGTGTTATGAAATCAGCCATCACTAGATTTTTTTTGTCGCACAAAAAGTATTCTCGTCGCTTTATAATATTAAGGTTGTAACCACTGTACTCACATGAACTGTTTTAAATTTTATAGTATATTTCTGGGCGTCTGAAAGTGTTAATTGTCTTGCTGGCAATAGAGGAATCATTGAGCCATCAGATGTCATCAAAAATATCTGAATTTATGTTCTGAAGATGAACGAAAGTCTTACGGGTGTAGAACGACATGAAAGTGAGGAAGTGATGACAGAAATTTCATTTTTGGGTGATTAACCCTATAAAGCTACAGTATTTGATACACAAATACACAAAAAGGCCATTAAATGGTCAATACTGTCAAACTAAGCTTGCTGGAAAACCTGTTGCACACAATCTACTACATGCCCTCTGTCAGTTGATTGATAGTTTATGCTTTTTTTTTAGCCAGTAAAAAGCCTTTTAGCATAATTGTACAAACATCCAGCTTCAGCTGATCATTGATGTGTCTTTTTGCTGTGAAATCTACTGATTTTTATAAAGTAAACAAGAATATGAATAACTATATATAATAGTTAAAAATGAACACTTGAATATGATGCATTCAGGCTTTTGAGGATCGTTAATTTGTCCATCTCTGTCATTATATTGCATTACGTGTTTTAAAACTGCAGAGCTTTGATTATATCACTAAGCATTTATATATTATCTTACTAAGACTATCTCTATATATTGAGAGATATAGAGTGACAACTGATGTTTATGTGCAAGTATCTGCTGTACAGATCTCATTGAGTTACATTACAAGCAATCAGAATTTAATCTTACTTTTTAGCCATATAAATATCAGCATCTGCAACTAATTTATAGCTTTGCTCAGTTTGGGCCTCTGAATTAAATTAAGGTGTTTTTTCCCTGTAAGCTCCATATCCTCACTATGAGACACAAAAGCCTTATGAATCAAATATGATACTTGACCAAAAAACATATATACAAACCTTTTTTCTTCAATAAACTGTTCCATTTAAAAAAAAATAGATCTTTTGTGTTTCGTATGTCAGGCTTTACAGGGTTAACAAAAACAAAATTTGGACTGTGCTCATGATATTTGTAATGCTAACGTGACTACTTCCTCTTCCTGTCAGAGTGAGTATAGAAGGCGGGGCTTCAGTGAGGTCGTGACTCCAACCCTTTACAGCACGTCTCTGTGGGAGCGATCGGGTCACTGGGAGCATTACAGTGAGAACATGTTCACGGTGACCTGTGAGCCGCACACCTTCGCTCTCAAACCCATGAATTGCCCCGCTCACTGGTGAGTCCGCCACACTTGAAGTCTGACACTTTAGTTTTTGGCACCTAAACTATTCATATCATTGACAAATTTTCATAATTCTTTGGGAAAAAAAAAAAAACATCCAAGCGATTAAAATTTTTGAAAACGAGCATGTTTTTGTGCATGGTATGAATGGGCTTTTACTCATTCAGTTTATTCATAGACTACCGGACAAATGTTGTTGTTGGTTTTTAAGAAATAAACATTTTAATTCAGCAAGTGTACATTAAATTGATCAAACGTGACAGTCAAGATGTTTATAATGTTACAAAAGATCACTCTCAATCCTGTTCTCATTAGAATGATTTCTGAAGGATCATGTGACACTGAAGACTGGAGCAATGATGCTGAAAATCAGCTTTGGCTCAAATAACATTTTACAATGTATTCACATGGAAAAGTTATTTTGAAATGTAAAAATATTTCACAATATTCAACATTTGACTTTTTCAAAAACGTCATTTTTAATCAAATCAAATCATAAAAGAGATGTGATTCCCTCATGAATTGAATCACGAATCCTCCACCCGTTGTGTCCTCCGTGCAGCTTGATGTACGAGCAGAGGGTGCGTTCATGGCGTGAGCTTCCCATCCGCTGGGCAGATTTTGGAGCTCTGCACCGTAATGAGCACTCGGGGGCACTGGGGGGTTTAACCAGAGTCCGACGCTTCTGTCAGGATGACGCGCACATCTTCTGCACACCTGAACAGGTACAATTTCAAAGTATTTTAGTTAATGTTGCAAAAGCACCAATAATATAAAAAAAGTGGCAGACAGGGGCGTTGCTCTCCACCTACAAGAATTTCCAAGTTTGTCCCCAATGTTTTGATTTCATTATGCTTTTATTCATTATATTTGAAGGAGTTTTGTTTTTTGGAGAAAAATCGTAGCTGCCTGCCTGTAGAGGCAGACCTTTAGACCAAGCAGATTCAGCAGTGGACGGCACAGTAGCACAAAAAACGTCAGTACACTATTCGTGTGCTTATCGCGAGGCTTAATGTCTTACCACTTAGCGGTAATTTATTTAGTTAGTGCCTGATTTAGTTCCTCTCTTTTTATAGCAGACAGTCACGTTTTTGATATTATCTACCTTTGTAGCAACACAGTTTAGGACTGTTCTGCTAAACTGTGTTAGCAGGTGCCGATGTTTTACATGAATTCGACCAATCAACGTACAGTTATGTCACTGGTAGTTGCAATTAAGGATTCTCTGATTGATCGGGGACCGATTCAGGGTTTCCATGGGTCTTAAAAAAGTCTTAAATGTCGTCTTAAATTGGAGCAGAAAGTCTTTAAATTAAGGCCATTTGATTCCTGCCATGCGTAAAACAGGTATGGAGTCACAGAATCCATTCATAATAAATGGAATTTACTGTATAATGCGGAATGTCATGGAATTTTTCAACTTTTGGATGAATAACTCGACATTGCCGCTTGTCCGGGACAAGTGGATTTTTGGGGGATCAAGTGAAGGGGAATTTTACTTGCCTGACCAGACACAGCCGAGTAACACGCACTCAGGTTTGTTTTGCTGTCTTAGTGAGGACATTGCATAGACTTCCATTGATTTTTATATCACGTCAATGATATTTTCTATCATCTAAACCAACTCCTAAACCTATTCATCACAGAATCATATGACCATTTAAATAAAAACATATTTTGGTTGATTTATAAGCCTTTTTATCTAGTGAGGACCAGTCAATGTTCTCACTAGTGGTTGAGAAAGTATTTCACAATATAAGTGAGGACATTTGGTCCTCACAAATATAGCCAAAACAAGTACACACACGTAAATCACCAAAACGGGAGAATGATTCTGCATTCATTCAGTGTAAGTGGCAATTGATGGTGGATAATAATATACTGTATAATGTACTGACAGTAACAAGGTTGCGCTGTTAAGGCTCACGCATACTTTGAGCAGCACACACAGATAAACTCAATTAACATACTGCGTTAAATGTATATATTTTAAGTTTTTATATTTATTACTTGCATATGATACTGTTAACCAACTTTACACAACCAAGACTGCTGTCTCTCAGAACAGTACAGTCCATTGAAAGCACTGTAATTATGCAGCTGCGTTTCCATTCCTGTCAAAAATGAAATGTGGCACTACCCTGATTAAGGTCTATAATTGGCTTCCTTACAGTTGGAGTTATTCTAGTTGGTTAAACTTAATTACAACATGATGCTTTTTTAGGAATATCAACATAGTGAATGCTTCAAAACACAAAATGATTGCCAATGTGACCCGATATAAATGGTCTCCTAAATAAAAGCTCAGTGACAGCTGTGTCGTATTATGCCATTGACAAAACCTTCATTTTTGAACCCATTTATTTGACTTTCCTTGTTTTTCATCTGAAAGTGAAGCAAGTTAATTTTCTCTCCCTTGAGGAAGCCAAACAAAAGCGTCGGTATGTTTGTGCAGCTCTTGCTTTGGTCTTCTGTGTGAAGGAATGAGTCTCGCTCGCTTGTGTTTGGACTGACGTATGATTTATCGTTTATAATCCCAGTGTTTATACGGTCTCTCATACACGCCCTTCATTTGTTTATTCGCTGCTGCTTCTCTTTCTCTCTTCAGCTGGAGGGGGAGATCACGGCATGTTTGGACTTTGTGAGGAGCGTATATCGCGTCTTCGGTTTCTCCTTTCACTGTCTCCTCTCCACACGACCCACGCCCTGTCTGGGAGAGCCCGCCCTCTGGGACTGTGCTGAACAGGTACGTCTGTCAATCACTCTCACCTGTCCATCCACAGGGTGTGACGGCCTTAATTAAACTATTATTTATATACTATTATGATTATTATACTTATTCATATTTTGAATGAGCTTTTTACATGTTCACATTTATTTATTTTGTCATTTGTTTTATTTCTATTTAGAGCTAATTTATTATTTGCTTTAATATTTAATAATGATTTATTAATCATTTAATAGTAATTTTAAATCTTTTTTTAATTTCTGTTAGTTACCAAGGCAATATTTTTGTTTTAACATAATCTAATATTTATATTTCATTATATTTCATTTTATTTCAACGTTATATTTACTTTTAATTTAAAAGTTTTAGTAATTTTGTTATGTGCTTTTGTCTTTTTTTTTTTTTTAGGTTTTTTTATATATATTTCTGTTTAGCGGTAATTTTATTTTAGTTTCAGTAATATTAGTACTTCTGCTTAATCTTACTTATTTCTGTTAGTTGCCAAGGTACCATATGTAATTTAAAATAATCTAATATTTATATTTTATTTCAACATTATTTTCACTTTTCATTTTAAATTGTTTATTTTGTGATGTGCTTTTATTTTTTTTATATTGCTATTTAGTATTAATTTTTTAATTTATTTACTAATTTTAGTGCTTCAAATTCTAGTTCTTTATCTCTGTTAGTTACCAAGGCAACATTTCTAATTTAAGATAATAAAATATTTATATTTCATTTTATTTCAACATTATATTTACTTTTAATTCAAGTTTTAGTCATTTTATTATGTACTTTTTAATTGGTTTTTTTTTCATATTTCTGTTTAATTTGTAATTTATTTTTTTATTTCAGTTTTAGTAGTGAGTACTTGTTTAATCGTAGTTGCCAAGGCAACTTTTCTAATTTAAAATAATCTAATATTTTATATTTTATTTCAACATTTTCACTTCATTTTAAGCTTAGTAATTAATTAGGCATTTTATTTGATTTTTTTTTTTTAAATCTGTTTAGCGTTAATTATAGTAATAAAGTATCGTTAAATAGAAATGTATGTATATTTCTATTTTATTTTTAGTAATTTTAGTACTTAATCATATTTTAATAGAAAAAATATTGCTATAGCAATTTTTCTCAGTTTTAGTCATTTTAGCACTTAAACATTTTATCTAATGTTTTTGTTTTTTTGTTTAAACTAAACTTTACTTAAATTTTAAATTTTTCATTTTAAGTTCAAGTAGTTATGTGCTTTTGTCATTTTTATTTTTTATATTTCTAAATTAAAGATGCAGTGTGTAAAATTTAAGAGAATCCATTGACAGAAATGCAATATAAAATACATAACTATGTTTTGAGTGGTGTATAAAGACCTTACATGACGAATCCTTATATGTTTATTACCTTTTAGAATGAGCCATTTCTATCTAAATACACCGCAGGTCCCTCCTCCATGTCAAGCCATTTTGCGCTGGCATGTTTCTACAGTAACCCTAAATGTACAAACTGCTTTACAGAGCGCGTTTCGTTGGTGTTTTGTTAGAAGTTAGATGAAACCCCATTGCTTGCCTGGCTGTCTGCTGTCTCAGACAACAACCTCTTTGTCTTTGTGTCAGCCACCGTAGCTTCTCTAAAAGTGCTTCGGAAAGGGAGGGGTGAGCACGGTTCGCAGATGCCGCGAAATTTTACACACTGCATCTTTAATTTATAATTTTGTTTCCGCTTTCGTTATTTTATCACTTCAACTTAATCGTGTTTAGTTAGTCATGTCATATTTTCAGTTAGTAGCGTTTTTAATTTAAAAGAATTTAATATTTAGTTTTCACTTCAACTTTATTTCAATTGCTGAACAATTTTTTGTAGTTTTATTTCACAACACTGTGCATGACGGAGGCTGTTTGTGCTCCTGGTGTCAGGATTATAAGTTCCTGTCTGTACATGTACCAACATATGCGGTGAGACAATATAGGAAACGCGCGGAGTAAGCGTGGGGCAGGCCCAAACAGACGGTTACGTGTCAGGGATTCATTAATGTTAATCAGGGTCACAGTGTGGAATGAGTGTCAGAGGAGAGAAACATACAGCCAGTGTGTGAAGAGAATCAGTGATCCAATCAGAGCGGAGTATGCAGTACACAAGGCTGTCAGTGTGAAGCGCACTGCACTCGGCCTTTGCTTTATAAGGATGGATGTGGTTTCCAGGCAGGGCTGTCTGTTTTTGGGGAGGTTAAACAAAGAAACTGTAATATCTCCTCTAGCACTCCCTCCCTCAAACTAATGCTGTTTTCAGCGCTGCATGTTTTGGGATTATTGAATTAGATGTTTACAGAAGATTCTTTTATTAGTGCTTCCAGGGCCAAACTTGTAAACTGACACATTCCAGATTTTCCTCTGAAATGTCTCTCTCTTGTTTTTGTCCCGGAGCAGCAGTTGGAGAGCAGTCTCAAGCAGTTTGAGGAGCACTGGGAGTTAAACCCCGGAGACGGGGCGTTTTATGGACCTAAGGTGAGACCGGCAGAAAGAGACACTGCTGGACACTGCATGAAGAACAAAATGAAAAGCTAGTGAAGTAAAATGGTGAAAAGATAATCACTTTCCACTCATACATTTTTAATCTTGATGTTGAGAAGTCTATTGACACATTACGAATGTTACCCATCAAAACAAAATCTTTCTGACCCCAAAATGTAATGTTTTTCAGTTCTTTTCTGCTCACCAAGGCTGCATTCAGAAATACAGTAAAAACATTATATTGTGAAATATTACAATTTAAAAGAACTGTTTTCTATGTGAATATATTTTAAAATGTAATTTATTCCTGTGGTCAAAGCTGCATTTTCTTCTCTCTTCAGTGTCACATGATCCTTCAGAAATCATTGCTGCTCAAGAAACATTGCTTATTATTATCAATAATGTTATGCTGCTTCATATTTTTTGTGGAAACTGATTCATAGGATTCATTGATGAATAAGAACTTCCAAAGAGCAGCATTAATTTGAAATGCAAATCTTTTGCAACGTGTTTTTTGAAATAAAAAAATCTCATTTTAAACCTCAAAAAATTTTGAAAGATCGTGTACATGGAGCCACAAATGTCACCCATGATTGATTCGCTCGCACTGCTGCCGCTCTTGAATAGAAATGTTCTTGGCTTCATTCGTCACGTTTAGCTCTGCAGAGCTTTTCTGAGCAGTGACGCTTGTAGCTCAGTAGCTCGTCCTTTTGTTAGATAACTAAAGAGATTTCATTTTGTTCTTTTGCAATCTGTTCAGATCGACATCCAGATACGGGACGCCCTCGGCCGACAGCATCAATGTGCCACAATTCAGCTGGACTTCCAGCTGCCCATCAGATTTAACCTGCAGTATGTTGGGTAAGATCTCTCCTGACCGATACTGTCTCATATAGATGTGTTTGTCAGAAACAAGGTTAAGGTTGATGGTTTGTTTTTTACCTTAAATCAGAATAGCGCATGAAAAAATGCTAAATATAATATATAAATATAATTTCCCATGAAGAAAATGAAGCCTGTTTGAAGACCATTTAAGATTAATGTGAAATAAGTTTCATAAATATTTAGCCATTTCCCCACAATTCTCACGGTGTATCCTGGAGGTTTACTAGTATTTTATTTCAGTATTTTACTCGTAGGTTTACTGTGCTAGTTTACTAGGACAGTTTCTAGTAATTCTCACAGTTTTTGTATTTTCAGTTATAATTTTTAATTCAAGCTTTAGTCATTTTTGTTGTTTTTATTCGATGTCTATATAGTTTTTTTTTTTGTTTTTTTGTTTTTTCAGTTTTAGTTTGCTATTTTAGTGCATCAAGTTAATTTTTAATTTGAAAGTTTTAGTAATTTTGCTTTTTATTATTAGTTATTTTTTTTAAAAAGTCTATAGTTTATAGTATTTTGTTTTTATTTGTTTTAGTTTGCTATTTTGGTGCATTTTAATTTTAAAATAAAGTCATTTTTATTATTCTTTTTGTGCATCAAGCTAAACTAAATAAAAGTGAGAAATGTTTGCTTTGGCAGGTAGCTAAAATAAGTTAGTAGGGTAACTCTCGGTTTCCTTGATACACATGTGGTTACAAGAGTAATAACTATGAATTATGCATAATTACAAGCAACTAACCCTAAACCAATCCCTAACCTTATAGTAAGTACATTAATAATTAATATATTAGGTACAGTTAATTAATATTACTCAGTAATTAAATGTATATTTACACTAACTGAGACACCTTAAAATAAAATGGTTTCTTTTTAATGTTTTATTTCGGTTAACTTTTATTTCAAGTATTTTGTGCTCCCGTTCCGCTCTCATCCAGCATGAATCCAAATGCTTGTGCTTTGTGCATGTTTTGTGCGCTTCACAGTAATTTCATTATACAACTCGAATTGGAATAAGTCACGGCGCGTTTCAGATGATGAACGAATCTTGTAAACTGAAAAATATGGTAAATTAAAGGCGGTACAATAAATACTGTCTGGATGTCACGTTAATGGTTTTTATGCTTATAATACGGGGGGTGTTTAACATATTCTATTTAAAAGTCTAAGTCATGTGATTTTTTTTTTTTTTTTTGTGTGTGTGTTTCAGGGCTGATGGACAGATGTCCAGGCCAATCATGATACACCGGGCAGTGCTGGGGTCCTTAGAGAGGATGATCGCTATCCTGGCTGAAAACTTTGGAGGGAAATGGTGTGTGTTTGTGTCTGTGTGTGTGTTTTTGTGTGTGTGAGTTCAGCAATGTTGATGAATTCTATCTTTCTCAGGCCTTTCTGGCTGTCTCCAGCACAGGTGATGGTTGTGCCTGTAGGGGGCGACAGCGAGACATATGGGCAAGAGGTCAGAGGAAACGACTCTCTGGACAAACTTAATTTATAAAAAGATAGTTATGGATGTTTGATGCATTGTTCTCTGTGTTTAAGGTGGTGTGCAGACTGAGGGAAGCTGGATTCATGGCTGATATTGATGACGATCGTGGCAACACCTTAAATAAGAAAATCCGCTCCGCGCAGCTTGCACAGTACAATTATATATTCGGTAAGGATTCATTCTGGGACCAAGTATATTTTAAGTTTCAAAGCTGCTTCACAGTAATAAACAGGAAAATAACAATCAATGATGCAAACATCAAATATGAGACTCAAATTCTGCTGTAAAAAGACAATTCGGCCCAATTTAGTGTTGATTTGATTCAGTTCAATAACAGTGTTCATTAATTACAATAGTGTCATTATTCAGCTCAGCTCAGTTCAGTTCTCATCCGATATCGAAAATATTACTGAATCAGGTGTTTTATAAACCCGGACAGAAATGCTTTCCCATATCCCACGTATGATTTCTGCAGTTCTATGTTGTGTAGCTTTAAGTGCTGTAATGGTTTAATTGTTCCCATCCTGAAAACACGTGTCTAAAGAATGAGTGTTCTGGGGCCTATTAAGAAAAGGTCAGATAAAGCAAACTTTCCTCTGTTTGTCATGCAGTGGTCGGAGAGAAAGAGCGTGAAAGCGGGACCGTTAGCGTGCGGACGAGAGGAGGGAAGCAGCTCGGGCTGAAATCACTGGAGGATGTGATGAGGTCACTGACTGAACTCAGACAGAGACGCAGCGGTCAGGAGGAGCTTTAAATGTGAGCAAGAGATACGACACAACAGACCAGACGCTGATCTAGATCCCTCTAGAGTTCTACAGAGACAGACACGTTCATTTCACCAGTGGATCTCTGAGCCTGGAAAGGTGTTCTTTTTTATTATTATTTATAATATGATAATAAATTACTTTTTACAATTCAGTCTCTCTGTTTCTTTATAAATGTACATATTAATTAAGATTTATGTTGTGGTTTATTTTCATTAAATAGGGAACACTAATAACTTTTTAGTCTTTAATGTTTAACAGATATGGAAGTGCATAAATCAGGGATTTTCAAACTGGAGTCTGTGGAAAATTTCAAAGAAAAAATGCTTTGACCTTATTTATTTTGAAAAATCATTTTGAATAATTATTCTTAATTTATAATAATCTTTATGTAAATGCCAGTTTGTTTTATTTTTTAATATCACAATTGCTGTTACAAATGCGTCTTAAATTATATTAGCTGCATTTGTTTTAAGAAGCGAGGTCCTTTTGGAAGGGATCATGTTTGAGGGGAAAAAAACATGTTTAATTAATTTATTATTCACAAAAAAATAAAGTTATTTGTGAATATTTTTGCTGATGTTGGTTGCTAAGGTGTTACTATGATTTTCTGGATCGTTGCTAGCTTGCTATGGTTAAATAAACACTATTAGTAGTCTTTTATTATTGTTATTACACCTTACAACCATTCAGTGACGGAGCCAGATGGGTGTCCAGAGTGGTGTCCAGACACTGGACATCTGATTGGCCACCCTGGGTGCTCTCGCGGGACTTTGATGACATGCACAGATCGGTTTGCAGTGTGCTATGGAAGCCGCCATGGAATAAGACACGTTAAAAGAGAATTGCGACCTTTTTCTTGCAATTCTGACTCTTTTTTTCGCAATTGTGACTTTTTTTTCTTGCAATTCTGACTTTTTTTCTAGTAATTCTGACTTTTTTCTCACAATTCTAACTTTTTCTTGCAATTGTGAGTTTATATCACGCAATTATGACTTTTTCTCGCAATCGACTTTTTTTTCTTACAATTGTGACTTTCTCGCAATTATGACTTTTTCTTACAATTGTGACTTTCTCGCAATTATGACTTTTTTTTCTTACAATTGTGACTTTTTCTCGCAATTATGACTTTTTTTCTTACAATTGTGACTTTTTCTCGCAATTATGACTTTTTTTTCTTACAATTGTGACTTTCTCGCAATTCTGACTTTTCTCACAATTCTAACTTTTTCTTGCAATTGTGAGTTTATATTCTGACTTTTTCTCGCATTTATGACTTTTTTCTTGCAATTCTGACTTTTTTTTCTAGTAATTCTGACTTTTCTCAATTCTAACTTTTTCTTGCAATTGTGAGTTTATATTCTGACTTTTTCTCGCATTTATGACTTTTTTCTTGCAATTCTGACTTTTTTTTCTAGTAATTCTGACTTTTCTCAATTCTAACTTTTTCTTGCAATTGTGAGTTTATATCGCACAATTATGACTTTTTCTCGCAATTATGACTTTTTTCTTGCAATTCTGACTTTTTCTCGCAATTCTGACTTTTTTCTCGCAATTATGACTTTTCTCACAATTCTAACTTTTTCTTGCAATTGTGAGTTTATATCGCACAATTATGACTTTTTTCTTGCAATTCTGACTTTTCTCACAATTATGACTTTTTTCTTGCAATTCTGACTTTTCTCACAATTATGACTTTTTTCTCGCAATTATGACTTTTTTCTCGCAATTATGACTTTTTTTTCTAGTAATTCTGACTTTCTCGCAATTCTGACTTCTGACTTATTGTGAGTTTGTATCGCGCAATTCTGACTTTTTCTTGCAATTCTGACTTTTTCTCACAATTCTAACTTTTTTTTGCAATTGTGAGTTTATATCGCGCAATTGTGACTTTTTTCTTGCAATTGTGAGTTTATATCACGCAATTGTGAGTTTTTCTTGCAATTGTGACTTTTTTCTTGCAATTGTGAGTTTATATCATGCAATTCTGAGTTTTTCTTGCAATTGTGAGTTTATATCGCGCAATTCTGACTTTTTTCTTGTTATTGACTTTCACGCAATTCTGAGTTTATATCCCACAATTCTGACTTCTTGCAATTGCGAGTTTATATCACGCAATTCTAGCTTTTTTTCTTGTAATTCTGACTTTTTTTCTTGCAGTTGTGAGTTTGTATCGCTCAGTTCTGACTTTATAACACGCAATTGCCAGTTTATATCTTGCAATTTGGACTTTGTAACTCACAATTGAGTTTATATCACATAATTGTGGGGAAAAAAAGTCAGAATTGTTAAAGTTGCAATTACCTTTTTTTTGTTTGTTTGTATATTCAGTGGTGGTAACAAGTTGAACACCTTAAATCTGCAGTGGTCAGGCGGTACATCGCTCTCAGAAAATTCCGACTTTACACATTGTAATTAGTTCTACTTGCACATGAAGGCTTTATACAGTTCAGAATCATTATGGTAAAAACGACATCGCATTAATGCATCTTAGCTTCCATTTCACCTCTTATTGAAGCGTTTATTTTGACGGGCAGCGAAACGGCACATTGTTAATGCAGGATATTATATTAACGTTAACCACATACAGAAGACAAAGAATAAAGGAGGTCGCACACTGTACAAGAAACACAGAGCTGTTCAAAATCCTGCCATGTAACAGAATGCCAGTAAATTACATTAGCAATTTGTCCCAATTCATTGGTAATGTAACTACATCATGACTTCACCCATGGCTGGAAGAGTGTGTGTGGACATTTTTCAATATTTGTTTTTCTTATAGAGAGATATACTAATATATATTGTCCTTTCACTTTCCATTTGCACTATTTTTACACTAAAACACATTCACTCCACAAAGTGAACTTTTTGATCCTTAGTGTTGATCTGCTATTTAAAGTTTACGGTCATGTTTAGGTTTCTTGAACAACTACGAAACTCAAGTTAACTTTAGATATTTTCTTCCATTAACAGTTGATCTGATAAAAGAAATTGGAGAACATTCAGCCTAATGTTCATGGTTTACATCTCTGCTAGTAATACATGCAATAAAGTCACAATGTCATAAGTTTCCATATAAGAATGTTTAGCTAATGTGAGGTGGTTCGCAATCATAGGCCTCATTCATGCTTTTTTGATACCAGGATGGGGTTGCACATTTTCTTTTTAGTCTTAGCCACCACATGTATAAAACTCTAGTTCTGCCACTGCAACCATTAACGTGTTTTTAATCAGTTTTCCATTTGTGAAAATTGTATAAATAGCACCTGCATCATCGGTGTATGAAAAGGACTGATGTGTTTCAAGCAGAACGAGAGTGTGACTAAAATAGGACTAATTCATAGAAGGGGGTGTGTTGATGATGAAACAGGATAAAGCAGCAAAGGTCAGGGACGGCCAAGACCCGCTTGTGTTTTTGCCATATTAGAAGAAAGGCGTCAGAATGGAGGGGACGTGACTCACGTGGGCGGAGGTCACGGCTGAAACACACACACACACACCCCAAAAATGTATACCGGCTCTACAAAGGGCACAAAAAAAGACTTTCCAGACATTTTATCTGATGTACGTATGAAAGAGGGTGACATGCTAGTGTGTGCAGGGGGTTATGGGAATTTGGCTCCCAGCAGACTGAAAACAAGCCAGAGAGAAAGACACGTAAAGATGTGAGAAGGGCGAGAGAGGCCTGGCTCTGCTTGAGGACTCGTAGTGCTGCTCATGGGAACTCTGACCACAATGTTTAAACTTCTACTGGACCTGAGAGAAGACACACTGCTGTTCAAAAGTTTGGGGACAGCAGGGTTTGTTGTTTTTGAAAAAAATACAGTGTCTTATGTTCACCAAGACTGCACGTATTTGCTCAAAAATACTGTAAAAGCTATTTAAAATAACTTGATATATGCTGAATTTTCAGCATCATTTCTCCAGTCTTCAGTGTCACATGATCCTTCAGAAATCATTCTAATATGCTGCTCAAGAAGCATTGCTTATCCGTGTTGAAAAAAAAAGTGCTGCTTCGTACATGTGTGGAAACTGATGTTTTTTGTTTGTTTTGTTTTTTTAGGATTGTTTGATGAATAGAAACTTCAGCATTTATTTGAAATGGAAACTTTTCTAACATTAGAAATGTCTGTCACTTTCAATAAATTTAACACATCTTTGTTTATGAAAAGTATTTCGTTCAAGAATCCTGCCAACGTTTTGCTGAAAGCATTCTTTAGAAATGTTGGCCCATATTGATAGGATAGCATCTTGCAGTTGATGGAGATTTGTGGGATGCACATCCAGGGCACGAAGCTCCCGTTCCACCACATCCCAAAGATGCTCTATTGGGTTGAGATCTGGTGACTGTGGGGGCCATTTTAGTACAGTGAACTCATTGTCATGTTCAAGAAACCAATTTGAAATGATTCCAGCTTTGTGACATGGTGCATTATCCTGCTGGAAGTAGCCATCAGAGGATGGGTACATGGTGGTCATGAAGGGATGGACATGATCAGAAACAATGCTCAGGTAGGCCGTGGCATTTAAACGATGCCCAATTGGCACTAAGGGGCCTAAAGTGTGCCAAGAAAACACTCCCCACACCATTACACCACCACCACCAGCCTGCACAGTGGTAACAAGGCATGATGGATCCATGTTCTCATTCTGTTTACGCCAAATTCTGACTCTACAATCTGAATGTCTCAACAGAAATCGAGACTCATCAGACCAGGCAACATTTTTCCAGTCTTCTACTGTCCAATTTTGGTGAGCTTGTGCAAATTGTAGTGGAGAAGAGTGGTACGCGGTGGGGTCTTCTGCTGTTGTAGCCCATCCGCCTCAAGGTTGTGCGTGTTGTGGCTTCCGTGTTGAAAAAAAAGTGCTGCTTCGTACATGTGTGGAAACTGATGTTTTTTGTTTGTTTTGTTTTTTTAGGATTGTTTGATGAATAGAAACTTCAGCATTTATTTGAAATGGAAACTTTTCTAACATTAGAAATGTCTGTCTCTTTCAATAAATTTAACACATCTTTGTTTATCAAAAGTATTTCGTTCAAGAATCCTGCCAACGTTTGAATGCCAGTTTATGATTGAAAACTGTTAAAAGTTACACACTGACGTTCAATGCCAAGTCTGACGTCCTTTTTTAGCGAGGCACCTTTGGTGGTCAAAAAGGGTTTAAATCAGGAGGGGTCCAATCCTGCTCCTGGATGGCCACTTTCCATCACTAACCTAAGTATGAGCAATAGTAATGCTTGTTTTTTTTTTTGATGCAAAATCTCCTTTCTTGCATGAAAATGTCCCATTTCTTTAAAATAATTTACTTCCTGTTTGAGTCTGAGAGACAAAAAAGAAACTTAAAGTAATTTTATAAAACTAGCCTTTGTCATGCTACAGATAGCATAACTTCTGTCGTCCCACACCCAAACACTCCTGGACAAGGTCATGCTTCATTCAGTGCGCAGGAGCTATTTTAGCCTGCAGTGCTTTAAAAGCGTTAATAGCTCTGTGTGCATGAGCCGGTCCTTGTGTGATCGTATATATATGTACGAGCACAGGTTTGCTAATAGTATCAGGGCTGCATATAGACGTGTAAAACCCTCCTTTGAAAGCGCGGTGACACTGACATGAACAGAGTGAAACGGGAGGCCTTCCTGCTTTGTTCTGAGAAGGTCTGACTATCAGTGGGTATATGTCAAGCAGGAATGATTAAGGGACATGCTAAAAATAATCAATCTTGAGCTCCCGCTCTGTTCCCTCCCTCTGATGAAAATAAACCTGCATGGTTCATGGCCACTGAAACAAAAACAGGAGGTAATTTCCTAAGCCGTCATTCACGATTCAACGTGACTTACTGTAAACTTGCAACAAGTTTCATCCTCCTACAATAACCTTATGATAGTGTCTCGATCGAGGGCACAATGATCATAATTCATGGATCACACCTCAGTTTGAACCTACATTCTTTTGATTAGCCGCCCAGAGCTTTAACCTCTAGGTTAAAAGTGGTTGAAATCAGTAGGACGTTTTCTTGGATCAACATCCTTTAATCTGATTGATAGTTTAGAACTAGTGAAAGGTCTTTTAGGCCACCTTCAGCTCATTGTTTACGTGTCTCTTTGCTGAGAAATCCTTACTGATTTTTAAAGTAAAAGTAAGAATAGCTTTTATATTATTAATAATATTTCCAGATGATCACTTACTGGACTGAAGCAACTTGGGTTTACTTGATTATGACTACATTTTTTTTTTTTTTTTTTTATGAAAAATTATGTCAAAATATGAGTATCAATTATGATCCATCACGCTTTTGAGGAATGTTTGTGTTCATCTTTCAATTATGATTTTATTGCATTGTTATATTTTTTTGAAAGTACATAGATTTGATCATAAAAACTAAGCATTTAAAGGGTTAGTTCATCCAAAAATGTAAATTACTCACACCCGTAAGACCTTCGTTCATCTTTGGAACACAAATTAAGATATTTTTGATGAAATCCGATGGTTCAGTGAGTCTCTATTGACAGCAAGATAATGAACACTTTCAGATGAACAGAAAGACACTAAAACATACACTCACCTAAAGGATTATTAGGAACACCATACAAATACTGTGTTTGACCCCCTTTCACCTTCAGAACTGCCTTAATTCTACGTGGCATTGATTCAACAAGGTGCTGAAAGCATTCTTTAGAAATGTTGGCCCATATTGATAGGATAGCATCTTGCAGTTGATGGAGATTTGTGGGATGCACATCCAGGGCACGAAGCTCCCGTTCCACCACATCCCAAAGATGCTCTATTGGGTTGAGATCTGGTGACTGTGGGGGCCATTTTAGTACAGTGAACTCATTGTCATGTTCAAGAAACCAATTTGAAATGATTCGAGCTTTGTGACATGGTGCATTATCCTGCTGGAAGTAGCCATCAGAGGATGGGTACATGGTGGTCATGAAGGGATGGACATGGTCAGAAACAATGCTCAGGTAGGCCGTGGCATTTAAACGATGCCCAGTTGGCACTAAGGGGCCTAAAGTGTGCCAAGAAAACACCCCCACACCATTACACCACCACCACCAGCCTGCACAGTGGTAACAAGGCATGATGGATCCATGTTCTCATTCTGTTTACGCCAAATTCTGACTCTACCATCTGAATGTCTCAACAGAAATCGAGACTCATCAGACCAGGCAACATTTTTCCAGTCTTCAACTGTCCAATTTTGGTGAGCTCGTGCAAATTGAAGCCTCTTTTTCCTATTTGTAGTGGAGATGAGTGGTACCCGGTGGGGTCTTCTGCTGTTGTAGCCCATCCGCCTCAAGGTTGTGCGTGTTGTGGCTTCACAAATGCTTTGCTGCAGACCTCGGTTGTAACGAGTGGTTATTTCAGTCAAAGTTGCTCTTCTATCATCTTGAATCAGTCGGTCCATTCTCCTCTGACCTCTAGCATCAACAAGGCATTTTTGCCCACAGGACTGCCGCATACTGGATGTTTTTCCCTTTTCACACCATTCTTTGTAAACCCTAGAAATGGTTCTGCGTGAAAATCCCAGTAACTGAGCAAATTGTGAAATACTCAGACCAGCCGTCTGGCACCAACAACCATGCCACCCTCAAAATTGCTTAAATCACCTTTCTTTCCCATTCTGACATTCAGTTTGGAGTTCAGGAGATTGTCTTGACCAGGACCACACCCCTAAATGCATTGAAGCAACTGCCATGTGATTGGTTGATTAGATAATTGCATTAATGAGAAATTGAACAGGTGTTCCTAATAATCCTTTAGGTGAGTGTATTTAAAACCGTTCATGTGAGTACAGTGGTTCAACCTTAATATTATAAAGTGACGAGAATATTTTTTGTGCACCAAAAAAAAACAAAATTATGACTTTTCAACAATATCTAGTGATGGTCGAATTCAAAACATTGCTTTGAAGCTTTACGAATCTTTTGATTTGAATCAGTGGTTCAGCGTGCCAGAGTCACGTGATTTCAGTAAATGAGGCTTCGTTACGTCATAAGTGTTTCGCAATTTCAATAGTTGAATACGTGATTTTGGCAGTTTGATACGTGAACCGAATCACTGATTCAAATCAAAAGATTCATAAAGCTTCAAAGCAGTGTTGTCTTGCTGGCAATAGAGGAATCACTGAGCCATCAGATTTTATCAAAAATATCTTAATTTGTGTTCCAAAGATGAATGAAGGTCTTACGGGTGTAGAACGACATGAGGGTGAGGAATTCATGACAGAATTTTCATTTTTGGGTGAACTAACCTTTTAAATATCATCTCACTAATATTATTGGGAGATACAGAGTGATGTCTGATGTTTATATGATTTTATTTAAGTATCTGCTATACTGTTATAAAGATCTCATTGATTTACATTACAAACAATGAGAATTTCTTCTTACTTTTTGTTTTGTTTTATACTAATATCATCATCTGCACTGAATTGCATGTTTTTTGCTCAGTTTGGGCCTCTGAATAAACTTTGTTTTTTCCTCAACTATGAGCTCCATATTCTCACTAAATCATACTATATGAGCCTGATGTATCCATTTTTCTCATCAAAAATACTTTTTTAGATTAATTTTTTAAATATTTATTTTGTCTAAATATGCATATATAAATATTCATATAATCAATATAAACCGTTCCATTTGTAAAAATTAGATATGTGCCTATTATTTTATATGTCTGGCTTTACAAGGTTACGGGTACATGGCGCATAATGATTTTGCCAAATTAGACGCGTTCCTGGGTCAACATTTTTTTTGTTGATCCTGGAACAAAATTCCAGTCCGAAGACTTAGTCCTAACCTTATCCCCACCTCTAAACCTAACCCTAACCCTACCCATAAGTTAGGGTTATAACACTGATGTAGAAGCATCTAACCCTGGTTGGAAGCCTAGACATAAACTGTAAACTTGTCCCTCAAATCCTATTGGTTGATTAGAATGTTATTCCAGGATCAACAAAGGTGTTGATCCAGGAACATGTTGCACACCACAATTTTTTTTTTTCTGAGCGTGAAGAGACCAACCACAGATTTGTTTCTTGTGCAGTTTACGGGCAGGTTAACTAAAGTAGTTGATAACACATGAAAACCCCAACCAAGCATTGAACTGTCTGTAGCATGCCAGTAAAGACATAAACGAGTGTAGACTTCAGAATTGTAGAAATCAGAATTTCATTTTTATACTGATCATTTCAGATGTACTGAGTGCCTAAAACCAAAATGAGTACCTTTCAAAGATCTGGTGCCCCTAATCAGACAAACAGTGATAAAAGCATAATAGGTGTTCCTAAAAATCTTATATATGCATGACTTTTCTTTCCCAACCGGACCCGGATGCACCCCCTGACTCCCAGAAGATGCACAAAGCCAGCCAACCAGATGATTGGTCACTTGCATTAGACAGGAACTGACAAAAGGCCCGTTCACACGTTTAAAGATGACTATATCAATAACTATATTAGCATCCACTCCAAAACACAATATTGTTCTGTTTTTCTGTTTAGTTATTGTCCTTGCTGAGGCGTTCTTTGATTTAAAAAAAAAAAAAAAAAAAAAGTTTAGCATCGAGTTTAGCTCTAAACCTAGTCAAACACACCTGAGTCAGCTAGTCAAGGACCTCAGGATCACTGGAACTGAAACTTCAAGACAGGTGTATTGGGGCTAAACTCTGCAGGACGCCTGGAATAGGCTGTGGACTAGATTTTATGCTTATAGTCTGAGACAACTTTGAAGCCTTTTTAGTCTGGCTCATGGCCCAAAACACATCTAGTATTTTTAGAGAGAGGTGAAAACATGTGGTAAATGTCTCTGGAATACGCTCTGACTTGTGTTTGGGTATCATCCACAAACTCCACAACTCACTAGACTGTTTTCTCAGCCTTGGGCTCAATAACATTCATTCATGCTGATGTAGAGGAAGGAGAGATAAACAGTAATAAAAAGACGAGGCAGGAATCAGCTTAATCTCTTGGCTTGGGAGTGCCAGTCAACTCAACATCCTCTCTTACCCAGAACTTTCCATCTGAACCCCATTCAGAGCATCTTAGCCTCCTCAGAGCCGAGCACAGCCCCTGTCATTTACAGGATATATTTGCAGGACAATTACAGCTTTTGCCTGGACATTGATGCTGACCCCGCAGTGGGCCGTAATGCATAACAGGCCCTAACAGAGTGGCGCTCAGTTCAGCTCCTGGCGGACATCCACTGTAAACCATTCATGCAACTCCGCTCATATAAGATGACCTCAATCCAAACCCTTTTCATTTTACACAGTAGAGGCTGGCACCGCATCGTTTATGTTTCATCACAGAGAGACTTCCAGACAAATATTAACTCCGCATGAACAGGTACAAACACAGACCGTCAGACACTGGGAAAACACTGTGGTTTCTTTTCTTATCAATCAAAAGATGCTGAGCCGGTCTAATGACTTGGTTCTCTCCAGACAGATGACTAAGATAGAAAACACTCACTATTCCCTTTTTGAGGTACCAGTTATCAAATTTAATACTGTCTTAGTAAACACTCATTTCATTTAGCTCACTATTTAATACTGCCAATGCACTGATTCAAATTCATAGTGCAGATGTGCTTAGAAATACACATTTATTAACCATAATCCAATGTACAGACTCTGGGTCATTGAAAAATAAAGGTTCAAAAAAGAAATCTTTTCAAAACTGATGTAATGCATATTTTCGTGAATGATGTGTGTAACACAAATTTCAGTAAAAAAAAAAATTCAAAATAAGTGTTTAAATTCATTTTTTGACTGTTTTTATGTCAGGAGGTACAACCACATCGTTGGGAGATACTTCATATGCATTGTACACTATAAAATGCTGGGTTAAGAACAACCCAAGTTGGGTTGAAAATGGACAAACCCAGTGGTTGGATTAAATGTTTGCTCTATGAGCTGGGCAGTTTTATTTAACTCAACTGTTGTTTAAAAACTACTATACTGCTGGCTTAAAATTAAAGGTTGGAAATTAAAAATCAGACACATTGAGGCAACAACGGTAATCAAAAAGTGAACATTTATTAATAAGCAATTTAATAAATGTTCATTGGTCAATTATTATTCATTAAACTTATTAATAAATGTTCATTTATTGAATATATTAATGTTAATTTACAACATATTTTAAGTTCATTTTTAGCAAATGAATAAAACTACCCAGCTGGTTGAGCAAACATTTAACCCAACCGCTGGGTTAAAGCAATGCAATTGCTGGGTTTGTCCATTTTCAATCCAGCATTGTAATGAAGAGTCAGTGGAATGGGATCCAAATGCAGCTTTATTAGAAAACGAGGTCAAACAGGCAATGGTCATGGAAAACAGGTATGGATGAGGATGGGCAGAATCATAGTAGATGCACAGGCAGATAGATCGAGGCAGGCGGCAGGCAAACAACGGTCCATAAATCCAAAGCAGTAAATTCAACAGGGTAGGCAGCGAACAATAATAAATGGAACAAACAGGCAGAAAACAAGATCAGGAAAACAAAACACGGGAATAAACGCTCAGAACTGACAGGAAAACCAAATCAAGACTTCGCCGAGTGTCTGTGGTGCTTAAATAGTCCGGATAATGTGTATAGCTGGTTGATGTAATCAGTGATTGGGTAATGCGCTGCAGCTGGTGAAGAGATCAGAGGTACAGGGCTTCTGGGAAATGTAGTCTGCCTTAGTGGACGAGTGGGTGAGTGAGTCCGTGGTGTAGTGCCCTCTAGTATTTATAGCGGACACTTCAACTGACGATCGTTACAAGCATATTTTAGAGTATAGTTGTACCACCTGACATGGAAAGTGAACCCAACCTATCCATACTTGAAATTCGCAGTTTTTACCAGAATGTGAGAGAGATCTACAAATCTTTTCACTCTACTATAAGGATCAGTTGAGGTCCTCTGGATGATGCATTATTATGTTTACCATTATTACCTTGTCAATTCATAGTAAAGAGCCATGTTTGCAGTTGTGCCACCCTGACATTTGAGAATTTACAAATTGCTGGACAAAGGTTTTCCAAGTATCTCAACAGCTTTAAAACTACTGATATTTATAACATTTGTTTATATGAAAGGTTTCAATCCTAAAATGATGCCATACAATTGAGCTCAAAAGTTCACATACGCCTTGCAGAATATGCAAACATTTTTAACATTTTCGCTTATTCTGCAAGGGGTATACAAACTTTTGAGCTCAACTGTATATTTAATTCATAATTTATTATTAAGACACCGTTTTAAATAGTTTTCTTAAGTCTGTTCATTGGTTCGGACAGTTTCACCACCTGACATTTTTGGGGGTTTAATGTAATGAAACATAAAATATGTATTATTTAAGTGTACTAAAAATGAATTCAAGCTAAATAGGTTTTATGGAATGAAGTGATATATATCATGAGTTTATTAAATTATTTTAAAAGGAAATAATGTATCTTGGGACACAATAATACGCACGTCATGTCATTAACCCAACTGCAGAGCTCAGAAATATCAGCAAAACAACTACTATTGAGCCCCGCCATGACATGCAGGAAAACAATAGTAGGATAAATCATGCGCACGATTACCATGTTCAAAGCTGTTGTAAATTACTCTACTATTATACACCTGTGACCTCATTAAATCATTATTAAAATGAATATTTTTATGCACTAACCATTTTATAAAAGCACACTCTGCTGCCGTGTGTGGTTTTAAATTCACTGTAAACCACAGCTTTTTGGGGCTTACTGCTTTTAATGAATTTCAGTTCAATCACAATACTAATACTAAAGTAGATTTTAAGAAGTTGATAAGGAAATGCAGCAAGTGAAAACCCCTCCACCATTATGATAAGATGTTCTGATTAGTTTCCATGGATTTTGCCATGTGGTTGTTATGGTATTCTTTTGAGTTGCTAAGTGGTTTCTTCCTGTCTGCACCCTCAGGTCTTTGTGGCTCAAGTCCCTTCTTCAATGCGTGTCTTTGGGATTTTTCCATCTGTTTTATGGTCCAGCAGGTGAACACGCACAGATTGAACCTTAACAGTGTTAAGAGATTAAAAGTATGCGCTCAGAAACTGTTGATCGTAAGTTTAACTGTTTATAAGCGCATTAAACATGGCAAACAATCTTGAACTACAGAGGTTTGTTGTATCACCACTACATCCTTGAGGTCATGAAAATGGTACAATTATTTATCTATAGCTCAAAACAGGATCTAAACACAGACTATCTGCTAAGTACTGACGTAGGTAAGCTCTAACTAAAAATCTTGTGCATGATGGAAAAGAATATTTTGTGAAGGGAGAATAAAACAAAGGAACTTTCTAAGTTCTGTTCCAGACTATTTTCAGATCATAGGGTTTTTAAAAGGGGTAGTTCACTCAAAAAGGGAAATTCTATCATTAATTACTCACCCTTACGTCGTTCCAAACCAGTAAGACTTTCATTCATCTTCAGAACACAAAGATATTTTTAATGAAATCTGAGAGCTTTCTGTTCCTCCATTGACAGCCTATGCAACTACCACCTTTAAGCCCCAAAAAGGCAGTAACGACATCATTAAAGTAATCCATGTGACTGGTTTAACTTCAGTTTTGGGAAGAAAATGCTTTGTTTGCAAAACAATGAAACAAAACATAATTTACCACTTTATTCACAAAATTATAATCTATGCGTGTTCACCAGAGCACTATGACGCATATGCGTTGTGTTGACGTGAGGGCAGACATTGCGTAAACACACTTTGGAAATTAATATTTTGTAAATAAAGTGGTAGATTATGTTTTGTTTTTTGCGCAAAACATTCGTGTTGCTTCATAAAATTGAGGTTAAACCTCTGGAGTCTCATGGATTACTTTAATGATGTCTTTATGACCTTTCTGGGGGTTAAAAGTGGTAGTTGCATAGGCTGTCAATAGAGGTACAGAAAGCTCTCAGATTTCATTAAAAAGATCTTTATTTCCGAACATGAATCAATGTCTTATGGGTGTGGAACGACTTGAGGGCAAGTAATTAATTTCAGACGTTTCATTTTTGGGTGAACTAACCCTTTAAAAGACTATTTAAAAGCACCATGAATGTTTATCTCTGAAGTGCTTCTTACTGTTTAGAAATGCTCCTGCCGTTGGTCTGAGGAGCAACTTCCCTTACGGTCCATGTTTATAATGGTGAGGTGCTCTGATTCCACAGCACTGGCAGAGAAAACACGTCTCTAGTGCTGGATTACTTCATCCCAGTGTGCTCGAGGAATAGGCCCGTAGCCACGAGTGCCGTCATGGAATCATCTCCCAGATACAATCTGTAGAGCAGAATATTTGACTGCCATGTGTACAACAGTCATACCATGTTCATATTCTTACCCGTGAGAAAGTTCTTCACACAAGCAAAACTTAGTCACCGCAAATGACCACTCTTGACCCGTCGTATTAAGGTCTGTATGATCACAATTAGATACAGCTACGCTGAAGGCTTCAGTAAAGAGCGTGATGGCGCAGCTATCGCGTCGATTGTGACCGCAGTTTCTGAAAGGTTCTTAGAAGAGCTCCCACAGATCAGACGCTGTCCTCCCCCTCATGTGAGTGCAGTCTCAGAACGTACGGGATTCGGCAGAGAGCGTTGTGAGGTGATGAGGAACAGCTGTAGGATTAGGACAGTGGGATTAACAGTTGGCTCATTCTGAAGCCAAAAATGTTTGATATGTGATGCAGCCCGTGTCTGTAAAATGACACGGATATTCGTCATTCGGCTGATGCTTTTTGTCCAAAGTACAGTGTACTTATTACAGATCTAGGATGGCCCCTCTGGTGCACTTTAAGTGCTTTACTCAAAGGAACACTGTGGCTACGTTTGCAACAGCCACTTTCATACTATTAAAATTTTAAGTGCAATTTGCTGAACTGTAGTGTTTTTGTTGTTGTTGTTGTTTTTAGACTCAAGTATATCTTTATGTGTATACTTCTATTGTCTTTGAAATATGGTTAAGGTGTACTGCTGAATGTACTGACAAACATTATGGTAAACTAAAATACACTTTAATGGCATTTCTATAGAAACTTTAGAACACTTTATTTTAAGGTGTCAGTGTTACAGTGTAATTATACATTTAAGAACTGAATTAACTAATGCACTTACACTGTTAACAATTTTCCTGTATTTTTACAGTACAGTACTGGCAGCACGGTTGCCAGCAAGTTACTGTATTTTCATATACAGTAAACGTACTGTAATTTGTAATTCTACAAAACAGTATTTTACTGTATTTTTACAGCATTTTCTAATTTTAGTCTGCTTCTGCTGTAATTAATAATACAGTATTGTACTGTAATATAAAATACAGTATTGTACTGTTGGTTTTTACAGTAATGTGCTGTTAAATCTACAGCGACATTTAACAGTGTACTATAGGGTTAGGATAAGGGTTTGGTTTAGGGTTAGTAAACAGTAAACATACTCTAATTTAATTTACAGTACACAAGAGTGCTGTAATTCTACAAAACAGTATTTTACTGTATTTTTACAGCATTTTCTAATTTTAGTCTGCTTCTGCTGTAATTAATAATACAGTATTGTACTGTAATATAAAATACAGTATTGTACTGTTGGTTTTTACAGTAATGTGCTTCTAAATCTACAGCGACATTTAACAGTGTACTATAGGGTTAGGATAAGGGTTTGGTTTAGGGTTAGTAAACAGTAAACATACTCTAATTTAATTTACAGTACACAAGAGTGCTGTAATTCTACAAAACAGTATTTTACTGTATTTTTACAGCATTTTCAAATTTTAGTCTGCTTCTGCTGTAATTAATAATACAGTATTGTACTGTAATATAAAATACAGTATTGTACTGTTGGTTTTTACAGTAATGTGCTGCTAAATCTACAGCGACATTTAACAGTGTACTATAGGGTTAGGATAAGGGTTTGGTTTAGGGTTAGTTGCATGTAATTATGCATAATTTTTAGTTATTACAGTAAATACATGTAACGTGTAACTATGACACTAAAATAAAGTGTTACCGTGGTAACACTTTATTTTACGGTGTCATTGTTACACATTACATACGTAGTTACTGTATTGATAACTATAAATTATAGCAACTATAAATTAAGCATTAATACATGCAATTAACCCTAAACCAAACCCACATCCTAAATCTAACCCTATAGTAAGTGCATGTAGTTAATTATTATTACTCAGTACGTAAATGTAAACACTGTAACACGGACACCTTAAAATAAAGTGTAACTGTATTTGACATGTATTTAAATATATTTGTAATTACACATTTGTTAAGATGAAGTTGCAATTTAGTACATTTAAAATATATTAAATTTAAATGTAATATTGAAATATATTTATATTCGCAATACAGATCAAATTATAATCACGGTTACACTTTATTTATGTCATTCTTACACATTTTATATGTAGTTACTGTAGTAATAACTATAAATTATGCGTAAATACATGTAACCCTAAACCAAACCAAACCCTAATCCTAAACCTATAGTAAGTACATACATTCTCCCTGCAGTTCCTTCATGAACTGCTGTTTAGGAAACCCTGACATAATCTAATGTTTAATGCATTTCATGTTAGTGATAAAGACGGGAAAATATTTTCTTTCTCTTTGTATTTTATATCAATATGGCACGAGATAATCCTATTTGAGTCAAGTCACCTTTATTTATATAGCGCTTTTTACAATGCAAATTGTGTCAAAGCAGCTTTACAGTAATAATTGGCAAATATATTTGCACTGCAGCTCTTAAAGAAGATGGTGTCATTGTCCATCTTAAATAAATTCAATAATGATTCATTCCGTTGTAAAAATCAAGTTATTAATTTAGTTAATTTATCAGCACTGGAGAAAACAGTGATGTCATCGTCCAGTTCAGTTCAGTTCTCACACAATGTCAATGCAGGCAGATTAGAAACATTGTCGAATATCAAGTCAAGTGTCCCCAACTAAGCAAGGCAAAGGCGACCTTGGGAGAAACCAGGCTCAGCCGGGGGGCCAGTTCACCTCTGGCCAACAGCGAATAGTTGTTCAATGTGTTAGATGAGTTTGGTCAAAAGTAATCTAAAAGTAATCAAAAAGTAGTCAGATTATATTACCTAAAATATGTAATAATATGGATTAGATTAACTACAATTTGTCATGTAATTTGGAATCAGTAATGGACTACAATGTGTACCCAGCACTGATTATAATTAAGTAGTTTTCTTACATGTGAGGCTCTCTCTCCGTATCCTCCGGATCAGCAGAGGGAGCTCTCACTGGAATATTAACTGTTTCGGACTTCATTTCCCATAAACCCTCATACCTGGGATTGATTGCACCTACACCTGCAATGCATTTACAGCACACTATAAATACACACCATACACATCCACTCACCGCGAAGTCTTGATTTGCTACTGTGATCATTACCGAGCGTTATTTCTGTGGATTGATATTCTGTTTGGACCTGGACTGTTACTGCGTTTATTGAACCCTCGCTACCTATCCTGACCCTTGACAGTTCACTGGACTATCGAATGTCTGCCGCCTGTCTCAAACACTAGCCTGTCCCTGTTTCCATTTCTGCTTTGTCTCCACTGTTGTTACTGCTGTGTATCGACTCTGCATTGTCTGACTCTGATTGTACTAATAAAGCTGCAGATGGATCCCAATTCTGATGACTCTGCTTCGTCACAGATTTACATGTGCTATATCATGTTAGTCAACACATCAAAATAGGTGTAGGCCTATTTCTTTAAAAAAAAAAAAGAAAGATTAGATTTTTAAAAAGAGTAATCTAAATTATACTTTAAAGTAAAACATTTAATCAGACATTATTATAAAATGCACTTTTTAAAAATGTACTTACACACATTCATGCACGCACACACACGCACACACATTCATGCTCGCGCACACACACACACACATTCATGCTCGCGCACACTCACTCACACACACAGAGTGTACTCAAGTGTGTTAAGAAACGTGCAAGAATACTACAAGTACTTATCCAATACAATTAAGTGCATGTCTTTTCAACAAGGGTGGAAGTGACATCAACCACAGTTTCTATCATTACTTTGTTTTGCACAGACTACCAAAAGTAAAGACCGTAAATTATTCTCACTGAATTAAAAATGGAAATATCATGAGGTCATGTGATAACAACTATTTGAAACCTTGTTGCATTCTGGGTAATATTTCACATGCTGTTTATTTATTTTTTAATAGAAGGCACTATGCATGCAGTAAGCAATAATATTCCATTCTGAGCATAGCCTGAGTGTTTTCAATTTAGCTTTTTGGCCATTTCATTCATAGTCTAGAAGACAGGAAATGATGGTGGAAATGATCAGGAAATGTCTTAAGTGAGATTTGAGCTTGCTTCGTCCACATGTGCTCCATGGCTCAATGTGTTGGATCATCTGCGCTAACCCTAGGCCACAGCTTTAACTGTGCATTACTTCACATCTGCAAAATGACAAATAACCAAAATTTCAATAGCATTAAGCTGTCATTGGTGATGGAGCGCTTTCTGAGTTACGATTATGCACTGAAGCTCTTATGAGGTCTTTATTGCCATTTCAGTTGCTGTTAGTTTCCGTTTTAAAACTTTCCCAGCAACATTTTGGTGTGTGGATGTGTGCTAAGCATTTCCTGTTGCAGACCCAACGCCATGAGGATGAATGAAGACTCTGAGCATCCTGTTAAACACATTACACCAGCATGAGGCATTTGGACTGCCGGCGTAAAGCCATCTGTCTTTAACTAACGTGACCCTCATTGACGAGTGTCATGTTTGCGGTCAGCTAAGTTGACGTGGAGACACTGTTGAGCGTGTCACACCTCACTGTTGCTACAGCAGAAAGCTTAGATATCAGACCAAGAGATTAAGATTGGTAGAGGTATGAAATAATGGATCTGGAAATCTGCCATATTTCTTGAGTCCATGTGAAGTCCATAAGACCATTTTAAGAGGACTACTAATTACAAAGAAGCATGCACTGTACAAAAAAAATGTGTTGATGTGAACCACAGAATAATTTTGTAAAAAAATAAAAAAACAAGTAAAAATGTAAACACATTTACAGAACAAACTGTAAATATCGTATGAAAGTCTAATTTAAAAACGAGAACATTAACATTTAACAATGCAATCTGCATTGTTACACTGCTTTTGTACTTTTACTATATACATATATACAAATGTAGTTATTATGTCTATAGCTGTCTCCGAAACCGCTCCCTATCCACTATATAGTGCACTATATCGGGCGTCGGCCATTTTGTAGTGCTGTCCGAATTCTGAGTGAAGGACTGCATTCCCTACATTCGTTCACGACTTTTACCCACAATCCTCTCTGATTTTGGGCGTACATTCGATGTACACTCGTTAAAGTGCCGTTACCCAAAATCCAACACGTTAAGATGATCGAGCGCGAAAGAAAAATAAATATGGCGGACGGCAATACGGGAAGCGGCAACTTCTACAAATGTAAGTGTAATTTTTTATTAATTAGAACATCTTTGTAAAGATATTTTGAAGCGAAATGATACAGGTTTATATCATAATATATATACTTATTATCATATGCTAATTTGGTCGATTTTTCTCATATGTTAGTGAACTGTTGTACATTGTATACTGTTGTTTATATTTTATTTATTTACTATTATATTTTTATAAACAAATGTGACAGTGTAGTGTTTTTGTTCTGTTTTTTTTAAATATAAATATACTAAATAGCATGACACGGGTGTTTTTATTCTCTCTTTATTCTCAATAAACATGACAAATAAACAGTAATATACAATTCAAGCTAAACAGGATATATTACAGATGGGTATAGGAAATGTTAATGACGAAATTGTCTGCGCTGTCTGGCGCGTGCTATTAACGTCAGCGTCCGAATTCGCTCACTCATTTTCGTTCACTCTTTGCTGATGTAGTGCGCTCAACTGTCATGCACTATATAGGGGTTAGTGAATGAGTGAACGAGTGGGCGGTTTCGGACACAGCTTATGTGTAATACATTGACATCCACCATTATCCCTTTGACGCGCGCGCGATCACACAGAACGTTCAGTGCATCACGTGAACAACTGCCAAATTCAAATGTGCTTACGCGTTTTGGCAAGGCGTCGAGCCAGAGACACAAGTGCGCGGCGCTTATCATATATCATAAATATGCAGTGTTTTAAACCACATTATGTTTATTTTAGGTTTCAGACATTGAAATACACGAGTAGTAACAAAACAATACATTTAGAGTTTGTCACTCACTTTCTTTCATGTATTTCGCGATGAATTCGCGTCTTGTAAATCAAACAGATCCGATTCTCGGTGCAAACTAAGATGGCGGCGGCCATGTGAGTACAGCTCAACTAACTATCGTAATAAAGGTATTTAAACTGCAAAACACCTCCTCTTGCACATATTTGACAATCGGAATATCAGATATTTCATGCTATAGTCAACACATTTGTGAATGTTTTGAATAAAAAAGGAAAAATTAAATAAAAGCAGAACCTCAGTCATACCTTATAGCGTTATTGTGGCTGCGGTATGTCACGTGACAAGCAATGGCGCGTCAACGTGGAAACAATAAATTGATCTATTTTAAATAATAGTCGTCTTGAAACACTCGGGGCTCAGCCAGAATATTTTAAATTTACGTGTGAAAGGGTTACAATGCAGGGGGTGAAAGAGAAACTCACATTAACAATCAAAGTTTAGCACAAGCAGCTTTTCCAAGAGCTCTAGTTTACACTAATATACAGACATTCACACAAACACAATCATGGTAACATGCAACACGCAATAAACATTCATTAAACAACAGTAACATGTACATAACTGATAATAAAAACGATTAAGAAACATGATTATTTAAACAAAATACTTTCAAATGTTAAGTATCACGTGGGAAATTTTGGGAATGTCAGTTTACAGTTTTTGACTGTAAATTATTTGTTGATTTGTTCTTTTTTACTTCTTAAAAATTACAATTAACAGCGTTTTACTGTAAAAAAAAATATATATGAAATGTTTGGTTAGATCTTTTACAGTTTTTCCCTCTATATAGTCCAGGAAATTACTGTTAACCTATTAACAGTTTGTTTGTTTTTTGTTTGGTAGTGTTTCTACAGTATTTTACAGTTAAAATCACACTCTTTTTTTACAGTGTGTAAAAAAAGAATGTTGCAGCAAAGGTTTCTGAAAATTAAGCTTCATCATAGCAGCAAAAGTTAATAATAAATTTCCACCCTGACTACTCTTGTGAAAAAGAAGTATGCGGTAGCACTCTCTTTAAGAGAGTTGCCTACTTTTTATGGAAATAATATACTTTAAAAGAATATACATGCAAACTAAATATAGGCTAAGTGTGAATTAAATGTAATGATTTGGTAACACTTTACAGTAAGGTTCATTAGTTAACTATATTAACTAATAATGAACTGCACTTATTTTATTTTGGTAATGTTAATTTCATAATTTCAAAATCTTGTTAATATTAGTTAATGCGCTGTGAACTAACTCATGGTTAGTTCATGTTACTGAATATATTAACTAATGGTTAACTAATGAAGCTTATTTGTAAAGTGTTACCAATGATTTCAGATATTTATTTGAATATTATTTGCAATTAGTTTCTATTAATATCAAATGCAGTTAGCTGACCCGCTTAAATATGGTGAGTCCATCTTTATATGTAATTTCATAATAACTTATTGTGTTTGAAATATGGTTGAAGTGTACTGCTGAATGTACTGAAAAAGCATTTACGGTAAACTTTAATGGCACTTTTATTGAAACTCGTACGTTATGTATTTATGTACATTGCACCTCGACCGTGTGGTCAGACCGTTCAACAGACATGCCCTGTCCGATCTGTTTGTTGTTATTATATGTCCGTGTGCAGCTGAATAGCAGAGGGTGACCCTCTTTTTGTGCTGATAATTGAAATAACATCACCAGACGTCTTTGTCTACCAATTAACATCCATTCCGAGTCGCCCATTCCTCCTGGCCTCAGTGACCCCTGAAGCCGTTCGCCCCGGTGGGTGTCCCTTTAACAGGCCCCTTCTGCATCTTGTCTCCTCGGTTCAAGGATGAAAATTAGTCGACTGTCTGTTTCCTTCTTTCTTTCTGAGTTCTTACAAGAGCACACAGTCTGTTCTTTGATCTCCACGGCCATAATATCAATGGAATGAGGCAAATATTGACTCCATCTGACCCAAACCAATCATTCCTGTCTCAGTCTCTCTCTCTCTCGCTCACGTTTTCTGTTTGCCGAATGTAGATTATTTTTACTGCAAAGGATTGCTTAGCTTCTGAAAAGTGTTTTCTTAGTAGGCATATTTTGTTTCTTCTCTCTCTTTACCTTCTTTCCTCCCTTGAGTCGTTTTGTTTTTTGCCAGTGTCCCAAACCTAGCACATGGGTGCGCTATTATTATTAAGCTTTTAGTATTATGAACAACATGCTTAATGCTAGAGGTGTGAAACACATGAATGTGCACTTGTAGCATACTTCAAATCTTAAAAGTATATATTTTTAAAAACTGCGGATAATATAATATTAATGAAATAAAAGGCCACTTTTGACTGTTTCTTAACACACTTTACACTTTTGAAAAAGCTCATCTGTGGTGAAAATCAAGTTTTTAATGATGTTTATATATCTATGTAGTGTTTTTAATATGCTTTAAGAAAAACCATGTGCAAATTCATAAGTCATCACCATTGCTGAGTATTTTCTCTTTAAAACTGCAGTGATCTAAAGATAGTTTCAAAAATGTGGTTTGAAATCGCTGGTGTTTCTGACGTCACAAACTATCTTGTAACCAACCACGTCAACGCGTGGGTGGGCTTTAGCATATCATTAACAGCATATCATTAATATTTTTTTCTGTTCTGTAGATTTTGTAATATAGATGGGGTATGATGTATATTATGATGTTATGATGAATATGCCTTTCTCCACTGAAGTTCTGCTATCTGACTCGTGAATTGGAGCATGGTTTGTAACATTAGCAATACGTTATTAGAAGCTGTATGATAATGTTGTCAAGCAAAAGGCTAATCATATTAATTACCGTCATGTGTCTGACGTTGTAAAAAGCGATAACACTGTGCAGCGTTTTCCTCAGTTAGTTGACCAAGTGGATCTCTGAGCTTGTGCGAGTCAGTGGAGGCGGGGCTAATTAGCATATTCATAGATCCACGTATGGTAAATGAATCAAGGGTGTAGTTACATTCAAGCAATTTAAAGGCATGAAAATGTTTTAAATATGTCATTTAGATGATCAAAGATTAGTTTTAAGGGATACAATTATTGACTACAGAGGGATTTTAAAGTACATTTTAAATTGTGTTTTAACAATCCTTTGTCGTGCTTTAACGAAGTACACTCATTTTGATGTGTTGACTAACATACTAAAGCACATGTAAAGTACTTGATCATAATTTGAACTGTGTGTTATTTGATATTATATTTAAAATTACAAATATTTGAAACTACAAATAAAGTCCCACTTAAATGTGTCAAAAGAGCGCACAGTGCTTTTAATATAAATGTAAACGGTCACACTTTACAAAAAGGCTCATTAGTTAAACATTAGTTAATATATTAACTAACATGAACTAATCCTGAGCAATACATTTGTTACTGTATTTACAAATCTTAGTTAACGTTAGTTAACTAGTTAATAACGTTGTTTGTTCATGTTAGTTCACAGTGCATTAACTAATGTTAACAAGATTTTAATAATGTATTAGTAAATGTTGAAACTAACATTAATAAATGCTGTAGAAGTGCATTTCATCATTAGTTCATGTTAATGTAGTTAACTAATGTTAACTAATGAACCTTATTGTAGTGTTACCAAAATATGTTTCCCCATAATTAGTACTCTTTTTAAAAATATGCTAAAATATACTTTGGCTGCAGGGAAACACACGATACAGGAGAATGATACTCGATACTGAATTTAATAATATAACCACAGAGAATATGCAGAACACAACCATAAAATATTAAAAGTGATGATACACAAGGCAACTTTTTAAGCAGTGTTGCCAAGCGATGTTGCTTGGGCACTTTCCCATTGAGAATGAGCAACAAATTTCTATCTGGATACTTTAGATCAAAATTTGTTGCCCATTTTCAATTGGAAAGTGCCCAAGCAACATCGCTCTGCAACATTGCCCAAAAAGTTGCCCCGTGTATCATCACCTTAAGAGCACAAACGAAGAACTGAGGAAACTAAGGGATTAAATACGCAGGGAATAATGAGGGAACAAATGACCGACAGGTGAATGTAATTAGTAACTAAGGGAACTAAATAGGGAACACAGCCAGTCAAACAAACAGGGAAACCAAAACATCATGATAATGAAAGAGAACGTACACGTTACACCAGCGTTCCTCAAATCTTGCCCTGCAGAGTTGAAGTCCAACCCTGATCAAACACACCTGAGCAAGCTAATAAAGGCCTTCAGGATTGCTAGAAAATCACAGGTAGGTGAGTTTGATCAGGGTTTGAGCTAAACTCTGCAGGCCAGTGGCCCTTCAGGACCGGATTTGCATTAAACCTTTAGCTTGAACATAATAGCTTGGTTTCACGTGACGTCACGCTGCTATATCACGAGAGCGCGAAATTCAGATGGAGGGCAGGAAGTGAGTAGCTGAGGATCTGCCGTCTGAAAAAATGCCAATGTTTTGTGTAGTTTACGGCTGCTCCAATCGTTTAAATCGAGAAAAAAGAAAGGGTTTTTATAGAGTACCGAAGATTGTCACTCATAAAGGTGAGAAATGTCAAAAGCTCACTGAGACAAGCCGTAAAAAGTGGATTTCCAACATACGTCTGCGGTCGGGAGGAGCAGAGTCTGTTAATGCCCGTGACTGCAGCGACCACTTCGTCGGAGGAATGTTAACGTTGCTAGCCAACGTGTTTTTTATGTCTGTGTTTATATAGCATTAGGTTGTCGTTAAATGCTCATTTACTTCGTAACGATTATTAAGTTAGCGGTAGTCTAATGTGGACTTCACTGGGGATTTTTAGGCTGCCCTAGCGCTTTGGGTGACGTTGAGTCGGTAGATTGGGCTCCGACGGTCAACCTAGGTTAAAAAACTAAGCCCAAATCAGAGGCGTCTCTTAAACGAGAGCAGAGGATGAAGCTCAAGGAAGACCAACAAAGACGGTTGGAATGTGCAGAGGCTATGTTGGATCTCCAACAGACAGATGAGAGCCCGGATCTGACGCAGACAGCCGAAAGCTCCAGCTGACAACAACCCACAATCAGAGGGGATCAGTGGGAACACGGTCCAACATATCTGTTCACTAATTCTTTGTATCTATTTCTTGAAACTGGTTCTAAATTCGTACAATACGGACTCTCCGCAATGGTTTCCTCCATAGACGTATTCGCCATTTTTACTTCCTGCCCTCCATCTGAAATCGCCCCGCCTTCGCGCGTCATCATAATCACGTGACTGAAACCCAGCTATTTGCTAATCGCTATTATGTGTATCTGCTAAAAGTGAATTTTGTCAGCTTTTAAGATTGCACCAGCACTTATGTGTTCAATATGGATAAGCAACACCCCAATTCTGATCTCATGGTGTTTTTAAAAGCAAATTCTTCAAATGTTTTGTCTGCAGTAACATGAGAAGGGGTTCATGTCAGCAGTTAAACCCTGTGGAGGATGGGATAGGTCATTTAGAGGATGGTGTAGGGTCACCCAAGGGTCTGCTTAGGTGATACTAATTTAAGATTAAGTTACAGATACTAACACACAAGTACATACAAGTACATCAATAATGAATGTTGAAACACAACAGTCCACATTATTAAAGTCAATGCATCTTTATCTATAACGGCTCTCAATCACATGCAAAAACATTATTTCTTTATAAGTACTTTACTACATATACATTCAAATAGAAAACAGTTACCTTAAATTGCAATAATATTTTACACTATTACTATTTTTTTTCTGTATGTTTGATCAAATAAATGCAGCCTTGGTGAGCAGAAGAGATTTCTTTCAAAAAAATCTTACCCACCCTAAACTTTTGATTGGTAGAGTATATAAGATTTTTAAGATCCTTTGCATAATGTTTCATTTGTCCTTCTTTTCAGCTTTATATTCGTCTCATTAATCCTTACTTTCCTCATAGCTTTACTCAGATTTGCCATTATATCTTGAGGTTATGATTTAATCCAAGTTAGGTCAGAAAACCTCCACAGAAACATTATATGAGCTTTAAGCACTGAAGCGCAGCGGTCACCCGACATTTCTCTCAATGTGATTATGATATGCTATCTTGTTTGTTAGATACATACAAGTTATCTTTGTTCTGCTCTATTGGAATGATTACATGCTTTGAACGTCTCTTATGTGGTTTCCTTTCACTTCTCACAACACTTTGTTTATGCGGTATGTCCTCACAGAGGGAATCATGCAGTAGCTCTGCATTCAGTGATTTATAAATATATCGTTTTCCTCTGATCTCATGGGCTCATGTGGCACTCATGCATGATTCATCGGTTATCAGTGTATCTTGACATGCTTGACTGTTTTTGAATTTATCTACCCCTCCCTTAACAGTAAATAAATGCCGTCAGTTTCAGGCCACCATGTTTTTAAGTGTGATTTCAAGATTTTTTTTTTTCACTTCCTTGAAAGAGTTCTGTGCAGCTGAGACCACTCAGACTGGGCAAGTCTTTTATTCTTAAAACATTCATTCTCATTGGAGATACGTTGATATATATCTGATCTTTTTGAGGTCTGAGTAAAATTATTCAGTCATTAGGAATCATTATGTTGATCTCTCTTGAGCTTTATTGAGTGGTTTTCAAGCATTCATTGACATTAATTACAGTATAGATTTGATTTTCAGTCTTAAAATATTTAATGTGGTCTCATGCTCTAAAGTAGGGTGAAAAGTATGAAACCACATTGAATATCTGGATACAAAGATTTGGCAAATATTAAAACAAGTATTGTGGAATGTTTCCACACCACTGTCTCTTTTACTGTTGTGGGCAAGAATAAAGCAAATAGGGTCTATATCTTAGAAACTGCAAGATTTTGAATAAAATTCCACTATATTTCAGTCGCAAAACAGGGCACATTCAGATCTTACATGCAATCTACATGCAATGACATCATTACCCCACGGAACAAGCTGATTGGCTTCTGCTAATCCTGCAGCCAATGAGATTGCTTGCTCAACATTTAATTAGTCTAGTTCAATGTTTGTTGTAGGCTAGTCCTGCAGTGTGCTATCAGAGTTCCTCTTAACCCCTCGACCTCCCCAGCTCCACCTGCCTAGATCTGCTACAGTATTTATGTATGTCTATTCATGCAGCAGCAGCATATCTTACATGTTCTTTGTATCTATTAGCAGTAGCATACTTGCTCTTCAATACTTAAGCAGCAAACAATATGTTATGTAATATAGACTCACAAAGCAGTACAATAACAATGATGGTTTATTTAGCACAAGGTTTTTATGGTCTGTCAGTACCAGGGATTTTTTCTTTGCTCCCTCTAGCCAATGACGCCACTCCTCCAATGCGAGCTTGATGGCTAACAACTCACGATTGCCGATATCATAGTTGGCCTCCGCCGGGGTGAACTTCCTGGAGAAGAAAGCACATGGGTGTAGACGAGGAGGAGTCCCCTGCTGTTGGGATAAGACCGCTCCTACTCCGGTGGTTGACGCGTCAACCTCTACGACGAACTGTTTGTTTGGGTCTGAATGGGTGAGGAGTGGGGCATGAGTGAAAGCGGTCTTTAGTGTCTCAAAGGCTGTTGTGGCAGCTGGTGTCCAGGACAGAGACTTGGGCTTATTGCGGAGGAGATTTGTAAGTGGAGCTGTGATGGTACTGTAATTCTTGATAAATCTACGGTAGAAGTGTGAAAATCCTAGGAAACGCTGGAGATCTTTGATAGAGACTGGTTGAGGGCAGCTCCGAACAGCCTGCACCTTCCCCTCGTCCATCTTGATCCCCTGTCTGCTGATGTGATATCTAAGGAACTGGGTAGTGGGTTGATGGAAGGTGTGATATGAAGATATTCCCGGAGTTTATGGAGGACCTCTGCAACATGGGAGCGATGTTCGGCTATGCTCTGGGAGTAAATCAAGATGTCATCTATGTAGACCATTACGAAATTATGAAGGAACTCCCAGAGTACCTTGTGCATACAGTCTTGAGATACAAAGGGGGCATTAACCAGTCCATAGGGCATGACCACATATTCATAGTGGCCTGTAGGGGTCACGAATGCGGTCTTCCCTTCATCCCCCTCACGTATTCGCACGAGGTTATATGCGCTGCGGAGGTCCAATTTTGTGAAGATTGTAGCTCCTCGAAGTTGTTCTAGGGCTGCTGGAACGAGGGGAAGAGGATACCGGAACTTGACCGTGATCTTGTTTAAAGCACGGTAGTCAATGCAGGGCCGCAAGCCTCCGTCCTTCTTTGCCACAAAGAAAAAGCTGGAGGCAGCAGTGGACGTAGAAGGGCGGCTGTATCCTTGCTGCAGGGCCTCTTCTACATACTCCTCCATGGCCTTCTGCTCCGGGAGAGAGAGAGGGTAGATCACTGGCACATCTGGAGGGAGGTCGATGGCACAGTCCCGTGGCCGATGAGGAGGCAACAACGACGCCCGTCAGGGACAGAAGACGTCACTGAAGGGGGCATAGCATTCGGGAATGTCAGTAGATGTTTCTCGACGGGACTCTCAATGGTGGTAGAATGAACAGGAAGAGGTGAGGTAGGACATGGGAAATGTGGAAAACACCCAGGGTAACAGCTATCGCCCCACTTCAAGATCTCACTATTTCTTCATGATATGACGGGGTTGTGTTGCTCCAACCATGGGGGCCCCAGCACTATACCAGCTGTGGAGTTCTCCAGAACCAGAAGGGTGATTTCCTCCAGATGAAGTAATCCAAGTTGTAGTTGAAGTGGTCCCAACTCATGTTGGACATTACAGCGATTTTCCCATTGATGGCCTGGACCTGGTATTGCTTCGGGATGGACCTCTTCTTGAGGTTGAGCTGGCAGCAGAGGGAGTCGAAGATGAAATTCCCTGCTGACCCAGAGTCGAGGAGGGCACGTACTGAAACAGATAAGTCAGAGGCAGTAAGAATAACTTCAGCCGTGAGTGGTTTCATATTGACACTATGGGAACAAATAGCACTCACCATTGGCCGTGGTAGACGAATGGGACATGTTGAGATAACATGTCCCCCGGCTCCACAGTACAAACAAAGACCCTGGGACAGCCTCCTCTGCCGCTCAGCTCCCGAAAGCCGGTGATTATCCACTTGCATGGGTTCTGGTTCTGGAGAGCTGGTATATTCTGACTGGCGGAGATGAGATGGTAGTGACTTGTCCTGTAGATCTTCCAGACAAGGTTGCATACGACGATCGGTACGTATGGAGAGTTGAATGAACCGTTCCAGGCCTATGGAATCGTCGTATGCAGCCAGATGCAATCGAACCCGGGTTGAAGTCCTTGGCGAAATGTAGTGAGGAGAGAGCGCTCATTCCATCCACTTGCAGCCACGAGAGTTCTAAATTGTAGGGCATACTCAGAAACAGACATGTTATTTTTGTGATAGATGATACAATCGCTCACCAATAGATGAATCTCCATCAGATATTCCAAATACCTCACGGAAGTGACTGATGAAATTGGATAGAGTTTGTGTAGCGACACCATCTTGTTCCCATATAGTATGAGCCCATTGGAGCGCTCTTCCTCTCAGCAAGGTTATAATAAAAGCGATATTAGCTCTCTCCGTGGTGAACCGGGCCGATTGCATCTCCAGGGCCAGCGAGCACTGGAGAAGGAATCCGTTGCAATCCTCCGCCGAGCCAGAGTAGGGTGCCGGTGTAGCCACGGGACTGGAGGCCGCGGGTAGTGAAGGAATGACAGGATCGGAAGAAGTGGTGCCCTGTAGCGCTCGCCGGAGAGAATCAATCTTCTGGAATGGATCCGGTGTGCTCATTGTTTCGCTGTCCTTATGGGTCCGGTCTTCTGTTACGGAATACAGGCTCACAAAGCAGTAGAATAACAATAATGGTTTATTTAGCACACCGGGATCAGCAAATACAGGTAAGGATGGATTCTATGGACATAAATGAGAATAATGAGGATACTGACAGTCGTTCTGTTTTGCAGGTGAGGTGAGAAGATCGTGACAGAGCAGCACAGGGCACACACTTCGAATCCGGGATGAATGAGCAGGTGAGTACCGTGGAACAATGGTGGAAGAGGACACAGACAGACAAAGACACACTGAAGACACCGATGAACAAAGAGGACGATGGAGCAGGGACATTGTTCGGTAGGGAATGCAAGCAAGTGAGTCCTTAACCGAAGTTGAGACTGGACGAAGTGCTGTGGTGAGGTGTGTGCTTATAAGCAGTGTTGGTGATGAGGTAATGAACTTCAGGTGAAGGTGATTAGTATTCCTGTGATGCTGCACGTTGTGATTGGTTGCCGACAGAGCCTGACCGATACTTGTTAGTTAATGAAAATAGTTTCTTGTTTGTTCATGTTAGTTCACAGAGCATTAACTAATGTTAACACGATTTTAATAATGTATTAGTAAATGTTGAAATTAACATTAACAAAGATTAATAAATGCTGTATAAGTGCAGATCATTATTAGTTCAAGTTAACTAATGTAGTTAACTAATGTTAACTAATGAACCTTATTGTAAAGTGTTACCCACAAAATAACACTTCATTTAAACATTTATTTTCCTTATACAGTCTGACACAAAGCATGCTGGAAATTAGAAATCTGCTGCAACTCAACTCAATCGTATTAAGTTCAGCTTTTACAATTAAATTTTGAGTTCACACAACTTTTTTCTTTTAAGTACATTGAACTTTCATTATTATTTGAGTGAAACAAACTCATTTAATTTAATTCATTTCACTGTCCATTTTTACAAACAATTCTGAAGCTATACAAAAAATATTAATAATTTAATATTAATATAATATTAAATATATATTTTTGTTTATTTCATCATCATTGTTTTATATTATTAATGGATTATTTCATATTTCATTTAGTGTTTAATGACTTAACATTATTTAAAATATTAATATTGTGTATTTTTCATTATTCATTTTACTGTTTAAATTTTGCTGCCAGTTCCATTTGTCCATTACGGAGTGAAAACATGCCGCATTATTGGTCAAAAGGTCAGTGTGTGTCCAAAAATTGATTTTCGGTAATAAGCCCAGCCTGAGAAATACTGGCTTAAAGAAGCAACTGCTAACCCTACTCTAAACTATGTGGTGATATTAAAAGTAAACATTATGCACTATTAATAGTGCTGTGTTGTCCGTGATATTGATGTGGATTCACTGCTCAGCAAATATCTTTCACAGTCTGCTGAAAAGTGATGACACGTACAGGTGTGTATCAGAGTGAACACATGAAATTAAGAGAAACCAGCGAGAGGAATGTGGTGCTATGAGAGGGAAAGAGAAAAACAGATGGAGACAGAGAGAGAGAGAGAGAGAGAGAGAGAGGGGCGTAGTGTCCGTGTGGCCCCTGCAGGCCCCCGAGCTGTCCAGCGTCACACCAGCTTTACGCAAGGACAAAAAAGTTGTCGGGTGAACGACAGAAAGAAAAAAAAAACCGTACACCCCTCCCTCTCTCACCCGAGGGGAGTGTGTGAGAGAGTGTGTAATAGAATAGAGAACGAGTCTGAAGAAACGAGGAAAAGTTCGCCAAGCAACTCCGTGGATCTTGTGTTTGTCCCTTTTGCGCTTTCACAAACTTGACGCAGAACGGATCTGTACGCGAGACGGACGCCAGTGTGAGGAGTTCGCGCGCAGGAGGAGAGAATGAGGACTGTATCTGTGAGCAGGTAACACGAACACCATCCGCGCACATGCCCTCAACATCGCGCGGAATGACAGCGCGCCACACTGACGCGCGGTTTTGTGACTTTAGTATCAGAGTGACAGTAAGTGTCCACTGGCTCCGGGCGCAAGGGGACGGGGTAGGAATTCTGTATCGGGTTCGAGTCGGGCTCGATCACAACCGCAAGAATTAGCTTACAATTTTTTTTTCTTCACGCAGCGATGCTATAGAAGAACCATTTTTGGCTCCCCAAATAAGAACATTTCTTTAAAAAAAAAACATTTGTTCTTATTGTGAAGATCATTTAATAAATCTAATGAAAATGATTTATTTATTTGTGGAATGGTTCCATGGATGTTGAAGGTTCTTTATGCAACCATATGCCAAATAAGAACCTTTATTTTTTTTTTAGAGGGTAATGTTAAATCATATTTTGGAAGGGCTTAATGAAACTTTAGTGGGATCGAATTCTGATCCACGAACATTCCTTTAGGATTATTTGCGCGTTTAAAGAGCTAGTAGCAGAGCTCTTGTAGCCTATAGTCTCACAAGGACGCAGGCTTTGTGGCGGGTTTCTCTAGTAGACTGCAGCAGCCGGGGTGAAAAACGTGGCCGGAGGCGGGGGGTCGTTACTGCGGCTTGAGCGACCCTGTTCCGCGCGCTGGGACTCTATAGTTCTGGCCTGATGGTGTCCTGAGGTTTCCGTGGTGCGCCGCTTTAACCCACATCTATGATTACGGGTCTGCGGCTGCACTCAAAATGTCATGCATCATTTTACACTGGTCAGAAATACTAATAGTAAACCACAGATTATGTGGAAACTCATCAGGCAGATAAACATTTTTGGTACAAACAACCCTCATGTTCTCTTGAGACATATTGCTTAAGTGGGGTAATTAATAACAGGAATTTTGAAATTTAACCCAGTATATTAACTTCATGTAAACAAATTTCCTCCGATCTAATTACTAGCTATAGCCTTAATCTTTGTGCTTCTGTTGTATCACAAAGTGTCCAGGCACTTTCGGACTTGATTGCTGTTATCCAAGAGAGTAACATGGTTTCTGGGTTGATTTGACCGTGGGAACATGAAAAATACACTTGATATTTTTAGACTAATCCAAATGTTAGTCCGTGTTAGTAATCCTTTTGTCATGACTAAATCCTCCGATCAATACAATAACATTCTGATATTAATCAATATGAAGTGAACATTGTGTAAATATTCAGTTTAAATGTAGTTGCCATAATCAGATTGAACCAATATTCTGTTTTCTGGAAATCTTAATAAACAGCTGAAATATGTAGTTGAACTGTACATTCATAATTTATATCTGCTCATGTCAAATTAAAAGTAATTATGGGTGGTTTTGTTTTTGATCGAGGACGTGACTGTTATTTACCAAACAGAATAATATGAAAATGATATGCATGTAAACATCACTGCTTGTCCAATGTCTTCACAATAATCCCCCTAATAAATGGACATTTTCATTACCTAATGCATTTGCTGTCACTGCTCAAGCTTCCATTAGATGCTGATCCTAACCACCATTGGCTATTTAATGTGTTAACCACTGAGATTGTTCATAATTAGTTGTCTTGCGAAACAGCACACTGTATATTATAACACTGCATTTTCACACTGTATATCCTTGGCACCACAATACAGGGTTATCAGTGCTTCACCTTGCTTCATTAACCAGGGTTAAAAGTGGAGCTTTTATTTTGAAAAGTGGCTAAGAAAATTCCTTACCCCAAGTTAAGTTACTAGAATATACAATGTGAAAACACTCAGGATTGATTGCTAATACTGGGTAAAGAACAAAATAATCTACAGGTCTTTTCACACTATACTTAACCACAGGTTATTGTCAGTCAAACCCCTTCTTTTAACCCCGGGTAAAGGAACCTTCGCCTTGTAATGTAGCACTGGTTTTGCTGTGTTAACCCTACATTAGGGGTTTTTTACACTTGAAATAATTTACTCTGGGTCATTCTAAATCCTGGGTTATCTTGCTTTACATTTCATACAGCTCATAATTTACCTGGGATAACAATTAATCCTGGGTATTCATAAACTGACGTGTCACCCTCTACATCTCTAAACCCTGGGTTAACGGTCCATATTTGTGGTGTCAGTGTCATTGATTGGATAAACGCAGTACGCGACCTGTTTACATCCAGGCTCTAGCATTGCCCATATTTAAATTGCCGACTGTACTATAGAGTTCATACTGAATGGACATTTTGGACTATAAAGGTAAGAATGAAATGTCTCAACTCAAATTGTCACTTTTTTGTCAGCATTTGACATTTTTCCTCTCAAACGCGGAATTGCTTTTAACCCCCTGGTTAAGGAACATTTCACACTGGTAATTTACAAGCATGGTTAGCCAGCATTTCTGTGCCAAACTTGGCACTTTGCATCAGACAACCAATCGCATACTCATATTCGCATGCTTTGGACAGTCTTGGAAACACTGCATTGTATATAAACAGTAAATTCAGCATTTTAGTAGAAAAATGACAAATGCTGCCAGAAAACACGACAATTTGTGTAAAGAAGAGACCGTTTCATTCCTATATTTATAGTCCGAAATGTCCATTCCGTATAATCTCTATAGTACAGTTGGCAATACGAGGATGCGCAATGCTAGAGCTTTTATTTAAACAGGTCATGTGCTGCATTTATCAATGATGCTGACACCGCAAATATGCAAATAAGAACATTTACCCAGGGTTTATGAATGTACAGTGTGAAACGTCAGCTTCTGTATACCCAGGATTAATTGTTAACCCTTCATAAATTATGAGCAGTGTGAAACGTGAGGCAAGATAACCCAGGATTAACTATTTCAAGTATGAAAGCCCTTATGAGTATGCGATTGGTTGTCTGTTGTTAAGCGTCTAGCTGTAACATTATAAAACTGTATCGTTTCACATTGGACAAGTTTAGCAACTCATAACCCTGGGTAAAAAGCGGTGCTTACTCCACTTCTAAATTACACGTGTGAAATGTTCCTTTAAAAATGGTGTTTAGAACGACGATATCCCGGGGTTAATTGCAGTGTGAAAAGCCCTTTTTTGATGCCAAACGTGCAGTGTGAAACAAAGTACCGTTAGATGCTTAACAACAGACAGCCAATCACATGCTTCATATTCACATGACTTTGACAGACACTGAAACACTGCATGCTGTACAAATGCGTCACACTGTTTACATTCATCTCGCGTCATGGCGGCTTCTGCTCCTGGGAACGGAGAAAGTTCCATTCTTTCACAAAAACCTAGACCACGATTATCAAACGTATGGGAATACTTTAAACAGAGGCCAAATAAAATGGTCCTTTGTTCCCTTTGCAAAACCGAAATGGCGTACCACCTATGGAATTGGATCTCTGCCGAACTTTTTGTGCGCGCAAGATCATATTTTGAGCGCAAAAGGGCATTTCACGCACGTGTGAACTGAGTTGAGGAGAAAATCTTCGTCTCGCAAATAAGAAAATATTTAGAGCGAACGAAAATCAGTTTTGCATTTCAAAGAAGTTTATTTGGATGTGCGCGGACGTTCTCTTTCGCACGTGCAAGGTTTCAGTTGCTCGAGCTCCTGATACCCGGCCTGCGTGCTCGCTTAGCGCCGAGTCGCCGACCGCTCGCCTGCTCAACACAAACCAGCGTTGCAATGTGAGAAAATTCCAGCCAATCAGAATTTAGCAGCCTCATCTCCCTTGACAACCAATCACAAGACTCCCTGCATTACAGACAGCGCAAGAGGAAAAACACATGGTTCAGGAGATGTTTGTTCAATGGCTTGAACACTATCAAAGTTCCTTTTAAGACTGTATAGAAAGTCTTTGACACTCTTCATTTTAAAGTTCAAATGTCTACCACTGGACGACCACACATAAGTGGCTTATTTTTAATCAAAATCAAATCGTATTATTACATAATGGTGTGTCCCATTGATTCTACACCTCAATGAACTGCTAAATTAGTTCTAACTTCTTACTTAAAAAAAGATCACTAGATTAATAAAAAAAAACTTAATAAAAATAATCGTTAGAGTAGTCAACTAATCGAAAAAATAATCGTTAGTTGCAGCTCTAGTACAAACATGTTTCAGCGTTTGAGAGGAAAAATCTAAAATGGTGACAGAAACCGCGACAATTACAGTTAAGAAGTTACTGTTTCATTCTTACCGCTATAGTATGAAAAGTCCATTCAGGATAAACTTGATAGTACATTGACAATATATAATATGAGGACACGCAATGCTAGAGCCTTAATGTAAACAGGCCGTCCAATCAATGACACTGACATCTCAAATATGCAAATAAGGACGTTAACCCAGTTTAGGAATTTAGGAATGGTACAGTTTGAAACGGCAGCTTATGAATACAGAGGGTTAATTGTAAATTATGAGCAATGCGAAATGTTAAGAAAGACAACCCAGGGTTCCGTTCATAGGGTTAACTATTTCAAGTGTGGAAAGAATTACTTTTACCCAGGGTTAAAATGACACTGGGTTTTATAACAATGGTCTCAAACAGAAGTCATTTTTCTTGAAGTACATTTGAAACATTCATTGAACAGTCAAAGAAATATCGACATGATACGATGCGAATTATTTTAACAATCATAAGCTACCAAACAGAAACTTAACATGTGGGTTAAAGGCGTTTAGTTATGAAATGGCAGTATGAATGTGGTTGATATAAGAATGTTTTGAGGATAAGTCATATCCAGAGGAGGCTGCCAATAGGAGCCGGGCAGGGTGGGGAATGGTCTGTCAGGAGGAATTCCGGGAAAGCCATTGGGAAGTATTGGAACTCATCAGCTTGTTAACACGTTTTCCTGATTGTCCAGAGATTAATCTGATCAGCCTCCTGTTAACCTTAAACATTATAATATACTGTGCCAATCATGTGTTGTTATAGTGGCTTATTATCACAGTATCATTTACATTACAACATGAATTAAGTGAAATATGACCATGTTTTACTCTTCTACTTCTCAATACTCATTTTCATATGTGTAACATTTCCCCTTTTCTTTACAGATTGTGTGTGTTTTGGTGTTGCGCATTGGCTCTGCTGCCCTTAACAACAGCTGATGAAGCAGAAAAGCCGGTGAGTGATGAAGATGATGGTAATTTGACATTTGCCAGCAGAACTGAGAGAACATGTAGAAACATCATATCACTTTGCATACTTTGCTACCAGAGAGAAGTGGTTGACAGGATGTTGCTATAAAGTTCCAATTTTTGTGATATTCTGGTGTGCAAGTCAAGGAAAAAGATTTACACAATATGTTTGTGGAAGTCTCATCTGACCAGCTGAAGCTGAACGAGTCTTCTGTGGCTCAGGGAGAAGCGCAGATAAACTCTATCGGCCCCTGCGGCCAGTGCTGCATCTGACCATTAAATAAGGCCATATGAGCTGATCTTTCCATTGTTTGGTCATCTGGCCTCTGATGAAGGACTGTCCTTTGGGAGCATGTGAGTTGTGGCTGTGATTGGGCGTTGGTGTGAAAAAAATCACACTCACATGCAAGCAAGTGAACATTAATGCATGTGTTCATTGTTAGTGAACACACACACACACACATACACACAGCATAAGGACCACCAGAGTTACAGCAGTGATGCAGTGGCAGACTCTCGCTGGGAGTTGATGTGCTTGTGTAGTTTGTACAGCGCGCTGTTATGCTCTATTTCAGTTAGAACAACAACAGCTTATTGTAGAAATGCCATTGAAAACTAGAAATGAGTTTGTTGTTTTTCCTTGCATTTCAAACATCGCTGCATGCTAGATGTTATAACGGGCAGGGAATCACACGCACAAACTGCAGCTACAAAAACAATCTATCTGTCTGTCTGTCCACCTTACCTGCATCACACACACACACACACACACACACACACACACACAGGAGTGCAGATACAGGCTTGGCGTTGTGTGCCCTTGATGGCAGTTTGTACAGGATCAGAGGTGCATTACAGGCCTTGTTCACTTGTTTTTCCCCTCTTTTTTGTGAACTGAAAGGATTCTTTTGTTTCATGGTCTCTTCCCTTCTACCTCTGCCTGCCCTGCAGACGCTCAAATTCTTCGCTCCTGATTGATGAACCGAGGTTATATAAGTAACTGGAATTAGATCAAATCTGCGTCCAGCATTGTAAAGAATGTCATTGCACTGGGCTGAACTCCAGAGTCCAGCCTCTTACTGAATGCAGCACACGCCATTAGTTTAATTATGCCTCTTTTCTTAGTCATAATGTCATTCATGACGGAGCAGGACATGTTTCGACGTGCATGTTGTTTGGGTGTAGTTTGTGGGAATTATGCTGTCTTTTTCGAAACAATTGTTCATGCTTTTCTTGTTAAATCTTGTGATTTGAATTGAATTACACTATGTAGTTTGATATTGATCAGACTCCTTTTTAAATAATTCATATTAGATTTCAGTTTTAGCACCCGGGAGTTTTGCGTGTTGTTGCAGCTGTGAATTTTACCAATGCATGTGGAATATCTAAGGAGAAATATGTGTGTATGTATATATGTATGTTTTCCTGCATGATTTGAGAGAAAATCTCCAATGAGCTTAAAGGGTTAGTTCACCCAAAAATGAAATTTCTGTCATTAATTACTCACCCTCATTTCGTCCCAAACCCAAAAATGTGTCTTCAGAACACAAATTAAAATATTTGTGATGAAATCTGAAGGGTATCTGATCCACACATAGGCAGCAACGATATTGCACCTTTTGAGGTCCAGAAAGGTACTAAAGACATCATTAAAAACGTTGACATGACTCCAGTGGTTCAACCTTAATGTTATGAAGCGACGGGAATACTTTTTGTGCACAAAAACGAAACAAAAATGACTTTATTCAACAAATTCATCTGTCCCCTTGTCATACTGCTACACTATTTTCGTTGCAGAGCTTTAGTGTTTATGTCTGAATGCGGGCTGAGAAGGGCAGAACCTGGAAAAGCTGCAATGAAAATAGCAGATGAATTTGTTGAATAAAGTCGTTTTTTTTTTTTTTTTTTTGTTATTGTGCACAAAAAGTTTTCTCGTCGCCTCATAACATTAAGGATGAACCACTGTAGTTACTTTGACTATTTAACGATAGTTAAATATTTTTCTGGACATTGAATGTGGTGATTTCGATACTTTTCGGATTTCATTTAATATTTTATTATTTGTGTTCCGAACATGAACGAAGGTCTTACTGGTTTGGAACGACATGAGGGTGAGTAATTAATGACAGAAATTTCATTTTTGGGTGAACTAACCCTTTAAGCTTCAAATGAAATGAAATTCTGAATTCAGTGTGGTTTCAGACTTTTGGACCCCACTGTAATATTTTACATATACTGCATGTTGCATATTTAGCCCTGATCTACAACCTCATATAATTATGAGGCCTTCCTTTGACAGGCGCCAGGACGTCAGTCTCGTCAGGCAGAGGAGGAGGAGGGGCCTGAAGGGGTGTGGAGTCCATGGAGCGATTGGGTGGAGTGTTCTCAGAGCTGTGGAGTGGGTGTGTCTGAGAGGAGGAGACAGTGTGTGGCGCCACCCCAAACCCCGCCTCTTATATGGAACAGACCAGCTTATATTCCACCGGGTGTTCCAAATAACACTCCTGTGATCTCTGCAGTCAGACCCTACTACAACTCCTTGTATCCCGTCAACGAGCCCCCTCCATATGGAGCAGGGGGCGCTGAGAGGCCTCCGTTCTTTTCCCCACCTCTCCCAGCCAATCAGAATCCTGGATTACCGCTCTACCGAAATGAAGCCGGCGGTGCTGGGCCAGTGCAGTTTGGCCCTCCCAATCAGGAGCCGGTTTCAGTCTTCAGATCACCTTCCTCATCCTCTTCTCTTCCCTACGGGAGAGTTCCAGGTCGGCCGTCCAATCACGGAAGAGCTGTAGGCAGTGGGAGCAGGAGGTCAGTTTCCACCAATAGGGATCCAGCATCTGTAAGAAGGTGAGCAGGTTTGGTCACCGTTAGGGGGGACCTTCCTGTTTACATGCCTCACAATTAAAATAAAATCAAAATTGCAATGCTTTTGAGTCAAGGAATGGCCGATGCTTGTTTACTTCACCTTCTCAAGCGTGAAGCTCATGATAGAGGGCTTTCAGTGGCCTATTTAGACTTATATTGTACATTATGAATGTAGAAATTTACTCCTTCCACATTCACATAATTCCAAACTTTTCTAACTGCTACAATATTGTGTAATAATTATAATCTTCAGTATGTAATAATTTAATAAATCGGTATTTCACTGCTGTTCAAAAGTTTGGGTTTAGTAAGATTTAATGTTTCAAGGCTGCCTTTATTTGATCAAAAATACAGCAAAAACAGCAATATTGTTTTATTGTGATATGTTTTCCATTAGAAAATATTTTAAAATGTAATTTATTCCTGTGATACAAAGCTGAATTTTCAGCAACATTACTCCAGTCATCAGTCACATGACATTTTATTCTTTTATCTTTGATACCTTGATGTCTCACATGTTTATTGTAGCACACTAATGCTATATTTGTCATGCACACTTGTTTCTGAGCGTCAGCTGCTCGGTACACCGGTCTCGTATCTCTCACGGAGGAGCTCCGGAAGCATAAAAGAGGAGCGACGATAGTCGATAGATACGAGACCGGTGCAGCGTGCAGCTGACGCTCATTATCAATCACGTCACCGGCCTCGCGCCGTTCCCTCACGGCTCTCGCCCGCCCTGCTCGTCACATCATGTAAAACCCGATAAGTTCTGAATACTCAACCAACTCATTTTTTTAACTAACTGAAAGATTATGTTAGTAGAATTAAAAAATATATATTTTGTACTGCACAAACATTTTATTTACAATTTAATTGATTATTGAATATGTAAACTCATAATCTTTATGAATAAGTGTTAGTTAGTAATAGCACACTAGCATGCGCTAATGTAACTATCATAAAGCCTATCACCATATACTTGCATGAAATGTTAAAAACGTGCCGTATATATAGCCTTGAAGTTTTGCAGCCCAATCTTAACCTATAACCACAGGCACTACTCTTCACCAAGATGGTAACCCTTACAAAATATCAATAATCTTGGGCAAAAACTCACAAAATAACACTTAATTTCCACATTTATTCTCCTTACACAGCCTGACACAAAGCATGCTGGGAACTAGAAATCCACTGCAACTCAGTCAGTTTAAGTTCCGCTTACTAATATCAGATTTTGAGTTCACATAAAATTTTTCTATTAAAGCTGCAATATGTAAAGTTTTTGATGTAAAATAGCCAAAAAATCACTGGGCCAGTGTTATATATTTTGTTCAGTTGAGTACTATAATATTCCAAATGTTTCCAACTATTTGTAAATCATGAGGAAATTGCTATTTTATCAAGGATCTGGGACATGTGAGGGAGTCGCCTCTCTTGAGTTTTTGCAAGTACCATGCTTTATCATGCCTCAGAGAAAAACACTATTTTGTCAAGTAACGTTAGCTAACATAGCATAATCCAATTCAGCTTTATTTTTAGTTACAGTAATACAGAATTTTCTCCATCATACAATACGTTTTAAAATTAATTGCATGTCATTTATCAACACAAGTCATCCAGCATTTAATATGATATTGTAATATGGATCTCTCTTACTGCAGTGTGAACAAGTGTCTCACAGCAGCCGCGAGCGAACGCACAGAGTAACGCTATAACATCATTTTCAACACACTCAAATGAATCTAACATGATAAACAGAGCTGCGTTTCCTCACACTCATGACCAGAAAAGCGTGACTGTGTCATAATAAAAGTCCCTCTGCTCTCGAGGCGTGTGTCGTTCGTCTCTCATTATCAATCGCTCCAGCTCTTCGTTCAGCTCCACAACACTCGCATAATTAATAACACGCACATTAATAATCACATCCATGAACACGATTTCTGCCCGAGTCCCATCCCGATTCTTTTCCACCGGCTGTGAAGTGAAGACCACATATCCCAAGATTCCACGCTCAAACTCGGCATCATCAAGCTACGCCTTTGTTTTGAATAGGCGACCTCTAGTGGACGAACAACTACATAATACAGCTTTAAGTGCAGTGAACTTTCCGTAGCATTTGAGTGAAACTAATTTAATTTAATTAGTTTAAGCTGTTTGGTTTTACAGTGCATGTTTTGTCTGTCCCTGTCACACCAGGTCTAGTTCTTCTATTCGCCCTGGACAGTTTGGGTACGGCAGAGTGCCATTCTCTCTTCCTCTACACAGACAAAATCGACATGTGCGTCACACGCATCACCACAACACCAGCACCACAGAGAGACTCGACGCTCTCAGTGTTAACTCCAGCTCACATGTGGACAAAACACAGGGAGAAGTACAAAAAGCTATTACAGACGTGGCCAATGTTAACAGAGAACAAAAAGAGAAAGACAGGGCTGAAATGGAGACGGAGACGGGTGCCACAACAGCAGACGTGGAGAGCGATGCTGCACCTGATGGAGAGCCACACAGACGAGCAGAGCGAGTGCGTGAACGCGATCGAATCGCACATTCACGGACCCCAACCCAGAGGAACGCGGCCCGTGAAAGACGCATCGATGGCCGCGCCTCTCGCCAAGTCCCACATTCGTACGCGCACACCATCCACCGAGCGCACACTCCCAGAGACCCTCCTCCTTACGGCATCCAGACACCCACAAACCCAAACCCTGAGCCCTGGATCCTGCAGAATGCTGCCCAGCCCTCCAGGAACGAAGCCGAGAGGGACTGGAGGCCTCCAGTAGCGGCTCGCAACTACAGGTGCTCTGGCAGAGACAGAGAGTATCGCAGGTGCAGTCTACAGGTGAGACCGCCGCAAACAGTTTGATTTCTGTTGTTGGTGGGGGTTTTTTAACATTAAGCTTTAGATTTGAAATTTTAAAGGAGCCAAATCATGGAATTTTTTTCTCTTTTGAATCTTTGTGAAAACGAAGTACACTTTAGCATACTTTTTTTTTTTTTTTTTTTTTTTTAAAAAGAGCACTTGTTACTTAATACACTTATTTGATCATAATATAATATTTTCAATCACTTAGGGTGCGTTCACACTTGTCATGTTTGGTTCGATTGCTCAGTTAGTTGCGGTTCGTTTGAACATATGTGAACGCTGCCATCCGAACCCTGGTGTGGACCGAGACCGCTAAAAAGATGGGTCTCGGTCCACTTCCAAACGAACTCTGGTGCGGTTCAATTGATATATGAACGCAACACGGACCAAAGACATGTAAACGAACCAAAAACAGGACGTGATGTCACAAGATGCGACGTTACAAGTCATCTGATTTGACGACGCAGAAAGATCGGTGTATCCAAAATGAGTCGAGGGCAAACGTGGAGCAACGAGGAGGTGAAGAGCCTCATCAATATTTGTTTCTGCACACAACGGAGGAAATCCTGCTGCTGTTTTGAATGTTTTGAACATTTTATGAGCTCTTCGTGAGTTCTCAGCTGGTAAAAATAAAGCATATGTACACGCATAAAATGATGGCGTTTAATTCAGAACACAGCGTTGTTTTGAGTGTTCGTAAGCGAGCTCCGTCACGAAATATACGTCATAAAAGCCGACCAATCAGGTTGTGACCGTATCCCTATGCCTTTAGTTCAGTAACTTAATGTTCGCTGTTAAAAATGTCAGTGTGAACGCTAAGCGGACCAGGACTATATGTTTTGTTTTTGTTTTGTGATCCGGACCAAACGAACCAAACCAAGCGAACTACAAGTGTGAACGCACCCTTAATTGCAATTAACATGAATGAAAACATATTGGAGTTTGAATTTATATTAATGGTAACTTCAGAGAGGATATCAAAAGCAAGTTAGCTATGAAAGCATAAGATCCCACCCTCCCTTCAGAGCATCGCCAAAGCCACGCCATCCAAAACACATGAACCCACACAGCCAGTGCAGAGTCTGCGAAGCGTAAATTACTTCACGTCTCAAAGCACATAGCTGTGCAATAATAATAAATGTAAACAACTTGGAGCTCTGAACTGTACCACCTGACTGCTGCATTTTGCCTTTGATAGTGTTGCATTAGAAACGCATAATTCCGAGGAAGTGAACAGCTCCGAGTAGAGCGTCTTGGGTTGCCATCTCGTAATTACGGTCAAGTATTGCATACTTTGAAATATGGTTAACATGAACTGCCAAATATAATGACAAGCATTTTTTTTTTGGTAAACTAAAATGTACTTTAATGTAATTTCTCTTATAACTTCTATTTTAAATATATTTGTAATTACACATTTAATGATAATCATTTTAGCACATATTACCTTTATAATAACTTTACATGTAATATTGAATAACATACTACAATTAAATATATAATCAAGTACTTCTTTAAAACACGACAGAGGATTATAAAAACATGATTCCAAAAGTGTACCTAAGTACATTAAGAAATATAGTCATGAAAGAGTACTCTCTTTGAATATTAAGTGGTGATTTTATTTCATTAATATTATCTAAAAGTACTATTTTTTAAAAACAACATATTATAAAAATTTCAAAAAATATACAATACAAGTGCACATTCTTCACAATTAAGTCCACTTCTTTTTCACAACGGTAATAAAACAATTTGATGAAAAAAATACTCTTACCTTAACTTTCAGAAATCAGGACTGTGATGTCTTAATTAACACATGACAGTCATGTTTACAGTATTCAGGATTTATACTTGGCTCACGTTGGAACTTTGTTGGGACACGGATGTTAGCTAGTCATAAGAGCGGTCATTTGTCAAATGCAGCAAAAACAAAAACAGCATGATTAATTTTACGGGTCAGAGAGAGCTTGGGAAGTTCTCAAAATTAAAAAAAAATCTAAATTCTGACTGTTTTGGTGCAGGAAACCCCAAATAATATTGTAAATGACAAAAATGAAATGCAACAAAAGTATGACCCTTTTAGCTGGCTTTCTTTTTAATCTGAGTTTAATCTGGTTCAGGCGCTTTAGTCTTACTAATACCAAATATTTACCATTCATATAATGACTTCAACTGCTAAAATGGAGTTTGCATGTGTTTATGAATGATGTCAGACTATCCACTCAGCTAGCAATGTTAGTTCAGTCAATGGGGTTATTTTGGAGCAGGACTAGCTGACCAGTCGTAGATGAGGAGCCTGTTTGTCTAAATGACAGACTTCAGCTTTAAAGTGTCTAGTGTGACACGGTTTATCTTGCACTGATAATGGCAAATCTTTTCCCATTGGAAAGTCCCATGTTACATCACTCTAGAAGCACTTTTGCTAGACATCAACCTCCCAGATTTAACCGCAGTTTGGTGAAAGTTCATCATCTGACATAAACGAAGCCAGTAGTACAGTAATTACCGCTGATTTTCTGAAAGATTTCATCAAACACTTTTAGCCCAAAGTGCGTTCATCACGTCAAACGGTTGGATTTCCCCTCTTCCAGGAGCTGCTTCTCCATCCATCTCTCCATCTCTCAGAACCTTTTTCTTCAGCTTTCCTTCCAGATCGACTTGGTTCATTTGAGCAGAGTCTCGCTCTCACTCCCCTGTCGAACGCTGACTAGAGCCAGATTCTTTGCGAATCATAAATCACACAGTTCCCTTTAATCCAACTTTCCAGGATCAGCCTGGGCGGTAGTTATATTATACATCTCTGAGCCATTCCAGTGGCCCAGGGCAGCATGTGAGCTCTCAAAACCAGAGTTAGTCATTTTTGAACTCTGGTCAACTTGATGTGGTAAAGCAGTTTCCTGATACACACAACAGACACGAGTGACACACTTTTAGAGGGATTACTTCAGACACATCCAAACGATGTTTGTGTTACCGGGACACGTCTCTCTTTTAGGCCCTGAACAAGTGTTGAAATCTGAACAAGATCTCTGGTTGCAGGTTTGCTTCAGCTGCATTGTTTTCCATGTTTGTCTGTGTCTGGTTGTCTAAAAATGAAGGAAAATAAATATGACATCTTTATCACCATTTACTCACCCTCATGTCATTCCAAGCCAAATGCTTTTATGGTGCTTTTTTGGAGTTTGACAGTATACCATCACTTTCTCTGTATGGAAAAGAGCGGCTCTGACATTCTGCTCAACATCTTCTTTTGTGTTTAATGGAGGAAAGAGACTGGAGGAAAGAAAATTACATTTATGGATAAATTTTGAAAATGAAGTGTTCTTAATTGTTTTTAAAGGGGCGGTTCATTATGATTTCACTTACTTAACTTTAGTTCGTGTGTAATGTTGCTGAAACAACATCTGCAAAGTTACAACGCTTAAAGTTCAATACAAAGGGAGATATTTTCTTTTAAAGAATTCTCTATTTAAGGACTACAACAAACGGCTGGTACGGACTACAACAAGCTTCTTCCTGTGTTGGTGACATCACTAACCCTAAAATTTACATAAACCCCGCCCTCAATAACACGCAACAAAGGGGGTGAGCCCATGTTATTGCAATACAGTAATATTACATAACACAAATGCAATAGCATGTCATAAAAGCAAGATGCCAACATAAATTATAACCGTAAACTGTTGTTATCACGATAGAATATGCTAATCAATGACTTTAAGATATCCCACATCAACTACATAAATTAAGCAACTAACCATTCAGAAACGTCCTGTTGCATTCTACATGTTGTCACTCCATCATCGTCCGACTCCGGTTTGAAGGCTGAACAGTTTCAGTCTGCGTGAGGTAATCGGCACTGCTAACACTATTGGTGCATTCAAGTCTTGTCGAAAAGATCGTATTTACAAGCTGAACGCACATGAACATGAGTGGGAAGCTTAGGATTTTCTTTAAACATGACTTCTCACCTCATAAATACGAACTTCCCAGGAGGACTTGAACGAAACCCCGCTCTCTACTTAGGAGCAGCAGCTCATTTGCATTTAAAGGGACACACAGAGCGTTTTTCACACTCAAAAAATGACATATTTAACATGTTATAAAAATTATCTGGGGGGTATTTTGAGGTGAAATTTAACATACACACTCTGGGGACACCAGAGACTTATTTTACATTTTGCATCTTGGCATTATACCATCCCTTTAATATGCACTTGTAGTGGACTTCAAATCTAAAAAGTATATTGTTAAAAAAAACTGTACTTGCAGATATTAATATTGAAATAAAAGGCCACTTAAAGGGTTAGTTCACTCGAAATTAAAATTCTGTCATGATTTACTCACCCTCACGTCGTTCCAAACACGTAAGACTTTCATTCATCTTCGAAACACAAATGAAGATTTTTTTTAACGAAATCTTAAGAGATTTCTGTCCCTCCATCGACTTTATATTCAGTTCATACTTAAGTATATTCTTTTAAAGTGTATTATTTCTGTAATTAATTAATTGTAACTTGTAAATACAAGTATTCTAATTTATAAAAGTATGCTTCTGTAATAAATAAAAGAATTCTAAAGTGTACTTTTTTCACGTGAGGGCCAAAAGTCCCTGATGTAAGGGGTTCCATCAGACGCATTACAACATCTTATCTATCGCCCTTACCTAAGCAATTATTCTGAGCATTTCACAATATTTTTCTGTCACAACACAGAATTAGAATGTTCTTATCATAGTTACAACATCTCCCACTTCTTGTGTTTACTGCAAGTGAGATGTACAATGCAAAACTAGATTTTACCTTACAGGGTAGGGTTTAGATATTTAGCCATGTTTTTTCACAAGTGATTAGTCGTAAGGCATGTACTGCTCAAGTCAGCCATTGCCTTACAATTATACTAATTCCTTAAAGTGTAACTTCACAGATTTTCAACCTGCTTTGCATTGTAACAATGTGGGTACAATATGAAAATGAACATTGTTTTTTCTTCTCTGTGTTACCTTGACACAGAAATACCGATTTATTTGTCAAGCTCCGCCCACGGACAGTCGGAATGACAAAGGGTGATTAACAGAACAGTTATAATAAGAGTACATAGGAAATAATGAATATGCGCGCGCAAAAGACGCGATATGTGAACGGCCCCTCATTCAGTCGTATTTTTTTAAACTCCATTGTTGGTTCGAATAGCAAATAACTCTTAAAAGACTTTTAAAAATGGTGGTTGAAATAAAATGCTGAGTGGAGTCAACTAATCAAAATGCCGTGTGAACTCATCCCACAAAAGTTCCTGAAATTTGAAACAGAACTAGAACGTGAGCAGGGACTTTCTGAGGGGGAAATTTTTACCCGGAACTTCATTTAGACCCTGGTCCCTGCTGTCAAAACACACAGAGTACCACCCCAAAGTCCCTAGTTCCTGGAAACTTTTTGTTTTCGTTATTGTTAGAGTTTTTAGGTAATTACTCTCATTTTACAGAGATATAGTAGCTATACCAGATATGCTAAATTCATTAAAATTCTGTTAACTTCAAGTTTTTTTTCAGTAGAAGGTCAGTTTGGGTCCATCCTGAGTATTCAATTCCTTCATTAATCAAATGTGAATGATATATTTACCATTTTTATTTTTATTAGGTATTTTAGTATCTGAATCTGAAAATTGCGAACATTCACGAAACCCTCTAGAAATTGTACATAAACTTTGATTTTTAGTTTCTGAAAGCTATTTTCTTCTTCCTAATCAGTGTGTTACGCTGTGTAATAGCTTGTTCTGTATGTGGAAACTAGTGTGTGTGTTTGTGATTTATGAGGACACAGATATGTATAATGACATGGATATTGCAATTTAAACATGAAATATGAGGACATTTCATGAGTCCTTATTTAAAATAGCTTTAAAAACATACTAAACTAAAAAAAAGAATGTAAAAATGTAGAATGTTTTCTGTGATGGGGTGGGTTTAGGGGTAGAGTTGTACAGCGTAAAAACCATTACGCCTATGGAATGTCCTCACTTTGATAGCAAAACAAACCTGTGTGTGTGTGTGTGTTATGGGTTAGATATGTCAGGAATGTTATTGGGTGTACAGCATTCTATTTGGAGGAATACTAAATTATAGTTATATGTATTTTATCATCCGTGTGTGTACTTTGTGTGTAGCAGTGGGGAACTGAGAGTAGAGGAGGAGAGGAAGTGAAATAGAGGAGTGGAGCAAAGGGGCTTTTGGGGGGTGTGACACAGTTACGCTGTAGCGCAGTGAAAGACGGCACTGTTCAAAACACTCACACACACACACACACCCTCCAGAAATAGAGAGGGCAGAAAAACAGATAGAGGGAACGAGAACGCCTGGAGTGAAGCACATATGAGGAAGGAAAGAGGAGTTTTGCTGAAAGAGGGAATGGAAAGTAAAAAAGAAAAGAGGAATGGAACTTGTAAAAGAGAAAGAAGATGGAAAGCAAGAAAGAGAGAGATCTTTCAGTGTGAAGTCACTGAGCTAAGGATGGGCTCTGCACTCACTAAATAAACATTTACATTGCCGTGTCAAAGGCTAAACCTCTTCACAATGGCCTTTCAGAAACAAAAGAGAGAACTCATCTCAAATTTACCATATGATTCAAATGCTGACTGAGAAAATTTGAACATGTGATCTGAAAATATGTGATTGCTATACTGCAAAAACAACAACAAAGTATTCATGTTACAAATAACATGTTATTCTGATGTCAATCCAAATCTTTGATTTTCTTCGGGGATGCTTTATTTACATTTAACATGTGCCTACTATAGTAACAGTAAATTATGCATATAACTAACTAACTAATAATTACTATTATTGCTTATTTGAGTAAGTACAATATAACTACGTCACCTTAAAATAAAGTGTAATCCTTCCTTCAGGAAACACTATGGAGGACCAAATGACTCAAAATGAAATAAATAAATAATGGATTCAGTAAAACAACAATTAAGGCCCCATTTACACTAGTGCGTTTTAAAATGAAAACGATCTTGGCGTTTCCACAGCGTTTCAGAAACAATCTCCCTCTACTCTACATGACCGAAAACGCATGTCACATGACCGTTCGTGCACACTGGGCATGCGCGAACAAGTGTAAACGGTTACCGCTTGCACATGTGGGTAGCTGCAGTGCAAAGATTGCAGTTCAGTCTCCATGTTATTGTTTACTCAGTCGTCAAGGATACGCACAGCGAACGTGGGCAGCCACGACATCATTTTCAAAAGTTTCAGTTTTGGTGCATTTATACTGAAATGCAACCCTGCCGTTTTCAAACTAAAACGAGATCTGCAGCGCTTTCAAAAGTTTCCATTTTCAAGGTCCGAAAGCGCTGGCGTAGTGTGAAACAACCGGCATTTGTACAGCAGCAAAACATATGCGTTTTAAAATGAAAATTAAAACGACGGGGCATAAATGTACCAGTTTTTTCTGAAATAATTAAATAATTATTAAATAATTTAATTTAATTAATTATTAATTAAATAAATCAATAAATAAATGTATTTATTTATTTTGTAAAATTCCAGGAAAATTGTTAATTGTTAATATATTTCACAATATCCTCTTTCACACACTATTATTATTTAAATGTCTATTTTTTTCATAATTAAATGTGCTTTTTCAAAAAGCCGTTTTTCATAATGATATGCTGAATTTGCAAACGACGCCTATTTGACGAATCATGTATTTCCAAAGCATGATTTTCCCAAAATGCCACTCAACAGGCAGTGGGCGGTAACTTTATTCGTCAATTCAGCTTATTATTATGAAAAACGGCTTTTAGAAAAAGCACATTTAATTATGAGAAGATATAATAGATATTTAAACAATAATAGTGTGTGAAAGAGGATATTATGGAATATATTAAACAATAAATGTTGTGTTTTCATTGAATTTAAAATAAATAAATAAATTTATTTATTGATTTATTTAATTAATTATTTTAACTAATTATTTAATAATTATTGAATTATTTCAGAATAAATTGGTACATTTAATTGTTGTTTTATTGAATTCAATATTTATTTAGTTATTTCATTTTGAGTAACTTGGTCCTACCCAAGCACATATTTCGTAAATAGATGTCAAAATATGTAAATAGAAATCACATGATGAAGAATGTCTTGTGATAATGTAGAATTTTGCATCATGCGACAATTTATGTAATAGAATCATGAATAGGGGCCCAATGAAAATCAATGGATACTGGGGCTGTAATGCTCTAAAAATGCTTTAAAAATGTAATGCTTTGTATTCATTCCATGAGGAAAAAAAAATCTATTTTCCAAAACAGATTTACTGTAAAAGAGCAACATCAGCATTCTGTTAAACATCTCTTTCTTACAAGTTTGAAGTGACTTGAGGGTGAGTAAATGATGACAGAATTTGCATTTTTGGTAGCACTAGTCCTTTAACAACAGTTTAGATATGATCAGAGGGACCATTTCATCAAATGCGCATCATGTGACGTGTCCCTGTCCAATCATTGTCCGCATGACGATGTTTTCAAATTGAAATAAATTACAGATGCTGCAGAATTCCTGCGCTTTAAAGGGTTGGAGAGAGTTTCCTTTGTGGGGATTTAAAGAATTTAGGCCATAATGCTGATATGGGGCAATATATCAGGAATTTGTCAGGAAATGAGCTCAAGTCTCAGCTGGGATTGGGTTCGGACAGCTGTCCATCACCTGTGCAAACGACCCGCTGCAAATGACTCAATTCCCACGCGGGCTTTCTCTTTGTTTGCATTGTGTTTCACAAAATGTCTCTCCAAATTATTTACTTTTATATTAAATTAGCTAAACTTTTGTTTCAGAACAAGTTCATTTAGTTTCGTTCCGATAACCTCTCTCTCCCTCATTTTCCTTCTGTCTTTTTCTTCTGTTGTCCTCGAGGGAGGCCTAAAACATTTATATGACTGTAACTCTCAGTAACTCTTTATTCTCTTCAGGTTGAGTTTGTAAATGCCCACTGTTTTACAGCTGCTCTCCTCCTCTGTTCTTCCCTCATCTTTTCTTTTCCTTCTTCCCTCTTTTTGTGCACTACAAAAATGATTGTTTACTCGGGGTGTAACGATACCCTCATGTCATCTCTCGTTACATATCACGATACCGAACTCACGATACGATATTGTGATGTTCCAAGACATTTGGTAAACAGTATACAAAAAAGTATTGTTGATTTAAAATGCTAAATTTGGTATTACATTGGGGGTGGAAATGAACCGGCTTGGACTTGGTGCTGGTAACCACAGGACAATAGTGACACCAGAATAAAAATATTCATGATTCTGAAGCTGGATAATTTAAATGTAATGTTGTGTAATGTTGCCGTTTGAGCACAAAATACATCTGCAAAGTTACAAAGCACAAAGTTATTCTCTATATCACTGCGTTGAACTGAATTTGAATCGCCTTCTTTGTAGTCTTGAGTTTTCTTCCATATTTAAATAATTCCCACCCAAAGCATACGCAAAAAGGGGGCGAAAAAGTTAGTTAGTAGTGTGTTGGAACTCACAGGTGTGGTAAGGGGCGGGACATTTCCCAAACAAACTCGAAACTCAAAACACTGGTCCAGCTGACCAATCAGAGCTCATTGTGTTTCATAGATAAAGGAATTAAACAGGGGTGCGTTTCACAAAAGCATTGTTAGCCAACTGTGGTCGCAAGTTCTTTTGAATTGTGTTTGTAATGACGGAACTTGCGACCATAGTTGACTTTGGTAAATGTTACTGACAGACTGGAAAGAGAAGTGCTGCAACAATGTCAAATGTGTTTTTTAAACATTCAAGACAGTAAAAGGTCTCCTTGTTGGCTGAAAAAATTATCAAAAATAATTCTTCATGCTTGAAACAAGAAAAATCTGTCAATGGTTTAATAAAAATCAATTTAATTTAAAGGGAAAACAAGCTTATTGTTAATTAGTTGTTAGATATTTTTCTTGTGTAAAGTAACTTAATTTTGACCAGTTTTTCAGAAAACAAAGCTTTCAAGTAATTGTATCTTAGGGTGCGTTCACACTTGTCATGTTTGGTTCGATTAAAACGAACCCTGGTGCGATTGCTCAGTTAGTGCGGTTCGTTTGAACATATGTGAACGCTGCCATCCGAACCCTGGTGCGGACCGAGACCACTAAAAAGATGGGTCTCGATCCGCTTCCAAACGAACTCTGGTGCGGTTCGATTGATATATGAACGCAACACGGACCAAAGACATGTAAACGAACCAAAAACAGGACGTGATGTCACAAGATGCGACGCTACAAGTCAGCTGATTTGACGACGCGGAAAGATCGGTGTATCCAAAATGAGTCGAGGGCAAACGTGGAGCAACGAGGAGGTGAAGAGCCTCATCAATATTTGTTTCTGCACACAACGGAGGAAATCCTGCTGCTGTTTTGAATGTTTTGAACATTTTATGAGCTCTTCGTGAGTTCTCAGCTGGTAAAAATAAAGCATATGTACACGCATAAAATGATGGTGTTTAATCCAGAACACAGCGTTGTTTTGAATGTTCGGTAAGCGAGCTCCGTCGTGAAATATATGTCATAAAAGCCGACCAGGTCGTGACCGTATCCCTATGCCTTTGGTTCAGTAACTTAAAGTTCGCTGTTAAAAATGCCAGTGTGAACGCTATACTATTCAGGACTAAATGTTTTGTTTTGTTTTTTGGTCCGGACCAAACGAACCAAACCAACCGAACTACAAGTGTGAACGCACCCTTAATTTCAGAGTTTAGATATTTGTACTGGAAATCAAGACAAAAATACTGGGGAAGAAAATAATTTACCTTGTTTAATGCACACATATCTGTGCAAGAGTTACTGTGCATTAGTTTTAAACAAACAGACACAAACTCACAGACATATGTCATAACTCACATATTAAAAACACATGTATGTTATATCACACACACACACACACACACACACACGCACTGGGACACAAAGAAAGAAGTGTCTAGCCCACATTCTTTGTGTGCTGCACAAATGAACCCCACATGCTCACACTCTCTCACATACACTCAGAGCTTGTGTGTAATCTAGTTAGTGGCGTTTACTATTAAAATTTCTCTTATTTATACTCTCACTCAAGTGCGTTGCTCTCCTGCACCAATTAAACATCTAATTTTATAGGCAAGCTCTTTTTTGACTTGGGCAAAGTCTTGGCAACCACAACATCGCAGCATTAAAAACAAAAATCCACTCTGGGCATCACTTTTGGCTACTAGTCTGCTATACTGTTATGAAGATCTCGTCGATTTGCATTACAAGCTATCAGAATTGCATGTTACTTTCTGACCGTATAGCTTAAATATCAGCATCTGCACCAAGTTTGGCACGTGCACATGGAAACACATTTCACTTGTGTCTATTCAGGTGTTTTTAGGAGTGTGTTTCAGCATGCAGTTTTGTTAAATGTGTTTACGCTGACCAACAGCTTTTGTCAGCTGGACACAGAGAAAAACAAAAGAATGAGGTATTTGGGAAGAAAGAGAAAAGATGTGTGTGGGGAAAGTGTGTGTGAGTGAATGAGTGTCAGCTGTTGTGTCGCTAGTGTTCACGACATGTGTGAGAAAATCTTGAGCTTAAGCCACATTCATCCGCCATGGATGCAACTGAGCCAGCTATACATTCATTAGGCGTGTGTGTGTGTGTGTGTGTGTGTGTGTGTGTGTGACTGCTACACCCTGATTTCCCACTGAGTTTGTAAGCACTCGGCTTCTCCTGGTAATAAGATCCGATTGAGCTGCTATTTTGTGTATGTGTGTGCGTGCAGATGCAGTCTGACCTGTGTGTGCCCCTGTTTGACAGTGGCTCTATTAACGAGGAAGTGAATGTGGCCTAAGGAAAGGCAGTAAAGCTTTAGTTCTCTCTCTCTCTCTCAGCTTGAGCTCTAGTAGATGCATGCCCTGCTTCATTACAGTAACTCCTCTGAACTCTCTGACTAATATCAGCTCTGTGTTGTCCTTCTGCACTCTTACACTCTAAAATATGCTGGGTTGTTTCAACCCATGTTTGGGTCAAATACAGACAAAGCCAATCGTTGGGCTTAAAATTGAATTTAAAAATTTAAACCAATGGTTACGTTTGTCCATATTTGACCCAAACATTGAAAACAACCCAGCATATTTTAGAGTTTAGCAAGTAAACGTTTGGGTCGGATCTTATTTTGTATGCTTAGCTTTGTGTTTTCTTGTATTCTTTCAAAGGATATACAACCAATTATTCACCCTTATGTCGCTCTAAACCTGTATGACGTTCTTTTTCATGAGTTATGCAAATCTTCTCCTCTGTCTGAGATACAAAATCTTGCAAAAATCATTCACATTTTCGTTCAAATATGGCATGTCAAGTCACATTACACCAGATTTGATGTTAAAGGGATAATTCACCCAAAAATGAAATTTATCCCATGATTTACTCACCCTCAAGTGTATATGATTATTTTATATTTTATATTCACAATTGGAGATATATTTAAAAATATCCTGACTCTTCCAAGCTTTATAATGGCAGTGAACAGGGGAGCACATTTTGAAGTTAAAAAAAAAATGCATCCATCCATACGACTCCAGTGGGTTAATAAAGGCTTTCTGAAGCCAATCAATGGGTTTTTGTGAGAAAATATCCATATTTAAAAATGTATAAAGTAAAATAACTAGCTTCTGGCAGATGACCGTACAAATACTGCACAAGTCAACTTGCACCACAAGAGTAACCCGTGACACGATGTATGACGTAGGATGTAGGAGTATTGTAAGAATAGACTCCTCTCGTGGTTCAAGCAAATAGAGCTGGGCAACAAATTCAAGCTCCTCTTGTAACGAAGAGACAGCAGATCCAAATGCAGCTTTATTGAAAAACGTTGTCAAACAGGCAATGATCAAAACAGTGGCAAACAGGTATGGAGGAGGTTAGGCAGAATCGTAGTCGATAAACAGGCAAAGATGTCAGGGCAGGCAGCAAGTATCACAGTCCAGTATAACAAGGCAATAATCCAAAGGCAGGCAGAGAAACAATCACGAATGGCAAGACAGACAGGGTAATGACCTGAAAAACAAGACGGAAAATCGTTCAGAAATGAAAGGGTAACCAAATCAAGACTTCGCATGTTTGTGTGTGGAGCTTAAATAGTGTGGGTAATGAAGTGCAGCCGGTGTGGTAATCAACGGCTGGTGAACGAGGTGCGGCTGGTGCGGTGATCAGTGAATGGGTATGGGGCTTATGGGAAATGTAGTGAAGCGTGACTGCAGTGAAAGTGTATGTGTGTGAGTCCAAGGTGAAGTGCCCTCTAGTGGTCCTCACGGGCACTTCACCTGACAATCATAACACCTCTTCTCTTACATCGAAATCCTCCGATATTTCTCTTTAAAAAATCTTGTTTTAGACTTCTGATTTGTGACCGGTGTTTTTTTTTTTTTGCTCTATCCTCTGCACCTCCACTTTCATCATTGCATCATGTGTCGGGTCAGAGTTATTTATTTATTTATTTAAATTTATAGATATTTTTCTTACAAAAACCCATCTCTTTGTTTCAAAAGACTGTTATTAACCCCCTGGAGCCATGCGGATTATTTTTTTATGATGGATGGATGCATTTTCAACTTCAAAACATGCCCCCAATTACTAAGGCTATACTAAGGACTAAGGATATTTGTAAATATATCTCCCATTGTGTTCGTCTGAAAGAAGATAGTCATATACACTTAGGGTGGCTTGGGGGTGACTAAATCATGGGATAGTTTTCATTTACCCCTTTCTAACTATCCCTTTAAGTCATTGTCCTTTTCTAGGTATACTTGACTTCTAGTTGTGTTCACTGTTTTGAAAGAGTAGCCTATTAAATACGTTTTTCACTCCGTTTTAAACTGGGATGTCAAGTATAAACATTAATACCTTTAGTAAATATACTTAAAACAACATATAAAAACTTTAAAAATACAAAACTGTAAAGAATGCTAAATTATATACTTATACATATACTTGAAGAATAAAATTGAATGAGCAAGTAGTTTACCAAGAATATAAACTGGTTGTGCACTCAAAGCTTACTACCTTTATACTTAAAGTACAGTTAAAAGTATGTACCAAATAATAAACCACAGTATGAACTAAAACGTGGGGCAATTTAGTCCCAAGTATTGAAATAGTAGTACATTTGCAAGTATGATACTAGTACACTGATTTTAGTATTCTTACTACATAAAGCATACTTCAAAAATATATTTTAACTTTACTTAGTTCACCCAAAAATGAAAATTTCCTGATTATTTACACCGCCATCCACCATTCAAGATGTACATGGCTTTGTTTCCTCAGCCAAACAGAAACGAATGTTTATGAGGAAAACATTCCAGATTTTTTCTCAAACTAATGCAAGTGAATGGTGCTCTACGTAAACCATTTTTGACTGTCCAAAATCAATATTTAAGCAGCTTCAAAGGGATCCATATGACCTCAGCCGACGAATAAGGGTCTCTAATGAAATGATTAGTCATTTTCATTATATGTATATAATATATGTTTTGCTAGAGAAGACCTTTATTTCTCAGCTGAGGTCATGTGGATTACTTTGAAGCTGCCTAAATATGGATTTTGGACAGTCAAAAATGGTGTACTTTGGGTACAACTGACTTGCATTAGATGAAGAAAAATCTTGGAACGCTTTCCTCCAAAACCTTAATTTCTTAATCCATACACATTTTGGAAGGCCTTAAGCTTAAGATAAACTATTCTTTAAATTTACTGAAGTTGACTTTTCAGGTGAACAATTCCTTTAGGTTTACTGAATTAAATGAACATTGAATTATGCTTCTTTTTTGTAAGGGCTTTTTTGAGCAGCATGAACATTTCGCTCAATATTTCCATATGTTAAGCTTCTTAACATATGGAATTATGCTTCTTTTTTGTAAGGGCTTTTTTGAGCAGCATGAACATTTCGCTCAATATTTCCAGTTTTGTTTCATGAACATTAAGTCGTGTTTGGAGCAACTGTTTTCGCTGAACCTTTTTATTATTTGTCGTTTTATATCTTTATTCTTAACAATTGTATGTTCTGAGGTTTCAAACACTTCAAAACTTACCCAATATTCTGAATGTTTATAAATATCGGTCAGCGTTGATGTAGCCTAATTAAACGTACGTATATGTATATGTATCTTAACATCGCACGCCTCAAGCACTCAATCCTCAGATTAATTAGAGTAAATCAACGAACGAGAGTATGAGCTTTAAAACCCTTGAATAAACGGAGCACGAGTTTTCCCGAGCAAACACACTCAGAAGTTACAGACGTGTTGTAAATATTTAGGGAAGGTTTGTGGATAGCCACAGTGTGTTTGGTGTGCATTAATGGGACAGTGTTTGGTCATTAATGCCCATGTGTGCAGTAGTCTGCTGTGGTCTATGAGGTTGAATGCTGACACCTCAGTGACCCCGCGACTGCTTGATTTCACCCTCGTTACCGTCCGCAGCTGCCTCTGCCTGTCCCGCCTCCTGCTTTAGTGTCCTGCAACATCCCTCCACTTAATCTCTCCCTCTGTGGGTGGTTCCTGTCGTGTTCGAGAGGGACGGGGAAAGACAGGAAGAGGAAAAAGGCAACAAAAAATCAGCAGTGTTTCCTGATGTCATTGGCGTTGTGAACGAACACGTGGAAGATCTTGAGAGAAGAATCTGGTTCAAACCAGAGCTGTGCTCTAGCACTCTCAGTGCTGATAAAGGTTTGATTTATAATGCCATGTGTTTTTATCCTGATGCCAGTGGTTTGGGAATTAAAAGGAATTTATCGATTCTGGTTGAGTTCCCACGTTACAATTGTAGTTCTTTGAACCCTGACATATGAAGTAATAGTCTAAAGAAATGTAAGTTTTTTAAATGAAATACTATATTAAACCTTTAGGCAAAATATATAAGAAAAAAATCTAAAAACATATTGTATTTTTTTGTTTGTTTGTTTGTTTAGTATCAAATTTGATAAATCAGGCTTATATAGTATGAAATATGGAGCTCATATGTTTGAGGAGGAAAAAACACCTCAGTTGTATTTCGAGGCCCAAACTGAGCAAAAATATGCATTTTGGTGCAGATGCTGATATTTATACGACTAAAAAGTACGATGATTATATTTGATAATCACATTTTAACATAATTTTTCTAAAATAAAGATAATCAAGTAAACCTAAACTGCTTCAGTCCAATAAGTGTTCATAAATATTATTAACAATAAGGTTATTCCTACATTTACTTATTAAAAAAATCAGTAAAGATTTCATAGCAAAAAGACACATGAACCATGACCTGAAGATGGACTTTTTTTTTTGCAATTATAGTAAAAGGCTTTTTACTTGCTAAAAAAGTATAACTATCAATCATGCATGTAGTAGATTGTTTGTAACAGGTTTTTATAGAAACTTGTTTCCACTACTAAATAGAAAAATAAACTTAAACTTAATCGCGAATTGCGGGTTTGCATCTCACGTATTTCTCAGAATTGCGTGAAATGAACTCACAATTCAGAATTGCGAGATGTATAGTCAGAATTGTGAGTTATAAAGTCATAAGTGCGTGAAATAAACTCACAATTCTGAGGTATAAAGTCATAATTACAAGATTTAAAGTCGCAAACTTTTTTCTCGCAATTGCGAGTTTCTATCCTGCAATTCTGACTTTATAACATGCAATTGCGAGTTATATAATCAGAATTGTGAGATATAAACTGTCTTCCCTCACAACAGCACATTGCATGAAATTGCGAGTTTTTATCTCATAATTCTGTCTTTATAACTGTGAGTTCATATCTTGCAATTCTGAGAAAAACTTGTGAGATAAAAACTCGCAATTACCTTTTTTATCTTTTAATTCATTGTGGACACAATAGGTTTTTCAGCTGTTTTAAACATGTTGATGATTCAGAGTCCTTATATAAAATATGATGCTGTAGGCTTTATAGGGTTAATGGTTCTGTTAACAATTTGGAATTCTAGTTTAAATTTGTGTTTTGACAAACTTTGTTTTTCAAATTTTTAAAAATGTAACTGGCTCTGAATAACCAAGTTATTTGATTCCCAACCTTGTGGTTTGTCAGTTTTTCATTCCTGAAAATTTGTGTTATTTTGAGTCGTCTTTTTCATGGCTCTTGGCTTGCTCTGACTCCGTAAACATTGGCCTCCGTCTGTCTCTGTCTCTCTAGAGATTTATGCGAGTGTTTTCAGGTTCACCATTATTTCCATATGGTAGCCAATGTATCACACTCTGTCACAGGTTGACCCAAAGCACACACACACACACACACACACACACACACATTGTCATGCTTGTCAAAGCGAGACACTATAACTTAAGTCTCTCTCTCTCTCTCCCTCTAGGCATGTCCAGGTGCTCCAGTAAACTCCAGGGCTGAGCAGTGTGCAGCATTCAACAGTCAAGAGTTTATGGGACGCGTGTATGACTGGGAGCCTTTCACAGAAGGTTAGAAACGGAAATTGAAGGGGTATAAAGGGAAAAAAGAAGCAATAACAGAGGTGTGGTGGAATATAACCCTGCTACACACCTCTCTGGCATTGTGGAGCAGCATTTGTAGTTTATTGTTTAATTATCAAGTTTACTGGACATCTACTCGCACAACATTTTCCATTTACCTCTTCACTACTGTTCAAAAGTTTGGGGTTAAGTTTTTTGGTAACACTTTATAATAAGTATACAGTAACATAAACATTTTTAAGTCATTTGCAAACTATTAGTTTATATACTGTACTTAAAACAATAATAGACTATATAGTGAATTCTTTATTCATTGTCACTGTAATTAACAAAGTGTTATTGGTTAATTAGCTCATATGTAAAGAATTAGGTAAGGCACAACCGTAGAGAGTTCTCACTTTAGATTAGGTCACAGAAAATCGGAAAATGTCATTAATTAAGTGCCTTGAATCAACCTAATGTATATTGGACATTACTGCTTCTTATTCAGTTTTCCTTAAAATGTTTACAAATACATTAATCACACACATAAATGATTTGTAAATACTTTATTACTATGTACTTATTTTAAATTGTTACTGAAATCTTTTAGAACATTACAAATGACTTTACTGTTACTTTTCATGTATTTAATGCATCCTTGCTGAACAAAAGAATCAATTTCTTTAAAATAAACAACAACAACAACAGCAACAAAAAAACAACCGACTGACCTCAAACTATTGAACTGCACTTTAGCTTCACTTCAGACACAAAACGTGTTTCAAAATGATTCCTTATTAAGATGTCTTTTTGCCTTCCTTCACAAAGAGAGCAAATATATGCAATTCATTGTAATTTGTATATATTTGTTAAATATAAATATGTAAAATCGCAGATGGCTCAGAAGTTGAGAAAAATGTTGATAACTCTATACTGAAAATATCAACTAAATTTTGATTTCATATTACAAAAAAGAAAATAACTTAAATATTTTAGGTTTTGATTACACTTTTATCTAAACTAAACTAAATCAACATGGTGGAGTATTTTCAGTTCTGTTGAACAAGTTTTGCCATTTCTAAACTAATTCTGCAGATTTTACTTCACAATCAACATAGAAATGTGAAAAATGTGCACAGACTCAGTTTAGACTGGCATAACCTTAAACAGTTAGTGATTCTCAGAAAGCACAGAACTAGCAGATAACAAAGAATAAAGGCGGTTTTGAGCGGCTGTAAATGACCTGAGCCTTAAGAAGACAAAGTAGATGTAGAATGAATGAAGGAAGGAGGAGGGGGGTGACCACAGGGGTCATGGGTATTACTGTACAAGCAAAGCGTCTTTGTGAGAGAGAAGGATAGAGAAAGAGAAGTTAAAGAGAAACACAGAGTTAAAAACAGAGGAATGTGTGACGGATCCTTATAAAAGTCACCGAGACTGAACACACGTACCAGACCACGACTATAAATCAACAATACAGAAAGAGTAACGAAAGAAAAAGAGGGAGTTATAGTGGGGAAATCGGATGAGGGAGGAGGAGTCAGAGAGGACAGAGGTTAGGGAGTCATAGCAACCGAATGAAAAATGCTGCTGTTCGGGATGGATGGATGGATGGGATGAAAGGGTCTGTGAATGAGAGGAGAAAGACCTGAATGGAGGGAGAAAGGCCTGAATAGTAAGTGAGAGGCTTGAAAAAGGGGGAAGTGAGGACAGACGTTACTGAAGTGACACCCAATCTACTGCTGAGGAGAGGGAGCCGTCTTGCCCACAGCAGAGGGACTCAAGTGTGCAGGACGCCCTCTCTGACAGATGGCCGTATAGAGGCAACCACAATCTTTAGGACAGAACCTTAAATCTTCAGTTTAGATCCGAGCAGTCTTAAATGTTGATTATAGATTCTTGAGTGTAGAACCTTGAATCTTTAGTTTAGAATCAAGAATCTTGAGTGTAGAACCTTGAATCTTGAAGCTTAAATAGGCCTACTGAGTATAGAATCTTGATTCTGAAGTTTAGAACCCTGAATCTTTAGTTTAGAATCTGTAATCTTGAGTTTTGTATAGAGAATCTTGAGTGGAGAATCTTGAAGCTTAAAAAGGCCTACTGAGTATAGAATCTTAATTCTTGAGTTTAGAACCCTGAATCTTTAGTTTAGAATCTTGAGTTTAGAATCAAGAATCTTGAGTGGAGAACCTTGAATCTTGAAGCTTAAATAGGCCTACTGAGTATATAATCTTGATTTTTCACTATAGAACCTTGAATCTTTAGTTTTGAATCTTGATTCTTCAGTGTAGAACCTTGAATCTTACAGCTTAAATAGGCCTACTGAGTTTAGAATTGAGAATCTTGAGTGTAGAACCCTGAAGCTTAAATAGGCCTACTGAGTATAGAATCTTGATTCTTGAGTTTAGAACCCTGAATCTTGAGTTTAGAATCAAGAATTTTGAGTGTAGAACCTTGAATCTTGAAGCTTAAATAGGCCTACTGAGTATAGAATCTTAATTCTTGAGTTTAGAACCCTGAATCTTTTGTTTAGAATCTTGAGTTTAGAATCAAGAATCTTGAGTGTAGAACCTTGAAGCTTAAATAGGCCTACTGAGTATAGAATTTTGGTTCTTGAGTTTAGAACCCTGAATTTTTAGTTTAGAATCTTGAATCTTGAGTGTCGAACCTTGAATCTTGAAGCTTAAATAGGCCTACTGAGTATATAATCTTGAATTTTCACTATAGAACCTTGAATCTTTAGTTTAGAATCTTGATTCTTCAGTGTAGAACCTTGAATTTTAAAGTTTAAATAGGCCTACTGAGTTTAGAATCAAGAATCTTGAGTGTAGAACCCTGAAGCTTAAGTAGGCCTACTGAGTATAGAATATTGATTCTTCAGTATAGAACCTTGAATCTTTAGTTTAGAATCTTGAATCTAGAGTTTAGAATCGAGAATCTTGAGTGGAGAATCTTGAAGCTTAAAGAGGCCTACTGAATATAGAATCTTGATTCTTGAGTTTAGAACCCTGAATCTTTAGTTTAGAATCTTGAATCTTGAGTGTGGAACATTGAATTTGAATTTAGAATCATGCATACTGAGTTTAAGTTAAGGACACTTAATCTTGAGTTTAGAATCTTCAGATCTTTCCTTCAGATCAGAATCTTGAGTCTTGAGTTTATAACTTTGAATTTAGGATTTTGAATACTGAGTTTAGACACTTGAAACTTAAATTACAATCATGAGTTTAAAATCTTCATCTTGATTTTGGAATTTTTTTTTTGGAAAAGTTTTTTAGTTTAAAAATTTAATCTTGAGTTTCAATTCTTGAGTTTATAACATTGAATCCTGAGAGTAAAACTTTGAATGGAATTATGAACACTGAGTTTAGACACTATTTTGAATTTAGGCTTAAGTCTAGTCCCAGACTAAAATGCATCTTTGAGCTGTTTTAACTGAAAGCAACTTGAAATCTTAAAATATGCCAGTGCCATTGTTTTGTTTCAAGATGCACACTAAGGCTTAATCCTGTCTTAATCTAAGCCCTGTCTGTGAAACAAGGCCCTTGAGTTTAGAATCTTGAATATTCAGTTTAGAACCTCAAATCTGGAGTTTAAACTCTTAAATACTGAATAGAGAATCTATAGTCATGAGTTTAGAATCTTGATTCTTCAGTTTAGAACATTAATATTGTTTAGAATCTTGAATGTGTAATCTTGAGTTTGGAATCTTCAATTTAGAATCTTCAGGTTATGACCTGCAAACTTGAGTTTTATAACCTCAAGAACCTTCAATTTAGAATTGTGGATACTGAATTCAGACACTTGAATCTTGAATTACAATCATGGGTTGAAAATCTTCATCTTGATTCTAGAATCTTCAATCTTGAATACAGAGTGTCGAATATTACATTTTGCATTTAGAATCTTGATTCTTGAGTTTAGAATCTTAAATCTTGAGTGTAGAACCTTGAATTTAGAATCTTAAATACTGAATATAGAATCTATAATCATGAGTTATGCCAGAATATGCCAGTGCCATTGTTTTGTTTCAAGATGCACACTAAGGCTTAATCCTGTCTTAGTCTAAGCCCTGTCTGTGAAACAAGGCCCTTGATCTTAGAATCTTGATTCTTCAGTTTAGAACCTCAAATCTGGAGTTTAAACTCTTAAATACTCAATAGAGAATCTATAATCATGAGTTTACAATCATGATTCTTGAGTTTACAACCCTGAATATTGTTTAAAAACTTGGATTTATAATTTTGAGTTTAGAATCTTCATTTAGATTCTTCAGTTTATAATCTACAAACTTGAGTTTTAGAACCTCAAGAACCTTCAATTTAGAATTGTGAATACTGAGTTCAGACACTTGAATCCTGAATTGACAATTTTGAGTTAAAACATTCAATCTTGAGTTTAGAACATCAAATTTTGAGAAAGGAACCCTTATTTTTGGGTTTGGGTAGATATTTCAGTTAGAAATTTGAATCTTGTATTTAGATCTTTGAACACTGAAGTTATTTGTTGATGAAGTGCGACTAAGGAGTTGTTGCAGGTTCTGTGTTGTTTGTATCTATAGGAGAGTGTCTTTTATTACTAAGCTTTTTCTCATCGTGGTTCTGAGAGTCATTTTGATCTCGCTGCTGCTTCCAGTAATATTCAGTAAATCACTTCTAGATGAGGAAAAGCTTGTGTGACATTAAAGGAATTGTTTTATACAAGGAGAAAGGGATGTGTATTGATTTACGCCAAACATTATAATGCATCGCGCGCCAAGAGGGCGCCAGCTTCAATTTTATTACAAGAAATAATCAACTAATTGAATTCAGATACAATACAATGCCAATATGTGGTTTGGCTCATTTGGTTTTTGGTAAATTTCTGTAGAATGTTTGCTTTGAACTACAGGTCAGTTCAGTCAAACGTGTGTTTAAGTGTAATCAAACCTATAGTGCTTTATTCATTTAGCAAATCCTTTTGTCCAAAGTGGCTTATAAAGGAGGATTGCCTCAGAACGAGTGATTCATCCTGAAGAGATCATGTAACATAAAGTAGGCCAATACACACTTCCTAAATGACTTGGAAAAGTACAAGCTAGAACAGAGATGTAGGTGTGACACTGTGAAATAGTGTTTTATGGTTTAAGGGTAAGAGTGTCAATAGGTGTGAGTCAAATGCATTTCTTGGATGCTACATTAATCTGGATACATTTGAAGACTTCATTTTTCATGTCAAAACGTCTCCCTCCACACTAGCATTTTCATTCATTTACCAGAAGTTTCTTGTCCACACTGAAACATCAGTAAAACACTGAATCATCTTACTGTGCAAATGTAAAACGTAATAAAAGCTTGTATTGGTATTGAGATACCAGACAAAGTAAAGTTCTCACGCTATTCTTCTACCATGATCATTTTGTTAGAAAAATTTTAACAAAGTGGATTTTTTTTTTTTTTTTTTTTTTTGCTTCATCAGAGTGGGATGGCACTTGGTGATTTTTGTCGCATTAGCTATGTGAACACACACACAAAAAAAGGGGTGACACTCTAAATTGAAAAATAGACCCCCCCCCCCAGTAAAAAGAAAGAACACCAAGGAAGAGGTTACACAGGAGTACAAAACAGACACAACCACAAACACACACTCTCACACACACACAGACACACACAACACACTTTTATTCACACAAATGAACCGTTGTGGCTGTAACAATATGGTAAAATTGAGCTATAAGATCATATCAGACCAAGATTTATTAAGCTGTGATAAAACATACCTGTTCATTTTTGTTGTTTTTTGATGTTATGTGTAACAAAATGTCCTCTCCTTTGTTCAGGTTTGACTGTAGTAAAAATTAATGCAAAACTGACACTTCAAATCAACATTTCAAACAAACAAAATCTAAACCTTGACAAAAAGTAGTCTTCAAGAATGTCTAAGTATAAATCCAAATATACATCTTAATAAAAATTAAGTAAAAAGTATTTGTCTAAAAAACACTAGATAATTTATAAGCCACTTTATATAGAACTGTATAGGAATCTAGTGGTTACATAAGTTTTTCCTTTGCATTTTTCACATACAGACAGCATTGTCAAAATGATCCCCCTTACACATGGATCCACGAAAATGATTAAAAATGCTGCCAGGCGAGTAGTTGTAAAGCAGTGCTTCCCAAACTGTGGGCCGCGGTCCCCCGGTGGGCCGTAGCGGTATTGCAGGGGGGCCGTAGCTAGTCCAAATCAATATATTAAAATATTTAAAATATTCCAATTGTTCTAAAATTAGATTTTTTTGAAAGTATGTAAGATTAGTGTTATGGATTTAAATATATTTGTAACGAATGTTTAGTTCTCATAATTCACATGAAATTCTTACAAACTTGTTAATAAATGTATTTGTAGGTAAATGTCGGTACATATTTTTTAACGGCGGGGTCGTGGAGCTTTTGCAATGTTTTTGGGGGGCCTTACCCCTCTTAAGTTTGGGAAGTTCTGGTTGTAAAGGAACACTACGCACCTATAGACTGAACAAGTAATACTTATATGCATGTTGTCACCATTTTCACAAATTCACGTTTTTGTCGTTTACACAGAGATGGTAATGGTATAGTTTTCAAAAAATTGCAATTTGTAACCCGTTTTCAAACGTTTGCGTCAAGCCACCAAACCACATTAAAAAGTTTTCATAAACGGCCCCTAAAATGTAATTGCTTTGTTTTGACCCAGAACAGCAATTGACCCGCCCCCTTTAGTAACTGTTGCTCTCACTCCACGCATCATGTTCTCACTCAGTGAAAAATTCATCCTAGAGAAAGAGGACACTGACAACGCGTCGACAGACAAGACACAGCAGTGTCGTTTAATGTGTCGTGACAGATCACTGTAGCTCCTCGTGAACCGATCATCTCTTCATACTAGTTCATTCATAGCATCAAATAAACATGAATGAACATCAGAAGGAATGTTGTTTCAAGCGCGGAAAGACACACAATTTTTCAAGTTCAAGTTCAAACGTTAATCTACTAACTCCCCTGACTGCTTTGTTGGACAAAATGGCGGATCCGGGGTTATGATTGGTTAGATCGCCTGTCAATCAAACTCCCAGCAAAGGGTCCATTGCAAATAAATATTCTGCCACTTTTACAGATTTGTAATATGAAGATTTTGCAAAGTAACATTTAACATTAGCAAAACGTTGAAAGTGAATAGCACATAGCAGGTACATATTGGTATAAACATAAATATCTGTACAATATGCATTAGATGACTAAACGTGCATCATCGTCTCATTTTTCACTGTCTACAGTACAATTTATCTTCTAAAAGATTCGATTTTGCAGGGCAAAAACTTTGTCTCAGTGTGGATGGAAGACCAAAACATATGCAAATATATCAGGATTAGTGTAGACGTTGCCAAAAATAGAAGTGAAAGCTTAAAACTGAACAATGTGGCAGCACAGACCAGACGTAGGTATGGATGTCATTCGGTGTCGGATGTAGTTTACTTTTCTACAAAATTCATTGTGGAAAGTTCAGTATTGACCAGGGTCCAGCATCAGACACAGTTCAGTGTGGGACAAAGCTAAGCAGCACGCAGAGCTCAGCATCAGACAGGGTTCAGTATCAGGAAAAGTTCAGTGTAAGAATTTCGTTACACTGAAATGACAGAGACATCCACAACTCTGTTTCTAATCTGTCCTGAAACTGCTTTTATGTAGAAATGAAATCAAAACAAACGCACGCAGGGGTATTCAGGCCATGAGCTGTTGTGAAAGAGGCCTCAGTGTGACAAGGCGACACGGGGACTGTGTGTTTGTGCTGTGGTGTAGGAGGTACAAGAATGTGCTTCGATTTATTAGAAGTAAAACTGTTGTAGGTTCCAGCAGTTATGTGAGCTATTGTTGGACAGGACATTGGGGGTTTGGCTGTATACTGTGTGTGTGCGTGCGCACGCTTTTGTTTTGCTGTCCCTTGGAGATCATTTTTTGGCCAGCTCAACTCTAAAGATCATTATGTGATCGTGTGTGTGTGCTGTAATTGTTACTGCATGGCGCTGCTGTGCAGTTCTGTGTATGAATTGGCTTGCTCTCAGTGTGCCAGGGGTTTTTAAGGGCTACTCTTAAGAAAATATCCATTGAAAAATTGAATTACAAAAAGTTACAAAAAGTAATTTACTGAAAATCTTGACACCCATCCTAGTTCTCTTTGGTGCGTTCATGAGCGATGTCCAATATAGGAACAAATTATCCTCTATTGTTGGATATTTTCTATGAATTAGTTCACAAAGTCATTTTAAATGACTGTTCAGACTGATCTACTTCACTGGAGGGGAAGTTTTTTAGTCAATAATTACTTAACCCTTATGTGCTGTTCGGGATGTTTTCATCCACTATGGGGAATTTTTGAGTCTTAATTTGGCCATAACTTTCTCCGTGTTTCAGCAAATGGAATGATTTTTGGTGACAAATCTTATTTTGACACATATTTTGGGAAAATGCTTTGAAAATGTTCAAAAACTCAACAGTACTCTGTGGGCAAATTCACTACCCTTTCGTTATGATTTTAACTGCTTTAAAAATGTATCAGATAAATATTTTTTTTCAAATTTTTTTGCTTAAATCTATTAATCAACCTCAGTCTTGATCAAAACTACTAAATTAAAAAAAAAAATCAGGATTTTAACTCTTTAATTGCCAAATTCATAAATGATGTCACTGATTTGGGAAAAAACGTGTCAAAGATTAGAAACAACATTGGCTTTGATGCGTTGTTAGTTTTTGTGCAGCATCAGATTTTAATGTTTTAAAGAGTTAAAATCCTGATTTTTTTTTTTTTTAAATTTAGTAGTTTTGATCAGGACTGAGGTTGATTAATAGATTTAAGCAAAAAAATTTGAAAAAAATATTTATCTGATACATTTTTAAAGCAGTTAAAATCATAACGAAAGGGTCGTGAATTTGAACAATGCACAAGGGTTAAATTTGGTTTGTTCCTCACAAAAAGCATGCAAATTACACATTTTTATGCTGCAGCCGCTTTGGGCCTTATTCATGAAATAATTTTGTGTAAATCGTTCAGAAAGCCGTCGAGATGTAAATTTCCAGATTCATGAAAGTGTTTGTATTTTCAAAATGTTAGTTGGTACGAAAGAAATATACACCTGTACAAATGGTGCGTAAAACATCCAAACATTTTGTGTTCTATATGGCAAATTGATGACACTTTATTTTAGTAACACAATAATATTTCATGAGTTTGTTTGTCCATATAAGTTAAGTATGGTGACCCATACTCGAAATTGGTGCTCTGCATCCAAGTGCACACACACAGCAGTGAGTAGTGAACACATGCACACACAGTGGGCAGCTATTGGGACAGCGCCCAAGGAGAAATTAGGGGTCAAAGGTGGAGAGAGGTTGTGCATTCACTATCCCCACCTTCAATTCCTGCCGGTGTGAGAATCGAACCGGCAACCTTCAGGTTACAATCCCGACTCCCTCGCCATTAGGTCACAACTACTCTAGCTAAATATGGCTGACGTTTGCCCTATTTATGAACTTATTAACATACTAACAAATCTGATGTTTACGAAATATTTGTGATTCTGGAAGAGAGTTTTCGGGAAGGTCCCATTTACATGCAAATTACTCATAATGTATTCATATATTTACGAAAGTTTCTTGAAAGAGACCCAGTGTCTTTCTGAAGCTTCAGTCCCATCTTTATTATTCATTTTAACCCTGTAAAGCCTGACATATGAAATAATAAAATAAAACAATTAAATAAATGGAAGTTTATTGACCATTTTGACAACATACCCCCCCCCCAAAAAAAAAAAAGTTTTTTTTTTTTAAATATCATATTTGATACATCAGACTTATGACTCATATTATGATATAGTGAGAATATAGAGTTCATATTCGAGAAGGAAAAAACACTTTTTATTAATAGGCTTAAAGGCACAGTATGTATTTTTTTCGCCGCTAGGGGTCGCTAAAGTCTTCAGAACAATAACAAAGGCGTAGATTGATGACGCAGTGAATGAGTGGAACATGGAACTTGTCGTCATGCCGATGGATCTAATAATGTTTATGGATGAGTGAATGCATGTTTTAACATGACTGTGGTATGAAGCAGGACGTGGACGAGAATCGCGGGCGCGATTACTAATGAGAGACAGATATCAGAGACACACGCGAGTCCCGGGGATAAAGGACAGAGGACATTTCATTCTACCGAACTACTCATAAGTGCTGAAATATTACTCATACAGGTCAGTTTAACAGTTTAACAATTTAAAACAGTGCGGTAACGCAGCGCTGTTTCACTTGGTCTATCGTTTCACTATCATATTAAACTGTATTTGAGTGTGTTGAAAGTTGTAACGTTATTCTGTGCATTAGTGTGTTTGCTGTATGAGACTCAACAGTAAGATAGATCAACATTAGATTATCATAATGATGATATTCTAACACTTCATCGAGTTGAGCTATATAACATTGATTAGTCTTATGTAGTCTACATTTGCTTACCTTGTCTAATAACCTGCAAGAGCGTCTCTGTCAAGTTAAAGTTCGTCATAAAGCTCTCATAACATCGAAAACTCCACGCCGATATTGATCCTCGTTTTATTTCTGCTTTTGTCCCAAAGTTTGCTTGCCGTGGTCCATAATGTTTGAACAAAACAACTGCGTGCCGCTAGCCGTTACGCAGCTGTCCATGTCTGTTGCCATGGTTACTATGCAGTACAAGCGGAAACCAGGGATAACGCAGATATTACGTCATTGACAGGCGACAAGTGACAAGGGAAGGACGGGCACTATTTAAAATTGTGAATTTCTCTGAATTTACGAGTTCTTGTAAACATTTAGGATAATGCAAGTACACAACTGAACGAAATATACACTATGCAAGTGGTTTTTGGATATTTTAATATTGAAATCTTACATATTGTACCTTTAAACTGAGCAAAAATATGCAATTTGTTGCAGACGCTGATATTTATATGGCAAAAAAGTAAGATGAAATTGTAATGTATATGCAGTGTAACCCAGTGAGATAGTTACATAAAATCATATTAATATCAGTTGCCACTCTGTATCTTCCAATAATATGTTTTAGTAAGATGATATTTAAGTGCCTAATTTTATGATCAAACTCTGTATAAAAACATATGCTGATAATTGAGAGATGAAAAATAAACGTTCCTCAAAAGCCTGATGGACCATGTTTGATACTCACATTTTGATGATGATGATGATTTTACTAAAAATGATCAAACAAATCAAAGTTGCTTCGGTCCAGTAAGTGTTCATTTTGAAATATTACCAACAACATCAAAATTATTCTTATGTTTACTTTATAAAATCAGGAACGTTTTCACAGCAAAAACACACGTGAATCACAAGCTGAAGGGTGGAACCTTTTTACATTGTACTAAAAGGCTTTTAATTTTCTAAAAAAAAAGTAAAAATGATCAATCAGATGACAGAACGCATGTAGTAGATTGTGTGCAACAAAGTTTGATCATTTAGAGGTCTTAGAATTTTGTATTAAATATGATACCGTGGACTTTATAGGGTAAGATAATGTGAGGTTACAGTGTGATCAGTACAAGTCTTCAGAATTTCTTCTTTTTTGTTCTATGCAAGAAATAAAGTTATGTGGTTTTGGAGAAGAATGAAGGTTAAATTGTTGGGTGAACTATCCCTGTAAGAGCTTGAAGGAGAGCTGGAGGGAGATCCAAGTGAACGAGGAGAAAGAGATCGTGCATGAAACCTCGCTCGTTTAGTTCTCGCTAAACATTCCCTCCTTTCGTTTTCCTTGCGTTGGTCCAAATCCCTAGCTGTCTTATTCGTCCCCTGCCAAACTCTCTCCACCCAGCTCAGAGATTATTAGAGATCGGGATGTGTTGAATAAACGGTGTTTACCGAGGAGTCAGAGCAGTGTGATAGTGGACGGGGTGGGGACGCGGAGGGAAAACTGTAAACAAAGTTTTAGGGGAGTTGAGAAGGACAGCCGTTTGACTGGCCAGAGCGAGCGAGAGAGATTTAGGGAAGGATGGCAGAGACAGAGATGGAGAAACATCTGTGTTTGTGAGAGAGACGTGTGGACTATGATCAGAATAGTAGTTAAATTCTCTGTGACCACACTTACACCTGGAGGTCCTCCTACACTTACTATTTTTACAGCATGTAGATTATATAATATGCACATTATATGCAAAAATAACATAAAACACGTGCAGTGGATGCTTTCCAGGAATATAGTGCACTTTGGTGTCCTGTTACAGAGGCATTGGATTAACATGTAATGAAAATCAGCTTGTTTAATAATGTGTTAGTGTTGACTGAATTGTTCAAGCTCAGCCTTTCATTTACATTTATGCTTTCATGAATCATTTACACTTATGATTCAAAGCAACTTGCATTGCATTCAAGGAACACTGTTTCCAGCTCATGTATTTCCTGAGAATCAAACCCTCGACCTTGGCGTCGCTAATGTTTGAGCTACAGGAATGTCAATTCCTGTTAATCAAGTTGTTGTAAGAATAAACTACAAAAAACTGCAAAAAGAATACACTGTAAAAAAATCCAACAAATTTTTAATGTATGAGAAATATATATTTAACATATAAACATGTTTAACTAAAATCTGGCTTCAACTGTAGCCCCTGTTGAATGAATCATTTCATTATTGCATTGTCTGTGTTTATTGTTGTGGGTGGGAGGGGGAATTGAAACTATTCAGACAAATGTCAGACTGTAATAGTCACAGAACTTGTATAATATGATTTTGAATATTTAATTTAACATTTATGAGTGTTAAACACCTTTTTACAGACCAAATTTTGAAAAAAAAAACATTTTAAGAGTTTCACGCCCTGTTTATACTCTATTTGTGCGTAGTGTCAGTAAAGTTAAGATATTTTCACACAAAACTGAACTGACTTTAATGGACCTGAAAATTCTGTCATTAATTACTCGCCCACACCTGTAAGACCTTCATTCATCTTCAAAACACAAATTAATAGTTAATCATTTTTGATGAAATCCGATGACTCAGTGAGGCTCTATTGCCAGCAAGACAATTAACACTTTCAGACGCCCGGAAGGGTAATAAAACATATTTAAAATAGTTCATGTGAGTACAGTGGTTCAACCTTAATATTATAAAGCGACGGAAATACTTTTTAAAAAAACAAAATAACGACATTTCAACAATATCTAGGGATGGCCGATTTCAAAACACTGCTTTGAAGCTTTTAAATCATTTGTTTCGAATCAGTGGTTCAATTCGCGTATCAAACTGCCAAAGTCACGTGAACTATTGACATTGCGAAACACTTATGACGTAATAAAGCCTCGTTTACTAAAATCATGTGACTTTGGCGCGCTGAACCACTGATTCAAACTAAATATTGCTGACAAGTCATAATTTAGTTTTTTGTCACGCAAAAAGTATTCTCGTCGCTTTATAATATTAAGGTACTCACTTAATTACTCACATGAACTGCTTTGTCAGTTTTCAGTAAGTAGTAAGCTAGTATTTCATTGTGAAAAGCACTGGAGTGTGTCATCTGTCTAAAATCTTAATCCTGACTCTGTGAGCCTTCCTTCTGTAAGGAGCACACCACCTTTAATAGCTGCGTCCTGCAAGAAGCCTGCGTAGGATGAGGAGTGTGTGTTTTTGATCAAACCGCCTTTGATCAGTAAATCTGGGCTCGTCTTTGTATAACCTCTTCCCACTCTGTCGGCTTTTACATCCAAAATGTCTGAAAATGTGTCTGTTTTATTTTTTCTGTGGGTAGGCCAGGTTTCATTATATAACTCACACCACTAACTCTTGTTTAGCCAATCGCAGCAACACAAATTTTAATTTACCTTTATTTAAGCAATAGTAATAATAATAAAAAACATGAATATGCCCAAACACAGTTACATATTACATATAGTTACCATATTCTTTCTGTCTAAACTATGGCTATTCAATTAAAGTTCCAAGAGGTCTGGTCTCCTTATTTCGTTTCCAGACAACACTTTTGTGCTATAGTTTTAAATTTCCATCTGGGCAGCAGTAGTTATTTGCAAAAGAAAAAACATAAACAGTCAAAATAGTCAACAAAGATAAGATATCAAACCCAGAAGGCCATGTGACAGAAAAGATACTGTTTGAGGGTTCAGGCTTGTAGTTCAGGCATGTATGTAGAGATTTAAAAAAAATTGTATTTGCTGCATTGGAAATGACCCTGAGTCCTTGTGGTGTGTACTGCTCCGTTGTTTTGATGTGCTGTTCACTTTGAACTGTAGAAAAGGTAAAATGGTGCTACCATTGTGATAATATCTTAAAGTCCGGTTGGAACCAGACTCACATCGTTCAAGTGGGATTCGAACCAGAATTGCCAGCATGGGAGGCGGGCATGCTAACAAGGATGCTGAAAACTGCAGCCTCTGGCTTACCTCTTGATGCCAGGGAAGTGAGGTTTACTCGCACAGCTCTTAATAGCACTCACCTCACTAAACCTCACTCTCATCAGGGTCACGGCACCAATGTAACCCCTCTGGTTCTATTTTCACTGACTGCTCCGAGAAGAATTCAAATTAGCGTTTCTGACATGGGAGACTGGTGTGCTAACATAAACACAGAAGACCACAAAGCGGCATACGTTAGCATGTCTCTTGAGGCCATGGAGTGAGGTTTACTCGCACAGTTCTTACTAGATGGCTTCCTTTACACTCCCCTAGCTAAACCTCCCATCAGGGTCACGGCACCAATGTAACCCCTCCAGTTCTACTCGAATCGCTCCGAGCGGGATTCAAACTAACATTTCCGACATGGGAGGCTGGTGCAGTAACAAGGATCCTGAAGGCCACAGCCTCTAGCATCAGTTGCTAGCACACCTCTTGAGGCCAGGGGAGTGAGGTTTTACCTCCACAGCTTTTACTAGCTGGCCTGCATTACATTCACCTCCCTAAACCTCACTCCCATCCGGGTCACGGCACCAGTGTAACCCCTCCAGTTCTACTCGCACTGCTCCGAGAAAAATTCAAATTAGTGTTTCTGACATGGGAGACTGGTGTGCTAACATAAACACAGAAGACCACAAAGCGGCATACGTTAGCATGTCTCTTGAGGCCATGGAGGAAGGTTTACTTGCACAGTTCTTACTAGATGGCTTCCTTTACACTCCCCTAGCTAAACCTCCCATCAGGGTCACAGCACCAATGTAACCCCTCCGGTTCTACTCGCATCGCTCCAAGCGGGATTCAAACTAACATTTCCGACATGGGAGGCTGGTGCACTCACAAGAATCCTGAAGACCACAGCCTCTAGCATCAGTTGCTAGCACACCTCTTGAGGCCAGGGGAGTGAAGTTTTACCTCCACAGCTCTTACTAGCTGGCCTGCATTACATTCACCTCCCTAAAAATCACTCCCATCCGGGTCACGGCACCAGTGTAACCCCTCCAGTTCTACTCGCACTGCTCCGAGAAGAATTCAAATTAGCGTTTCTGACATGGGAGACAGGTGTGCTAACATAAACACAGAAGACCACAAAGCGGCATACGTTAGCATGTCTCTTGAGGTCATGAAGTGAGGTTTACTCGCACAGTTCTTACTAGATGGCTTCCTTTACACTCCCCTAGCTAAACCTCCCATCAGGGTCACGGCACCAATATAACCCCTCCGGTTCTACTCGCATTGTTCCGAGGGGGATTCAAACTAACATTTCCGACATGGGAGGCTGGTGCACTAACAAGGATCCTGAAGACCACAGCCTCTAGCATCAGTTGCTAGCACACCTCTTGAGGCCAGGGGAGTGAGGTTTTACCTCCACAGCTCTTACTAGCTGGCCTGCATTACATTCACCTCCCTAAACCTCACTCCCATCCGGGTCATGGCACCAGTGTAACCCCTCCAGTTCTACTCGCACTGCTCCGAGAAGAATTCAAATTAGCGTTTCTGACATGGGAGACTGGTGTGCTAACATAAACACAGAAGACCACAAAGTGGCATACGTTAGCATGTCTCTTGAGGCCATGGAGTGAGGTTTACTTGCACAGTTCTTACTAGATGGCTTCCTTTACACTCCCCTAGCTAAACCTCCCATCAGGGTCACGACACCAATGTAACCCCTCCGGTTCTACTCGAATCGCTCCGAGCGGGATTCAAACTAACATTTCCGACATGGGAGGCTGGTGCAGTAACAAGGATCCTGAAGACCACAGCCTCTAGCATCAGTTGCTAGCACACCTCTTGAGGCCAGGGGAGTGAGGTTTTACCTCCACAGCTCTTACTAGCTGGCCTGCATTACATTCACCTCCCTAAACCTCACTCCCATCCGGGTCACGGCACCAGTGTAAGCCCTCCAGTTCTACTCGCACTGCTCCGAGAAGAATTCAAATTAGCGTTTCTGACATGGGAGACTGGTGTGCTAACATAAACACAGAAGACCACAAAGCGGCATACGTTAGCATGTCTCTTGAGGTCATGGAGTGAGGTTTACTCGCACAGTTCTTACTAGATGGCTTCCTTTACACTCCCCTAGCTAAACCTCCCATCAGGGTCACGGCACCAATGTAACCCCTCCGGTTCTACTCGAATCGCTCAGAGCGGGATTCAAACTAACATTTCCGACATGGGAGGCTGGTGCAGTAACAAGGATCCTGAAGACCACAGCCTCTAGCATCAGTTGCTAGCACACCTCTTGAGGCCAGGGGAGTGAGGTTTTACCTCCACAGCTCTTACTAGCTGACCTGCATTACATTCACCTCCCTAAACTTCACTCCCATCCGGGTCACGGCACCAGTGTAACCCCTCCAGTTCTACTCGCACTGCTCCGAGAAGAATTCAAATTAGCGTTTCTGACATGGGAGACTGGTGTGCTAACATAAACACAGAAGACCACAAAGCGGCATACGTTAGCATGTCTCTTGAGGCCATGGAGTGAGGTTTACTCGCACAGTTCTTACTAGATGGCTTCCTTTACACTCCCCTAGCTAAACCTCCCATCAGGGTCACGGCACCAATGTAACCCCTCCGGTTCTACTCGAATCGCTCCGAGCGGGATTCAAACTAACATTTCCGACATGGGAGGCTGGTGCAGTAACAAGGATCCTGAAGACCACAGCCTCTAGCATCAGTTGCTAGCACACCTCTTGAGGCCAGGGGAGTGAGGTTTTACCTCCACAGCTCTTACTAGCTGGCCTGCATTACATTCACCTCCCTAAGCCTCACTCCCATCCGGGTCACGGCACCAGTGCAACCCCTCCAGTTCTACTCACACAGCTCTGAGGGGGATTCAAACTAGCGTTTCTGGCATGGGAGGCAGGTGCCAGTTTAACCATTGTTTTATCATTTCAAGCTGAACAAAATTATTTTTGTGAAATGTTTTGCCTGCACTGTAAAAAGTGGCAACCTGCAATTGTTACCTAAAAGAGCTATTTCTACCTGATTTAACTCATAAAAATTAATTTTAGTGAATGTATGTATTTAGGCTGATTCTTTGATGTTAAATAATATTTTTGACTTGAATAAAAGCTAGTTAATTTAGATGTCTTTAGTTAATTAAGATCTTTTCAGTGCGCATGAGGCTTAAATGTCCAGTTTTCATGGTCACTGTGTCTCGCGCACACACTCTTCTTCTGGCATTCCATTTCTTTCTTTTGGTCTTTCTGTATATCCCTCTTTCCCTGAACAGATTCCTCTCTCATCCTGTGCTGTTCTTTCTTTCTCTTGTCTTCCTGTCTCGTGCACTGGTTCTCTCTCTGAGTTTGTTTAGAGACAGAGATAGTGGGGAAGTATATTTAGTCTGAACAGACTCCATGTCTGCACACCAGAGAGAGAGAGAGAGAGCGACAGAGCAAGAAAAAGTGCGATGAAGATAATTCTTCTACACTTTTGCTTTTGCCCTTCTTTAAATTAGACCTTTTGTGTCCAATTTGTTTAGCTTTTTTATTATTATTTAAATTTATTTTTATTTCTTCTGTATTTTTCTCTCTGTCTTTCTCTGTGACTGTTTCTCTTTCTTTCTCTCTCCCCCCCCATTGTCTCCACCATAATCTCTCAAAGATAACTGTGACGGAATGGGAAAAGACAGGCTTGGAATCTCTCGCTCTTTTGTCAGTGTCAGCTGATCCTGATAGACAGACAAACAGAGAAAGTCTCACGTAACCCGACCTTTGACTATCAGCACAATGTCTGGTCCACATTACAACCTTTTATGGGTAAGAACCACCCACTTAGACAGGAAGAGAACTAATCTGACTGACATGTAAAGGAACCAACCACAGTTTGTTTTTAATGTTTATGTGCTGTTTAGGGGCAGCGTTATCTGAAATCTGATCACGGCACAATAACCGACCAGCATTAAAACAATGTATTTAAATAATGTCACATCTTTATGAGCTGAACAAATCCAGAAAATATGTAAAGACTCTGTTATCAGAATTTCTGCCTATACAAAAATAACTTCCTCGCAGACAATGCCATGAAATATACGATTCTGCTTGTGAAGATCTATGTTATGCAAAAGAGATTTGTAGATTTGGAGGCAGGTTTACTAAACAAGGCAAATTAGTATTAGACCCAGAGCATGTGAGCAGAGTGGGTTTAATGTTAAGTGTCCGATGGAGATGATAAATATGCAAAAATTTCCAAAACAAAAGTATTTATTAAGTAAAACAAATTCCTCAGGTACTCCTCAGGTATGAAGGCAACATAACAGCATGAAGGTTTTCACTACCACTGGCCCTTGATGTAATTTACTAAACCTTGTCAAGTCCATTGATAGTGCTTCAATGAAAAAATAGGGCACAATATACTGCAGATGAATTTTCCATATTGATTGTTTTTATTACATTGCTGCTTGACAAAGTCCCTGTGGCCTGGTTTCACAGACAGGGCTTAGATTAACCCAGGATTAGGCCTTAGTTCAATTAGGACATTTAAGTACCTTTTATCAACAAACCTTAGAAAAACATTACTGATGTGCATCTTGAGCAGTTTTGGGCTAACGCATTACAAGTAACTTGAGTTAGGTAATCAGATTACTTTTTCAATTTACAACAAAATATCTAAATTACTTTTTCAAATAAGTAACGCAAGTTACTGATTTCACATGTATTGACTGACAGCTCTCCTGTTGTTAGGATTACCGGCTAGAGTGCCTTTTAATAGCCACCAGAGGGCACTCCACTTCGAACTATTGTCTCACCATCGGACTCCATTTCCCACAATGCAGCACACAGGAACTAATCACACACACATGCACACACTGCACTTCCCAGAAGTCCTGTGTCTTGTCACTGATCACCCCCAGCCAGCTGTTTTACCTAGACTATTTAAGAGACACTGCCCAGTACACATTGCGAGGTCTTGTTTTCCTATGGTTGCAATTCTGAGTGTTTATACCTGTCTTGTCTTCCTGTCGTGATCCTGTCTGTTTCCTGCTGTTGATGATTCTTCTCTGCCTGCCTTTTGGACTGTTTGCTTTGCTTTACCGGACTATGATAACTTACTGCCTGTCTTGACCTACTGCCTGCCTAACCACCACGATTCTGCCTATCCTCTGCCATTCCTGTTTGCTGTTGTTTTACCATTGCCTGTTTGACTATGTTTTCATTGTTAATAAAGCCTGCACCTGGATCTACACCTGGATCTACAAAAAAAAAAAAAGTAACTAAGTACCGCAATTAGTTACTTTTTTGGGGAGTTACGCAATATTGCAATGCATTACTTTTAAAAGTAACTTTCCCCAACACTGATCTTGAGACAAAACAATTACACAGACATATTTTACGATATGTTAGTGCAAATTGCTTTCACATTAAACAGTTCAAACATGCATTTTAGTCTGGGATTAGTTTAAGCCTTGTCTGTGAAACCGGGGGTCAGTGTTCTTACTGGTGGACATCAGCCAATCAGATTTGAAAGTACTCTTTGTGCGCATTAGTGAACAGACCATTGATCAGCTGAGACTGGAAATGGAGTGATAGATTAGAGGGCAAAGAACAGATCAATGACCTTTAAAGATGGACTGATAAGCTTGGGCCTGTTTTGTTCAGCAGATGCTGAAGTTGCAAACTATGTGTTACTGTATGATTGCATGTACTGCAGAAGGTGCTTGTGTGTTACTTGGTTACTGGTCCAAATCAAATGAGCTAAAGTCTGTGTGACATTCACAGGATTCCCACAGCCACAGAAAGCCAGGAGGTATCAGAGAGTTTTAGAATTATGATTTCCAGACAAGCAGATAAAATCCTAATGTGGCAAGTTTCAAGTGTGGGTTTAATTTGTGTTAGTAAACACCAGTAATAATGACTGTTTCCTGTGTTTGTGAATGATGGAGGTTTTGATCATGACATTGATTGGCTGTAATTAATAGCTCAGGACTGTGTTGTGTTTGTGAGACGGAAGCAGCTCGGGATTCAACTAGGTTCATAAAGAGGACGGATACAATGGAAAAAAACAAGCAGTTTTCAAGAAAGAGTTTCTTTCATGAGGGTTCATGATGATAAAGTATTTATGAAAGTACCCATATTATACTTTTTCATGGAACTGTTTATTTCCAACGGACGTCCGGCAGTGTTATTTTAATATTATTTATATGCTATTAGAGTGTTTATTCATCTTTTAAAATTGCTTTTATTTTTATAGTTTGTGTTATGTGCTTTTGTCATTTTTAATATTTTTGTTTAGCTTTAATTTATTTTTATTTCAGTTTTACTTTGTCATTTTAGTACTTCAACTTAAGCATATATATTTTTTATTTTCAGATTTTTTTCAGATTTTTTATTTTCATATTTCATTGATTGAATATTTGTATTTTATTTAATTTCATCTTCATTTCAATTAAAGAATCAACCATTTTTAATAGTTGACGTCCACCCATGTGGCCCATAAACTCACCAACTGACCCTTTTCCATTTTATCTCTGACCCTTGAAATTAGGAAGGATGTACTGCACCTTTTAATACTTCTAATTGAAGATGAGGTTTGTTATAATTGGCTAACCTTTATTTGCAAATGGTGTGACCCCAGCAGAGTTGTTAAATACTGATATGTTATAACACTATGTGTGATTCATGATATGTAAGCATTCATATGTTAATAAGTGCATGGTTGTGACACCAATACTGTGGCGATTTCTGAATGGCTCATTTTTGCAGCTGATTTTCAATAAATGGTTTGGGTGGGAGTTATTAATGTCATAAACATCATCTTCTTACATAAAGAGAGACATCTAATAAAGTGCAAAAATTTGTTACAATGTGTAAATCTAATGTGAAATACCATTGAATCAGGTTTTTATCTGTTTTTCTCTCGCAGTGGGTCTGGAGCAGCAGTGTGAGTTGACTTGTCGTCCAGTCGGGTACCGCTTCTATGTGCGGCAGGCGGAGAGGGTACAAGATGGAACGCCGTGCGCAAATAACACACCCAATGATGTGTGTGTGGGAGGACGCTGTCTGGTGAGAAAACAGTCCGACATGCACAAAAATGAAAGTAACATCATCACCGGAAAGAGGTCTGACATGAACGCCCTCAGCAATTCTGTTCAGAGTTAAATCTGCTACATTTTTGTCTTGGAATTGTGAGATCTGTAGATCTACCCCTGTGAAAAAGAATTACATTCGAGCGTAGTTTTAAAAAGAGTTTTGGAAATTCTTTAAAAGAAATGTTGTTCATTATTAGTTCATGTTAATTAATGCAGTTAACTAATGAACCTTATTGGAAAGTGCTACCAAGAAAGTATATGTAATGTTTTTGGACACTTAAATGAATATCTGTTATAGTTTAAATTTATATTAAATGCAATTAGTTGAACTTAAGAGTGCTTTTTGACCCACTTAAGTACATCTTTATATATTATATATATTATTATTTTTAAAAATGGTGTGTAAATGTACTGTTGAATGTACTCACAAGCATTATTGAAACTTCTATTTCATGTTTTTAAATATATTTGTAGGAGAATTGCACATTTATAATGATGAAATTGAAATATATTAACTTTAAATGTAAGTAAGCAATCGTGAATTATTCACTGCTTCGCATCATGCCTAACAACGCCCTTCAGCCGTGACTTATTCAAGACACAGCACTAGCCTTGAGGACATTATTACTTTTATAAAACGGTTACCACACAATATAAATATTAAAGCCAAAAATATGTCAATGCTACTTTCATGAAGTAAAATCAGTAAATGCCTTCCTTCCGCCGGAAAAAATAGTCTCCGACCGTGAACAGCAACGGAAGTTACATTATAACGCCATTAGATGGCGGGAAAGACTCTTTATGAGTGTGTCAGTCAGTAGCGAAGACTTTTGTATTGAAAAGACATAATACAGTAAGCTTCAATGAACAAAATCAATTGAGAACAAACAGTTTCAGAATCAAGGACAGGAACTAACCGTTTTATAATATCAAATAACAGTAACTAACTAACAAAATAAAATAACTTACTTAATGAAATTGTCTTAAGTGTCTTTTTAAGTGGCCTTTTATTTTGTTAAAATAGTAATTACAGTTTTAAAAACTATATTTTTAAGATTTGAAGCACAATACAAATGCACATTCAGTACAATTAAGCACACTTCTTTTTCACAAAGGTAGAATCTGATGTTCTTTCTTGTCATCCTCATGTATTCATATTAACCACAAGCCTCTTTCCTCCATCTGTCTGTCAGAGTGAGGGCTGTGATGGTGTGTTGGGCTCAGAGTTGGTTCAGGATCGCTGTGGCGTGTGTGGCGGTGAAGACGGCACCTGCGAGAGGTTCACAGGAAGTTTCCTGAACACAAGCGTTCCGCTGGGTTACTACAAAATCCTGGATATCCCTCCCGGAGCCACAGCTATCAACATCACAGAGAGACGAGCCAGTCCAAACTATTTAGGTATGAAGTACGAACTCTGTGTGTGGGGGTCAAGTTTGGACCAAATATCTGCTCTAAGGATAAAAACTAAAATCAACTCAACTGTGGGAAGCAGCCAGTTGTCCCCTTAAGGAAATGTATAATTATATATATATATGTTACTAAATGTCTTAAAGGGATCCTTTTATACTTATTTTCACATTTCTTTAGTGTGTAATGTTTTTTGAGCATAAAAATTTCGACACACAAAGTTACGACACACGAGTCAAGTTATTCTCTATATCAGTGTCACTGTTTCTGAACTCCCTGAAACGCCTCCATTGTAGTCTTGAGTTTAATTCCGGGAACTAACAAGTCACAATATTCCTCATTTAAATAGTTCCCGCCCAAGGGGTACGAAAAAAAGGGGCAGGGCCTGGTTGAGTTAGTAGTGTGTGAAACTCATAGTTATGGTAAGGGGCGGGACATCACAACACACTGATCCAGCTGACCAATCAGAGCACATTGCACTTTTCGGAAGCTTCATACAGACAGGAAGTAAGCAGAGCGTTACTCAGACTGAGAAGAGAAGTGCTACAAAAATGTTAAATGTGAAAAATAATCAGTCTGAGTAACAGACTGTTGTCTGTAACAGTTACATTTGAATTTGAATTTACTTCATGACTGTTAAAAAGTATCTTCTATATTAGAGCTTCCCAAACTTAAGAGGGGTAAGGCCCCCCCAAAACATTGCAAAAGCTCCACGACCCTGCCGTTAAAAAATATATACTGACATTTACCTACAAATACATTTATAAACAAGTTTGTAAGAATTTCATGTGAATTGTGAGAACTACATTCTTTACAGATATATTTAAATCCATAACACTAACCTTACATACTTTCAAAAAAATCAAATTTTAGAACAATTGGAATATTTTAATTATTTTAATATATTGATTTGGCCCCTGTGCAATACCGATACGGCCCACCGGGGGACCGCAGTTCTATACCGGAACCACTGTTCTATATAATATGAATGTGTGTAGAATGAATGTAATCCGGATCATCTACCATGTTGTCACTATCATGTGACCTACCAGTCGCATCGCTTCACCTCCATTCATAAATCCTCTCCCGTGGCCTTGTAGGATAGTAAATTGTCCGTCGAATGCGCACTTGAATTCGGACATACTACTCTGTTGGCGTACTGTTTTTCCCATACTATATTGTAGGGAAGTATTCGATTTTGGACGCAGCGAATGTGTTTTTTGAACATTAAAGCATGAAAATCTATTCTATTAGACTGCAACAACAAAATCAAGACTTTGTAAAATAAGCCCTTTTTAATGAAAATGTAGAGCTACATAAAGCATTGTGAGAGGGTTCAGGTTTATGGGTCACAAAATGTCATTAGCTCTGTATATAATGGAAAGTCCCCACCGTAATAGAAGTACAAACATGCGCACGCGTGTGTGTGTGGAGGGGGGGGGGGGTCATTTATGTTCTGTTTGGCTTTGCTTATGGTGACTGAATGACCCTACAATAATAAAACCTGAAAAGCTTCCACTGTGCGAACCTACGTAGTGGAAAACAGCTTCATAACGGAAATAACTTGTGTCTTATTTCATATCATTTTTCTGGAATATTGCCCTACAAAGGCAAATGAACTCTGGTTCTCTGCACTGATTTGGTTTGTATTTCAGAATCCATTCTGAGTATATTTCTAAGTATAAACCCATGTCATGATGTCAGTCATAACAGAATGTGAAGCTACTGCATTTTGCCTTTGCAAAGTCAGAATAATCCACCCAGGAATTAAAATTTATTTATTCAAATTTAAAGTATCGAGCTACAAAAAAAAAAAAGTAAAAAAAAATCATCACACTGGTTTGCCTCATCATGAGGATAAGAAATAAGGATAATTTTTTATTTTTGTGTGAACTAGCCCTTTAAAATACCGTTTTTCTGGCAGGGGTAGGATTTGTTTTTAGGAATTGTGATTATCTTAATTTAAAACAATGAAAGTTGACGGGAATTCATGTACTTGCTTACATCACATGTCAGGGTATGTTTCTACCTGCGGGTGTGAGATTAGTGTGAATTGGTCATTGTTCCTTGGTTTAACTCCGAGTGACCCAAGATAAGCTCAGACCTCCGGCGTCCGGCTTATGTACAACAGATCATTAGTGGAGAGACACAGCTGCAGTTGATCACTTTAGATGATCTAGAGCGTGTAAATCTAAATTCAGACTGTCTGTTGATGATCATGTCCCGTTGTTTCAGCACGTGGGGCAGCAATGAGTCACTGTCCTGAGAGGGATGCTGATATTGTTCAGCTTAATATTAGCCTGAACACGACTCAGGAATGCTTGTGTTCACGGTTGATGATCTCTCTGGGCTGTGTTAGGTAATGCAGGCATGTTTTCTTAAGTGAATATGACCCTGAGTCAGAGTCATGGACATGTCTGTGTTTGTTTCGCTGTACACCCAGGTCCATTTTTGTGTGTGTTCTAGTATGGGGTGATTGTGCCCTGGAGGTTGACTGCTGTAGTAGACAAAACACTTACAGGCTTACGTGAAAAAATATCTTTTTTTCTCTCTCTCTGACACCATTTTTTTGGCTTTTGCTTTTCTCTCTCCTGTGCCTGTCTATGTTCTGTCTGCCCCAGTTTTATTGTTTGGAGGTTGCTCTCTCAGAGCTCAGGAAGTGTTAACTATCACTGTTATTATTGTTTATATTTCCTCTAACACTGGGTATTAAAGTTCAGTGTGTGGGTCGTCCTCGAGTGTTTGTGCTCCAGTCTGTGCTCAGCAATGCCCTGGAAACCGCCCTCAACTCTCCAGCATCATTGCAGAGACTTGTTTAGGTTTCAGTAGTTTTTGTAGTCATAATACTTTAGTTCTCAGTGTTTGCCTGGTTTCATTATGAGGATTTTAACTAGTGACACTGCTTTAGGTTTCAGTTTTGGTCTAGTTTCGGTGTTTGTAGTTTAATGATACTAGTTTAAGTATCAATTTTAGTCTTGTTTAGGTGTCAAATAGTTTGTGTAGTCATAACGCTTTAGTTATCAGTGTTAGTCTGGTTTAATTATCAGCATTTCAACTAGTGATACTAGTTTAAGGATCAGAATTAGTTTAGTTTAGATACCAGTGGTTTCAGTAGTCATACTAGTTTAACTGTCAGTATTTGTCTAGTTTAGGTATCTCTAGTACAATTATCCTAGTTTAACTATCAGTATTTGTCTAGTTTAGGTATCTCTAGTACAATTATCCTAGTTTAACTATCAGTATTTGTCTAGTTTAGGTATCTCTAGTATAATTATCCTAGTTTAAGTATCAGTATTTGTCTAGTTTAGATGCCAATAGTTTGGGTAGTCATAATGCTTTAGTTATCAGTGTTAGTCTGGTTTAATTATCAGCATTTCAACTAGTGATACTACTTTAAGGATCAGTATTAGTCTAGTTTAGATGCCAGTGGTTTCAGTAGTCATACTAGTTTAACTATCAGTATTTGTCTAGTTTAGGTATCTCTAGTACAATTATCCTAGTTTAACTATCAGTATTTGTCTAGTTTATGTATCTCTACTTTAATTATCCTAGTTTAAGTATCAGTATTTGTCTAGTTTAGATGCCAATAGTTTGGGTAGTCATAATGCTTTAGTTATCAATGTTAGTCTGGTTTAATTATCAGTATTTCAACTACTGATACTAGTTTAAGGATCAGTATTTGTCTAGTTTAGATGCCAGTGGTTTCAGTAGTCATACTAGTTTAACTATCAGTATTTGTCTAGTTTAGGTATCTCTAGTACAATTATCCTAGTTTAACTATCAGTATTTGTCTAGTTTATGTATCTCTACTTTAATTATCCTAGTTTAAGTATCAGTATTTGTCTAGTTTAGATGCCAATAGTTTGGGTAATCATAATGCTTTAGTTATCAATGTTAGTCTGGTTTAATTATCAGTATTTCAACTAGTGATACTAGTTTAAGGACCAGTATTAGTCTAGTTTAGATGCCAGTGGTTTCAGTAGTCATACTAGTTTAACTATCAGTATTTGTCTAGTTTAGGTATCTCTAGTTTAATTATCGCAGTTTAAGTATCAGTATTTGTCTAGTTTAGATGCCAGTGGTTTCAGTAGTCATACTAGTTTAACTATCAGTATTTGTCTAGTTTAGGTATCTCTAGTTTAATTATCCTAGTTTAAGTATCAGTATTTGTCTAGTTTAGATGCCAATAGTTTGGGTAGTCATAATGCTTTAGTTATTAGTGTTAGTCTGGTTTAATTATCGATATTTCAACTAGTGATACTAGTTTAAGAATCAGTATTAGTCTAGGTTAGATGCCAGTGGTTTCAGTAGTCATACTAGTTTAACTATCAGTATTTGTCTAGTTTAGGTATCTCTAGTTTAATTATCACAGTTTAAGTATCAGTATTTGTCTAGTTTAGATGCCAGTAGTTTGGGTAGTCATAATGCTTTAGTTATTAGTGTTAGCCTTTTTTAATTATAAATATTTCAACTAGTGATACTAGTTTAAGGATCAGCATTAGTCTAGGTTAGATGCCAGTGGTTTCAGTAGTCATGCTAGTTTACCTATCAGTATTTGTCTAGTTTAGGTATCTCTAGTTTAATTATCCTAGTTTAAGTATCAGTGTTTGTCTAGTTTAGATGCCAATAGTTTGGGTAGTCATAATGCTTTAGTTATCAGTGTTAGTCTGGTTTAATTATCAGTAATTCAACTAGTGATACTAGTTTAAGGATCAGTATTAGTCTAGTTTAGATGCCAGTGGTTTCAGTAGTCATACTAGTTTAACTATCAGTATTTGTCTAGTTTAGGTATCTCTAGTTTAATTATCCTAGTTTAAGGATCAGTATTAGTCTAGTTTAGATGCCAGTGGTTTGAGTTGTTATACTAGTTTAACTATCAATATTTGTTTGGTTTAGGTGTCAGAAGTTTTGGTAGTCATATATACTTTAGTTATCAGTGTTTGTCAGGTTAGTATTTTAAGAAACGGTTTGGGTAGACATACTATCGGTCTAGTTTAGGTGTCAGTAGGCGTTGATTGTTGACATACTGTAAGAGGGTATCATGGATAGCACAGCTCTGATTATTTGATCTTGAAAGATTTTGATGAATAATGAGAAGTTTATTTGATTACCATCATCAGTGTCTTGGCAAATTGGTGCACAGTTTGACATTTATTTTTACTCTCAAAGCAAGGTGAGGAGAAACACTTACGATATGAAAGATAACTCATTATTAGAAGTTTCATGGCTAGGCCTTTGAGTGCCATACACATTTGCTCAGTAATTTTAGTTTTCTGATATCTGCTACATCCTTGCCTTTTCATTCCACTTTCTTTGACACTTTTGCTATGAACTTCTCACGGAGGAGAATTCCTTGTTGTATGTAATGTGTGATTATGGTAGGAAACTCATAAAAAGATCATCAAAAGCAGAACTGAGATCTGTAATTACAGACAGCTAAAAACAGCCTTCCACACGCTCCACACACAAATAATGACTGCCGGATGAATCTTAAAAAATCTTTCAAGATCATATTCAAAAACAAATGTGAAAAACAGAAAATGAAGCTCTGCATGTTATGAATGTGAGGACTTCATATCATTTAGACATATGTGACCACAGCTTGTGTCCTGCTGTGTTTGTGTCCGCAGCCCTGCGCAGTGGAACAGGTCAGTCTGTGGTGAACGGACGCTGGGCAGTCGATCCGCCGGGAGAGTATCAGGCAGGAGGAACCACCTTCCTGTACAGCCGACCCAAAGCTGGGCCTCACGAGCAGGGAGAAGAGAGAGGGGAGACCCTCACAGCGCCTGGACCCACAACCACCCAGCTGCAGCTATACGTAAGTGTGCACACATGTGTTCATATAGTATATTAGAGTAATGTGGAAAGAGGTAGACAGGTCTGGCTGGTGTGTGATGGAGCACAAATTCTAATCTGGGAGGCTTTACTGCAGGAATGGATGGAAGGAATGAGCCACTGCTTTGTTAAAACGTGCCTATTGTGTTTATTGATGATGATATTAAATGAGCATAACACTTCTGAACTCATGTTAGGAGCTCTATTATTCTCCTCAAAGGGCTCATATCATGAAACAGGATTTTTCTTGCTCACGGTTGTTATAATACCAACATTTCACTAGTCATTACCAATACCAGTGAAATTTCAAAGAAATTTGCTATTACACAAGCCTTGATTTAGAAATTTTTTCAGCCAAAAATTAAAATGTCACAGGAAAATTAACCTTCAAATGTCTTACTTATAGATTCTCTGCTTATTAGACTCAAATACAAGAAAGTAAGGATGCAGCGATACCACTTTTTCCAGAACTAGGCTGGTACCGATACATGCGTTTTTGGTACCCGATACCAATACCTGTAATATACCGATTGTAATATATTAGGTAGAGAAACCAAAAGAATATGAATCATATTCATTTGTTTAATTTCGCAAATATTTTATGTACAGGTGCTGGACATATAATTAGAATATCATCAAAAAGTTGATTTATTAGTAGTATAAGTAGTGATACTGGTTTAAGTATCAGTATTTGACTATTTTGGGTAGTCTTATTAGTTTAGTAAACAGTGTTTGATTAATTATAAGCAGTTTATTCATCACTAGTTTAATGACAGTAGGTTAAGTATCAGTATAGCTCTTGCGTAGGTATGACAGGTTAAATGATACTAGTTTAAGTATCGATACAGTGGAAAATAATGAATGTAATCCCTTTTGGAATAAATCTGTAACATAACAAAATGCGGAAAAAGTGAAGTGCTGTGAATATTTTCCGGATACACTGTACGGGTCTGGTTTAGGTGCTAGTAATTAGTGATACTAGTTTAAGTATCCAAATTTGTCTAATTAGAGTATCAGTTTGGGTAGTCATACTAAATTAGTTATTAGTGTTTGGCTAGTTTAGTATCAGTATTTAAGTTGTAATACTAGTACAAGTGTCAATATTTGTCTAGTTTATGTATGACTAGTTTAATGATAGGCTACTAGTTTAAGTATCACTATTGGTCTAGTTTAGGTATGACTAGTTCATTGATACTTGTTTAAGTATCAGTATTGGTCAAGGTTTAGGTGTCAGTAGTTTTGGTAGCACGCTACTTTAATAATCAGTATATTAATTGGCGATATTAGATTAAGTATCAGTATTGGTCTAGTTTAGGTGTCAGTAAGAGTCACTGTTGACACACAGTAACAAGCATATTATTTATTGTTGGAAGAATGTGATGAATAATAGTATTCATACAACAATAATCATATTCATATGCTTTAGTTTTGAGTTTATTTAGATGTTTAGAGAAAGTACGTCCACATGCTGAGTGTGTAGGAGTTTTTCAGGTATGTTTGCATCAGTGATATACTACCGATACTAACTGGAATGCGGTCATGGAGTGAGACGTTACCATATGTTGGAGTTTATTAACCTGTTTTTACTCTCTCTGTCTCGCTTTAGATTATTTTCCACAGGCAGAATCCAGGCATAGACTATGAATATTACATCCCAGTGGAGAAACAGAGGGACGGAGAGAGAGAAGTACACCGAGAGAGGGAGCGTGGACGGGCAGCGCTCCGAGAAATCAGTGAGTTTTCCTACAGTCTTCTTGTCACAGAGTCTTTCTCTCTCTCTCTCTCTCTCTCTCGTCATTTCAGTTTCTATTTTTCTCTCCTGACGATCTTCTCTCTCACTCTAAATTTATAGCGTTTATATGTGTGTGCCGCACAGATATATTTCACTTGAGCAGTCTTCTCTTGTTTCTCTCATCACTTATTGGCCACCATTGAAACCTTTTAAGGTCATTACAGGAGAATGGGCCTATGATTGTGTGTGTGTAACATCAGAGGATGATGTTAAAAAGAGTTTTTATGAGAATGGGGTCACTGTGAGAGTGTGTGACATGAACCAAAAAGCATGAATCAGGCTTTAGTTCTGTGCCAACCCTGCTAAAAACAATTTTTGGCAACTTGGGAACAGACTAGGAGACCATCTAAATCAGCTTAAACCAGTAAATACCAGCACACCACCAGCTGGTTTAAGCTGGCCTTTTCAGCAGGGAATTAAAACTTAGTGAGCTGGCTTGCTGTCTACTCCCTACACACACAGTTACCTTCTGAGACTTCCTGACAACAGCTTGACGTTGCTTGCAACTGAATATTCTAAAAGATTGTGTTGAATGTGCACCTGTGCTGTAGTTTACTTCAAATCCTAAAATTACATTTTAAAAACTCCACTTGCCGATAATATAATATTAATGAAATAAAAGTCCTTTAAAGTGGACTTAAAGAGAGTACACTTTCATGTCTCTTTCTTAAAGGTATAGTTCACCCAAAAATGAAAAATCTGTCATCATTTACTCATCCTAAAGTTGTTCCAAATGTATGAATTTAGTTTCATCTGTTGAACACAAAAGAAGATATTTTTAAGAATGTTGGTAAGCAGTTGATGGACCACATAGTTTTTTTTTTGGAATGGGGTCCATCAACTGTTTGGTGACTCATTTATGAGTAAGTAATGACAGAATTTTCATTTTTTGCTAAAATATTCCTTTAACATGCTTAAGTACACTTTTAAAAAGTACCTTTTGTAATGTCAGTTGTCAGTTTTACTTTTAAGTACATTTTAAATCATGTTTTACACTTTTTTGTACACTTTTTTTGATGTGTTGACTGACATACTAAAGCACATGTAAAGCACTTGATTATAATTTTAGTGTGTTATTTGATCTTACAGAAAGTTGAAACATTTTAAATGTACTGAATTGTTACTTTTTCGTTATAAAGGATTCATTACAAATATATTTAAATACATGACATTCAAGTTTCAATAGAAATTCCATTACTATAAAAAGTACATTTTAGTTTACCATAAAAGCATTCAGCTGTATATTTTTTAGACAATAGAAGTAATTACATATAGAGATGTACTTAAGTCCTACTTAAGTGGGTCAAAAAGCACTCTAAAGTTCAGCCAATTGACCCTTCGCAAAACCCGCCCGCTGTTGCAATGCCCGACAACCCAGTGATAAATACATCGCGGAGCAAAGAGGACACTGACAACGGATGAAACAGTTTCATATTTAAAATATTGTAATTTTTTAAAGCATTTTAAACACTAAATACCATATAGTGTCTCTTTAATGTGTCGTGACAGATCCTTCAAGCGGCTCGTGAACCGATCATCTCTTCATACTAGTTCATTTATAGCATCAAATAAACATGAATGAACATCAGAAGGAAAGTTGTTTCAACCGCAGAAAGACGTGAGTGCGCACAATATTTCAAGTTCACCAACGTTAATCTACTATAGGCGACTCCCTGACGGCTTTGTCGGATAAGATGGCGGATTTGGCGTTATGATTGGTTAGATCGCCTGTCAATCAAACTGTTTGCGAAGGGTCAATTGCATTTAATACAAATTAAAACTATAAAACATTTTCATTTAATTGCAATTACATTACATTTCAGTCAGTTGCACTTAAGTAATGTATATTATTTCCATAATAAGTACTCTTTTTAAAAGCAGGCTTAAGTATACTTCTTTTTTACAAGTGTTTTACTGTTGCATCTCAAAATTTTTCAGCCAATCTTATTTGTGACCCTGGACCACAAAACCAGTCATAAGTCGCACAGGTATATTTGTAGCGACAGCCAACAATACATTATATGGGTCAAAATTATCGATTTTTCTTTTATGCCAAAAATCATTAGGACATTAAGTAAAGATCATGTTTCATGAAGAAATTTTGTAAATTTCCAACTGTAAATATATCAAAAATGTATTTTTGTGAGTGAATTTCCATTGCTAATGACTTCATTTGGACATATTTAAATGCGATTTTCTCAATATTTCGATTTTTTTTTTTTTTTGCATCCTCAGATTGCAGATTTTCAAATAGTTGTATCTCGGCCAAATATTGTCCTATCCTGACAAACCATACATCAATCAAAAAATTGACGCTTATGACTTCGTTTTGTGGTCCAGGGTCACATTTGTTCAGTGTTTAGTTCTAAGCAGTAGTACACTAGGTCTCATCATGCTTGTCTCTGTGTTTCAGGTGCGGTCTCAATGGCAGTCGAGAACCCTGTTGCGCCTCCTCCTGTGTCATCTTCTGCCTCCTCGCCTCCATTTTCCTTCCCTTCCTCCTCTTCTTCCTCTGCATCTGATCGATGGCCACCAGAGAGGCCCCGCCCACAGGGCCCAGGACGTAACGCTCGGATCCCTCCAAGAACGGACGTCCCACTGGACAATCAGCCTGTGTTCGTGTGGCGGAGAGGCGCACTGACAGAATGCACCGCTACCTGTGGAAAAGGTCAGAGGTTACCATAGCTATATATATGAGCTGTAGTCAAGGGGTCAATGTTTGGCCGATATCCCCTTGCTGGTAGATGCCATAACTACACCCTTATACAAAGAAAAGGCATGTTTCTCTATGGACGACCATTCAAAAGTTACTATTCAGATTATATTAAATCTTTTGCAGCATATGAATTAGGTCTGGGCAATAAAACAGGATCCTCCTGGAGGAAGATTTTTTTTTTTTTTTTACCATGGTAGTGCAGTTTTACCTACATGATACTATACAAATACTATGGAAGACCACATTTTATCCCATAAAAATTAGGTTGTTAGCAATTTTACAAATGTTGCTGTTTTTGTTCATGAAAATGAATTTACGTTTGTATCCCAACCAGGGTCGGGGAGTAACGAAATACAAGTAACTTAGTTACGTATTTAAAATACAAAATTTGAGTAACTGTATTTCATTACAGTTACATTTTAAATGGGTGGTAATCAGATTACAGTTACATCTGAAAAGTGTTTTAGATTACCAAAGTGATTACTTTGAATTTTAATGTCATTTAAACAGCAATTGGTGATTCTCTGACTCTGACAGTCTGAAAAAGCGGAGTTAAGTTTCATCAACATTTTAATACTTTTAAGAGGGATCATAAAAAATTTGTTATTTTTATTTAGTTCTGCCCTGAACAAGACAAAATGACTGAATTTATAAAAAAAATGTCAACTTAACTGTCCTGTCATGACCTGATGATCCACGACTGTTTTCATGTTTTGTGAGTCATTTTATAATTCACTCGTCACTGCAACTTTTTCTCACAATTTTTTCCCCTCACAATTGTGAGTTTGCATTTCACAATTCTGACTTCTTTTCCTCAGAATTCCGAGATTTAAACTCACAATTGCAAGTTATAAAGTCAGAATTTGGAGATAAAAACTTGCAATACTGACTTTTTTTCTTGCAATTGTGAATTTAGTGTGTGAGTTTATATCTCATAATTCTGACTTTTCTCAATATTGTCAGTTTATCTCATAATTATGACTTTATTTGTAATTGCAACTTTATATCACACAATTCTGAGGGAAAAAGTCAGAATTGTGAGATAAAAACTTGCAATTCCCTTTTTTGTGTTTGTTCCACACTTATTAGTATTCCAAAGTATTCTAAAGTATTTAGATTACTTTACTAAACTTGAGTAATGTAACGAAATACGTTACAAATGACTTTTTAAAGTATGTATTTTGTAATCTGTAGTGAAATACATTTTAAAAGTAACCCACCCAGCCCTGATCCCAACACAAGCTACTGTCAAATTGAAAGATGTATATTTTTCTTGTGATCAAAGCTGAATTTTCAGCATCATTACTCCAGTCTTCATGCGGATTTGCTGCTCAAGAAACATTTCTGATTATTATCAATGTTAAAAACATGCTGCTTCATATTTTGGTGGAAACCATGATGCATTTTTTGATGAATAGACAGTTTAAAAGACCAGCATTTATTTCAAATAGAAATCTATTTTAACATTATAAATGTCTTATTTAATGCATTCTGAAAAATTTAGCGTTTACATATGCCTACATTATCCCTGTCAGCTACAACCCTGTTAAACAACAGCATATGCTGGTTAGGTATGTTTTGAAGCATGGCAGCTGGTTTGAGCTGGTTTAAGCTGGTCCTGAGCTTGAACAAGTTGCTCAGGACCAGCTTAGGACCAGCACTTGACCTGCTTAAACCAGCTCAAGCTAGCTGCCATGCTTCAAAACATACCTAACCAGCATATGCTGTTGTTTTCAACAGGGAAGGAGTTGTATAATGAGTGATACGCCCCGTGACATTTACATGAATCTCCTCCTGATTTTACACCAGTTGACTATTGCTTTGAGTGGCTCTTCTTTAACCTGTGATCCAGAGTGGACCTGGTGGATTAATGTTGTGTTTATTTGTAAAAGGAGAGCTGGAAACCTTCAGAGAACATGAACCCATTGCCTACTGACATATGATGAAAGCCAAGCACTGTGGAATTGAACGTACATGTGCCAGACCGTTTCACTGTAGGGTTGTGAGTGTGTTTAAAGGGGTTTCTCTGCGCTCACCACTGTTTTTCATTACACTGATTTGCCCAGTGTGAATTTGCTCTCTGCTGCCTCCTTCTGGTGTGTTTAAAGAGCTGCAGATTTCCACAGCTGGCAATGTGTGCACTCTTGTAAGTAGTGTTTGCTCAAGCAAGCCCTACTCACTATTACTATTCCACAGATTTGGAGTTAGTGATTTAAACAAAACCCAAAGAACCAAAGCAGGGGTGTAAAAAACCACCCAGCCGTCAAATTTGACACCACTAAAAAATGCTGTATTATGTGTATTTTCTGTTTTGTTTGTTTTTTGACGTGCACATATGTGTTTGTTTGTATTTAGGGTCTCAGTACAGAGAGATTGTGTGTGTGAATAGACACACAGAACAGGAAGTCCATGAGAGGAGGTGCGACTCTGCAACCAAACCCATCCCAGAGGAGGAACCGTGTAATGTTCATCCTTGTCCACCATTGTGAGTAACTGTGCGTGTTCATACAACACTGTTCAAAAATTTGGATTGTTTTTTTTTTATTATTATTATTATAGGATGCATTAAATTGACAGTAAATACATTTATAAGGGTTCAAAATATTCTGTTTTTAAATAAATGCTGCACTTTGGAACTGTATGCTCATTAAAAAATCCTGGAAAAATGTATCACAGTTTCAACAAAAATATGAAGCAGTTTTTCACACTGATAAAAGAAATGTTTTTTGAGCAGCAAATCGGCATATTAGAATGATTTCTGAAGGATCGTGTGACTGAAGACTGGAGTAATGATGCTGAACATTCAGCTTTTATCACAGCAATAAATTACATTTTAAAATATATTCAAATTTTAAATTGCGATAATATTTCTCAACATTGCTGTTTTCACTGTATTTTTGATCAAATAAATACAGCCTTGGTGAACCTAAGAGACTTCTTTAAAAAACTTTTCTGACCCCAAACTTTTGATAATTTTTAATTAGCATGTTTATGTTTTTACCAAAGATTACAGACATATTCCAGATTAAATACATTGTAAGCTCTATCGACATCAGTGTTGGGGAAAGTTACTTTTAAATGTAATGCATTACAATATTGCGTTACCCCATAAATAAGTAACTAATTGCATTACTTAGTTAATTTTTATGTAATGTGTTACGTTACTTTTGCATTACTTTTTCTTGCCTGGGCTGGGCTTGCTTGCTTGTTTGTTTTTAATAATAATAAAAAATAAAGTTTTATTTCTGGAAAATGTAAAGGCTATTTTATGCCAAAAATAAAATTAATATGCCTCACTTTGAAGGAAATAAGTCTCATTCTGATCTGCAAATTCATACCTGTACAGTAGAGGGCGCAGCTCAAACTAACTTTTCGACTACGCTGCCATTATTATTATTATCATCTTATTTGTATGGCTGAATTAGATCATTGAAGGTCAGCAGCAAAGAAATTTCTTAATAAAGTTAGATTAATTACATAAAGTATATTTGTTATTTAGCATATTTATTAATTGCAGGTTTATGTAATGTTTTTGAGAGTTTGCATTTGACTGTTTTTATTCATTTTGAGGAATGCTGAATCTGTTTTTGTGCCAGTGAGATGAATGAATGCCTGCTCGCATTTAGTCTAGAACTAAAATAACCATCATGTTCACACACAACACAAAATCGTTGGTCTTGTGCTGCACTGACTGACAGCTGTGATTACAAAAGGAAAGCGCAGTGCTTTCTGTGTAATTCATTCACAAGTTATTGTTTTTCATGAGATTTTTTTTAGTCCCCACTTCAGGGGACTAAGGTTACATACGTAACCAAGACGTTCCCTTTCAAGGGAACTCGCGCTGCGTTAACCGTTGTGGAAACGCAATACCCACGCCGACAAGGGTGCTTTCATCATGATTGAATCCCAAATTACACCCAAAAAAGTGGTGCTCTAGCTTGGGGACAGCACACTCTTTTTGGTGTTTAGCCTTAACCCCAACTTTTTCATGTGGATGAGAACAACATCTCAATGTTGCTCACCTGTTGCTCTGACTGAGCTAAACTCAACCAATCGTCGATGTAATTGAGTATGTGGATACCCTTGAGTCACAGTGGAGCCAGTGCTGCATCCACACACTTCGTAAAAGTTCGAGGAGACAAGGCTAGGCCGAACGAAAGAACACGATATTGGTACACTTCGCCCCCGAAAGCGAACCTTAGGAACTTCCTGTGTTGTGGAAGGATGGATACATGGAAGAGATCTATCGTGACAAACGGGTCGTCGGACCTGATCTGTGACAGGATTTGTTTGAGGGTGAGCATCTTGAACTTCAGCTTGCCTACTATTTGATTTAATAATCTTAAATCTAATATCGGACACAACCCTCCTTCCTTCTTTGGAGCAATGAAGTAACGGCTGTAAAAGCCTGACTCCCTGCTGGGTGGAGGAACCTGTTCTATTGCCTCCTTTTGCAAGAGAGCTTTCACCTCTTGTTCCATAATCACAGCCTGCTTGGGGTTGACCAATGATGATGGCTGAAACGAGGTGGCCGAGACCTGAACTGAATGGCATAACCTATTTCGACTGTCTGCAGGACCCAATGAGATATATTTGGTAGAAGCTTCCACTCTGACAGAAAATCTACTAAGTGGCCTCTGGTGTCTTTTGAACAACCAGCACAGCATCCTGAAACAGCGCACTGGCAGGAAATAACTGTGTTGACTGTTTTAAGATCCTCCACGGAGGAGGCGGGCCACCCTCGGATGGAATCCCGCTGAGAGCTTCTGTGCCCTGGCAAATAGGCGGGGTTGGCACTGAAGGGAGACGGCCACGTTGATATGAGGTGGGATCCACTGTCCTTCGAACGGGTGCGCCCTCAGAAGCCTGAAGCTGGTGGCGTCAGGACTTCTTCTTAGACGAAGCCCTCCTTGAGACAATGACGGTCCTCAGATCCACCTTGCCCTTGGAGGGCTTCACCTGAGAGCGCCGGGAGCACGGGATGCAACGCTCTGCTTCTGCTGTGCTCTGTGCGAGGAGTTGGTACTCGGTTGGGGATGCTCCCGCCCAGCAGAGACATGAGTTCACCGGGGCAGGAATGTTTGGAACGCCACCACTTGCTTTTTAGCTTCCTGAAACCTCTCGGTGACTGATGTTACAGCGTCAACAAAGAGGCCAGCAGGGCGTCCATAAGGAAGTTATTTTCCTTTTCCTTCATTCCTGCCAGGTTTAGCCAGTCCGTGGCGACAATGGCTGCCATAGTGCGACCGACTGACTTGGCCGTCTCCTTAGTCGCCCGAAGAGACAAATCTGCTGCCTGACGTAGTTTGTGAACCACGTCAGCGCTAACCTCATCGCCCTCACTCATGTCTCACAGCAGATCAGCCTGGTATGCCTGCAGTATTGACATTGTGTGCAGACACGCCACGGATTGACCTGCTGCCGAGTATGCTTTCCCCACCAAAGCCGAGGTGGCCCTTAGAGGTTTGGTGGGGAGTGCCGGTGCCTTCAGGGACGATGCCGATTCAGGAGAGACATGGCTCGTGAGCGTCTCCTCAGCCTTAGGCATCACCCCATAACCGTGATGTTTTGCCCCATAGATGTTAGAATAGACTGAAGTCTGGGGACTAAACACCCTGTATGAAACTCGATACCTCGGTGTGGAGGTCTGGAAAGAACGGCTGACACCAGCGTGGAGGTTGTGCCCGTGAAGGCAGAAAGCGTTCATCAAGTTTGCTTTTCTGCCTTGTTTCTTGTTTGTCAGCAGGCCAGTCAATGTTTAGTCTAGCGATTGCATGAGTCACTACCTCCACAAGCTCCTCGCACGCAGGGGAGTAAAGTGGCAAATCTTCACTCTCTCCTGCATCGATGCTCACAACATCCAGCTCCTCAGAACTGGATATGTGAAGCACCGGGGCCTCTCCCGGGGAGGAAGAAATCACAGAGCGTGCTTCCAAACCCTGGGCAGAGGCACTGGATCTGCCAGGTGAGGCACAAGAAAGGGTGAGGCCCGTCTCAATCCCCTTTGACAGATCCATTTGTGAACCTCACGACCTGAGTTTCTGCTCTGCCTCGACATAACTGGGACCCGAGCCGCGAGGGACGCGAGCCGAAGCACCCTCCTCAAAGAGCGCAACGTTCTCAATGGGAGAAGCTCGCAATGCTCACAGCCAGCCCTCTCGAGAGCTGACTGGGCATGCTGCTCTCCCAAACAAACAACACAAAGAGAGTGTGTATTCCCACCCGTAATGAAATGAGGACTAAACTGCTGCTCGCTTGCCATTATATCACATAATTGCACTGAATAGCGTATAGACAGACAACAATAAATATGACGGACACAGATAACATAGATCGCTTGCTGAAGACAGAGAAGCTGACTGCGTTTGTTCGTGGGGTGCTTTATAGTTCCTGGTCAGTGACGTCACCCGCCTATGACGTTCTGTCACGCCATTGGACCGATTTCATACGTGCTTTACGACGCAATCACTCAGAGGCGTTCCCACAGCAGTTAACGCAGCGCGAGTTCCCTTGAAAGGGAACAGAAGCTCATACATTTAGACAAATAGTAACTTTATAGAATATGAACATTTTTACTTTAAACATGCCTATAAGGACTTTTTAAAAACATCATCAAATTTCTGCTGTTTCATATCCTGCTACAGATGCACTTATACATACATGAATATGGATTGTTGTTTATATGTATCTCTCAGTTACTTTGTGTGTGTGTGTGTGTAGCTGGGATATGGGCGCGTGGTCGGAGTGCAGTGTTTCCTGCGGCTCGGGCGTGCAGCAGCGTCACATACAGTGCAGGCTGAGTTTTGGGAATCGTTCAACAATGGTTCATCCTCAGCGTTGCTCCGGTCTCTCCCGCCCCAACGCCACACAGCCCTGCCACCCACGCGTCTGCTCCCACTGGGAGATCAGCACCAACTGGAGCTCGGTAAGATACGTGTGCCTGAGCTTGACTCGTTTACTTTTTTCTATATAAAAGTAGTGTAATAAAATGTAGTAAAATATGTTTTTATAATGTTGAGCAGCTGTGTTATTTCTGTTCTTTAAATTCCTTTAAGCCTCACATGCAGATGCATGTTTTGGGTTGTTTCATCTTGTGTTGTTTCTTGTCCCACCAAAAGCATTGCTTTTTTGTGAATCGAGATCCCTGTATTGTTCCATGTTTCTTTCTGCCTAGCTGTTTTTATAGGCAAAAATGTGTCTTGAATGACTGGTTGATTTGGAATATCTGTTGCTTTGCTCTTGTCTGTGTAAGTGTTTATCTCTAGAGACATGTTTTTGAGCTGTCTGCGTGTATGTTAATGCATCTTTTCCCCGCAGTGTTCAGTGGATTGTGGAGTGGGAAAGAGAGTGCGGAGTGTACGCTGTGTCAGTAACCATGGTAACACTGTGAATGACAGGGAGTGCAATGACAGGGTCCGCCCACAGCGCAGCGAGGACTGTCACATGGGTCCTTGTGTCACTAATTGGTACTTCACGGATTGGACGAACACTGTGAGTATTGACTAGTGAGATTCATGCTTGCTCTTGTTTTGTAGAGATATTTAATCAAATGTTTTATTGTTTCTCTGTCTTTCTCTCTCAGTGTTCTGCGACGTGCGGGCCGGGTGTCCAGCGGAGAGAGGTGGTGTGTTTGACCGGCGGAGGCAGGAGAGAAGGAGACGGCGGAGTGGAATGTGTGGGAGAGAAACCGGCTGATATGAAGGCCTGCAATGGGGGTCCCTGTACACCCACACACCTGTGGTACACCGGACCCTGGGGACAGGTGAGACGGACGCGCTGAGAGCCGTGTGTCTACAGCAGAAATACATCAATTATATTCCAATGTTAAGGTCTATGTAAAAATAGAATAGGATTCTATTGTAGAATATAGAAAAGAAGAACATATCAATGAATGAATTGAAATAATAGAATAGAACAGAATAGAATAACATCAAAGAAAATCAATAAAATTGAATAAAATGAAACGCTGAATAGAACAGAATACTGTTGCATAGAATAAAGATATATAGAATACAACAAAGTTGAAAACAATGTAGAATGGAATAAAAGAATGGTACAGAACAATTAGAAGCCAAGTAGAATAAAGCTAACATAATTCAATTTAGAGCATTTAAAACAGAATAGAGTAATGTACAATAGAATAACATCAAAGAAAAACTTAAAGGAAACAGAGCATAGGAAAATAGAGTTAATTATCATTGATTAGAGCAATATAAAGTTGCATAGAACTAAGTTAAATGTAGAAAAATATAGAATTGAAAAACACAGAATAGAACAGAAATAGCCTATAAGAATAGTTCAAATCATTAGAAATAGAACATTCGAAAATCGAATAGAATAATATCAAAGAAACCTAATACAATTAAATAGAACAAAATAAAATGTCATTGAATAGAATAGAATATAATTGCTTGGCATAAAGATGAAGAACAGAACAATGAGAAACGTAAGAATGACATCAAATAAACAGCAAATTAAATAGAACAAAAATAAAATATAATAGAACCATGTAGAATACAATAAAGTTGCATAGAATAAAGATGTATAGAATACTGCAAAGTTAAAAATGATGTAGAATGGAAAAACAGAATAGAAATGAACAATTAGAAGACAATTAGAATAAAATTAACATCATTCAATTTAGAACATTTAAAACATCAAAGAAAAGCTAATAAAATGAAATTGAGCCAAAAATAATGTAGAATAGAGTAACAAATAAAGTTAAAATGATTCAATTAGATAATTGTAAAAATAGAATAGAATAATGTAGAACAGAATTACATCAAAGAAAACCTAAAGGAAATAGAACAAAATAGATTAGAGTTGAATTCTGTTGAATAGAGCAATATAAAGTTGCATAGAATAAAGATGAATAGAATAGAACTTATTTAAATGTAGAACAATGGTAAATGGAATAACACAGAATAGTACAGAACAGAACTAGCCAATAAGAGTAGTTAAAATAATTAGAATTAGAACATTCTAAAATAGAATAGAGTAACATGAAAACAAAAACCCTAATACAATTAAATAGAATAAAATAAAATATCATTGAATAGAACAGAATAAAATTGCATAGAATAAAATGAAAAACAACCAAGTTAAATGTAGAACTATGCAGAATGGCATGACAGAATACAAGTCCATTAGAATAAAGTTAAAATAATTCAAAATTATAAAGTTAGAACTAAAATTCAAAATTAGAACATTCTAAAATAGAATAACATCAGAAATAGAACAAAATAAATTATAATAGAACCATTAGGAACAGAATATAGTTTGATTTAATACAGATGAAAGGAATCGGACAAAGTTAAATGTAGAACCGTGTAGAATAGAACAAATTAAAATTGTACAGAGCAGAGCAAGTCAATTAGAATAAAGTTTGAATAATTAAATTTGAACATTCTGAAAATAGAATAGAGCAATATAAAACAGAATAACATTGAACAACAGAATAAGATGCACAGATTAAAGATGAATAGAATAGAATAGAATAACAGAACAGGACAGTGAACTGTGTTTGAGCGGTCACAGTGTGTGTTGTCAGTGGTCACTCTGTGTTCACTCTCGGTCAACAGTGTAACACGGCGTGTGGTAACGGCACCCAGCGCAGGGACGTCATCTGTGTGAAGAAGACAGGAAGTGACTTCACAGTGAGCGGCTCCAGTGAGTGCTCCCACCTGGAGAAACCGTACCCAGTGCAGTCGTGTCACCTGCAGCCTTGCAAACCACAGTGGTTCACCACCGAATGGAGCACGGTGAGGCTGACATCATCTGTCCATCAATCTGTCCTTCAGGATCTTCCCTTCTTCTGCTGTTATTAACTTTCCCTCTCTTTCGGTACAGTGTTCTCGCTCCTGTGGGGAAGGGGTGCAGACGCGGGAGGTTCGGTGTCTCACGGCAGAAAAACAGTACAGTGCCGTCTGCGATCTCGACACTAAACCTGTGCATGAGCAGTCCTGTAACACCATACCCTGCAGTCCCTTTGAAGGTGTGTGTGTGTCTTGTTGCATGACAAACTGAGGTCCAGAGACCCTCAAGAGGTCTGTGGAAAAAGTTTAGAGAAAAACAGCATTATAAAAAAATAAAAAATAAATAAATAATTTTAAAAAAAATTAGTTAAACTAACTAAATAAATAAATGTGATTGAAATGAAAAATAACTTAAATAAACTGTTAACTGTTAAATAAATAACAAATTAATACATTAGATGAAAATAAATGTATTAAAATAAATAAATAAAAATGTTTAATAAAATAAATAAAAACATTTTATTCATATAAATAACAAATACAATTTGATTTTAAAAAATGAATAACAAATTAATTTTTTTAAACTACATAAATAAAAACATTTGATTAAATTAAATAAATATAATTTGATTTAAAAAAAAAAAAATTATTACTTTTAATTACAATAAAATAATAATTAAAATAAATAAATAACATTTGATACAAATAAAAAATAATTACATAAAAAAATTAAAAATGTAAATAAATACATTTCATACTAAGTAAATGTTTAATACATTTGATTAACATAAATAACATTTGATTTAAATAAAAAATAAATAACTACATAAAAACATTTGATTAAAATAAATGAAAAATAATTAAAATATATCCAATTTGATTCATATAAATCATTTTCGTAAAGCTACATAAACAAATAAATCTTGATAATAAAATGTCTAAATAATTAAAAATGTAGTTTAAAATGTTTAATATAAATAAAAATAAGATTAAACTAACTTAAGTAAATTAATGCATTTGATTAAAATAATTTGATAAAAAAATAAATAAATGAATCAAATACATCTGACATAGTACAGTGAGTAGAAAAAAACACAGTGATATTAATATTTTAAACATTTATAATATGTATTTTTCAGACTATTAACTTGATCTTTATACATGAAAATATATAGCTTTCTTTAAACTTTTGGATGGGGTCCCTCGGACGAGGATGATCATATTTGGAGGTCCGTGGCATCTAAAAGATTGAAAAGCCCTGATTTCGAATATAATCCCTCTCTCTTCCCATCTCTCTCTTTGTAGATGAGAACTGTAAAGACAGACGACATAACTGTGTAACGGTGGTCCAGGCCCGACTCTGCGTCTACTCCTATTACAAGACCGCCTGCTGTGCGTCCTGTACCCAAAGTGCTCAACGGGCCAAAAGACATTAACCCTTGAGATGTCAGCTTCAGAGATTCACTACGAGCCAACCAGAGCCAAAACTCAGCCAATCAGAGATCACATCATAGTTCTATCACAGGAGACAGCCAATCAGAGGCCAGTCATGTTCAGAAGGAATTCCGCCTTGAACTGAGCTGAGGTCAGGATCCCTTTAAAGTGAAAGTTTTATAATCTTACCCCATATGGGCTCAAATGATGGACAGTAGCTCTTCCCCTATTGATGAAGAGTCAGCGGCAGATAGTGCTAGGACTGTTCAATACTGTCAAATACTTAACCATTCCTTAAATGATCTTCAAACAAATGCACTGATGTCGCAGGTCCACATTCTGGACACATATATGAAGATTTTGCTAAGTGAGAACAATTGTAGAAGTTGCCTTTGTGCTTTTGTCACACATGAAGTGTTTCATTTAACTGCAAGTCAATCAGCACATCTGGAATCACTAGTATTCCGTCTCATTTAGCTGGTTAATGAGGCGAGAGAGTTGTGTGACCAAACTATGACAAATCGCACAGATAAAACACCAGTTACACACATACTTCACTCCTCATTAGGTTGCATAATATGTTGCTCGCAACTTGCTGTTTAGTAAGAAAGTGAAAAGGAGAGAAAGAACGCATCCATTTGTTTTCATGTCAATGCACATAATTGTTGCCTAAAAATTGCGTTTTTTTCTATACAAATATCAATTCTCCCTTTTGGCTTTGTCTCAGATAGCAGTACAGAATTGAGTGCATTTACTATTTTATTTTGTCTTCATTCTTTAGGTCAGTTTTGTCTGAATGTATATCAGTCGTTTATGTTTTAGTGACTTTTTTTTCTTATGTCTGGCTGTTTTTATTGGTTCCCCACAATATAAATTCATATATGGCCATTAGAGAATCACCGTTTCAGAAGCACTACCAGTTTTAACATCATAATCATAAAGTACAAAGCATTTTTTGTTGTGCTTTTCATTTTGTGTAATGTAAGACCTCTGATAAATGACTGCTATGGATATGTGCATAGGCACAGCACAACATTGCTTGTGCGGTTTATTCATCGCGCAAGTATTAAATATGCAAATAGTATAGCCGTTTAGCCAAAGCTATTTAAAATGCAAGACCATTGCCCTGTGGTTAAAATACTCAAGGGTTTCTAATATCACAGATCAAACTTTCTGTTACCAGCCCATGGCTCTAACTACTAGGCTACCATAACCTCTTCACTCAGTTCTCCCTGATTGCAAAAAAAAAAAAACATTGTGTATAAATGCAGTCTGTGTGTGTGTGTGTGTGTGTGTGTGGTTTAAGTGTACTCTACCGTACAAAATGTCCCCAAAAAGATGGCAATATCCGAAATCTTTGCCATAGCGGGGACACTTTTGGTCCCCATGAGGAAAATGGCTTATAAAATCATATAAGTGATGTTTTTTGAAAATGTAAAAATGCAGAAAGTTTTCTGTGATGGGTAGGGTTGAATATACAGTTTGTACAGTGTAATAATCACTATGAAAAGTCCCCATAAAATGTGTGTGTCTGAAAGTGTATGTACATATTTTGTATGTATATTATCACATACATTTAGACTGGTAGAAGAGACTCTTTAGAAGAGTAAAAAGATGCTTTTATATAAGAAACAGGAAACATAGCTATTTATCTATGATAAAATACATATAATTTATTTTTTTTCTTAAATGGATCACTTCATGTCTTTGGAAATTCAACATCAACTTGTCATTGTTATACATTTATGTTGCTTTGATATGGAATAAACAGTGTGTGCAGATTTTACCACAATTATTATTCATAATAAACAAAACTACAACCGTACTACTGTTTTGTCATCAGTGCTGAAACTATGCTGCTCTCATATGATTCTGTTTAACTAAATGTAAATATAAACAATTTAATTACATAAAGGATGAAGTTAATTGCATAGTAAGTGAAGATACTCCTGAGGGAAAAGTCTTGCATCATTTCATAACATTTTAAAAATCCAAACAAATATATAAGGAACCATTTGTTCAATGGAAAGCTTTTTTGTGTAACCATAGATGCCAATAAAGAATCTTTATTTTTAAGTGTACTCGACAGCAATGATTCAATCTCACCAGCAGGGTGCAGTGTAGTCATGCCACTCTCTGCTCAAACGTGTGAACGGCAACAACTGTGAGCTAATTATCAAGCATTATCAAGGTAGATCTTTGCCCAAGTCCCTAAAAATCACAGTCCTGTCTGAGATAATGTAGGCTTTGTGCCCATACAGCATGTGTGATCTCATATGGGAAGAGGAGGGGTCGGGGATCTGGATCTGAGGGCACTAGAGGCAGATGGTGACCTTTTCATAGTAAATCACTCTGAAACATGTCTCATCCCACTAGGCGCATTTGGGTCACGGGGCTCCGAGCAAGAACGCAAGGGTTAAAATATCCTGTTTCTGCAGCAACAGCAATGTGAATTACTATGGATGTTTAAGGTTCTGCCAATGCCAATAAAGAACCTATATTTTTAAGACTGGATTATGTACATTTAGCCAAAGTTATGTAAAATGCAAGACCATTGCCCTGTGATTAAAATACTCAAGGGTTTCTAATATCACAGATCAAACTTTGTTACCAGCCCATGGCTCTAACTACTAGGCTACCATAACCTCTTCACTCAGTTCTCCCATTGTCAGAGTGTGTGTGTGTGTGTGTGTGCATGTGCATTTTTGTGATTCATGAGGACACAAATTTGTATAGTGACATGGGTATGACACTGGTATTAGAGCTGAAAATACGATTCTCTTTACTAAATGTTAATATAAATAAAATTATATATTAAATTATATTTTAATTTAAAAGTTGTAACTTCTTCCTGAGTCCCTCGATCAGTGTCCAACTCCGGTTTAAACAACATAAGGCTGTCAATCCTCATTTTGGCTGTGTGAGATTCTCCAGCTTTGTTGTTGTTGAGCAACCGAAGCATGAGCTGTTAAAGCTCTGCCCTCTTCTGGAAAGGGGGCCGGGAGCAGCAGCTCATTTGCATTTAAAGGGACACACACAAAAAAGGTGTGGTTTTTTCACACCCAAATAGAGGCAAATTTGACAACCTATAATAAATGATCTGAGGAGTATTTTGAGCTGAAACTTCAGACACATCCTGGGGACACCAGAGACTTATATTACATCTTGTGAAAAGTGGCATAATAGGTCCGCTTTACTTATTAAAAAAGTAGAAGCTAGCAAAAATAAAAAAGGAAACTGGAACACAAACACACTTTCAGCACTTAGAAGTAATGCAGAGGCCATAAATGTATTCCAGATAGCGTGTGTTTAATTAACAACTGTCGCGATTCCCTGCTTTTAGTGTTCTTGGACTTCTACTTTCATATTCTTTTGTCTTACTGTGCCTGTGTTCAGTTCCTCTAGTTTAGTTCTTGTTTACCTATAGTTACCTTTGTTAGTCTCCATGACAACTAATCACCTTCACCTGTTCCTTGTTAGCCTCTTATTGCAGTGTATTTATACTCGTGTTTCAGTCCTTTGTTGTGTCCAAAATCGCCATCTAGATCCTTGAATAAGGTACTATTTGAGGGGACAGCCATTTAGTGGACAAGTGCACTCATTCATAGTGTACAAGTGCATTCAATCACACAATGCACCGCAATAACGAGTGTACAACTGATGTATGCTCAATGGCTAGAGAATACCCTTGATGCATTGTGAGAGTCGTGTGCCTAATGAATTCCCACGTCTGGCCAGAAGATGGTACCATGGCATCCATTTTCCAAACCTTGCTGGTCCAATGTGGCTACAGCGTAATGTCATACATGTATAAATTCATTTTTAAGTGATAATTAAATTGTTTGATTAAGGTTTATACATAGTTTCTATGACAGAGTTCAAGATGAATGTTTTTTTATCTTACTAGTGGAACTGCCAGTTTGCTACGTTTCAAAGATTATTAAACAGGAAGCACAAACTATGCAAAAGCGGCAGCTCTTCCGAGGCACTGGGTGTCCGAATTCACCCACTCGGTTTCATTCACTCCTTCAAGTGGATTATGTTAGTGGAGTAATAGGGAATAGTGAATGAGGGTGTAGGGGCCCATTTCGAACATTTCAGCCGTTGTCTGTCTACATGTTTTGTTTCACCGTTTGGTTTATCATCTTCATCGTCATGTTTTGATTACCTTTTGATGATTGATCAACGACTGCTTGCTAAGATCCTCGCCTTTCCTCGCCCCTGCCATACACGACAACAAAATCGACCTTTGAAACACTGGCAAACTAAACTGCTCAAAATGGATTGATGAAGACTGATAAAATATTGACTTTTAAAGCCACCACTTTTTTTTATATTCAGTGCTTCTGTCTGGAACAATAATAAAGTGTCTTAATACTGTTTATTAGGAGCATTTTGTGTTTTTTCTCTACAAATATTGATCATTAATTACATTATTTAGCATATCATGCAATTAATTTGATTAAATATTATATTATATTATATATTATTACAATACCACTTATCCACCTGCTGGTAAGCACTTCAATTAACATTTACAATAAAAATATAATTTTATATTTTTTAATATAGCAATTTTTGGGGGGGTTTATATCATTTGACAGAGAAAAAAACATTTAATAGTGGTCATCATATTGTTGCACATATTATAATGAATAAAAATTTCGAAAATGTGATTACATAGGCCTAAAAGTGCAAGTATTCAGTTTAAATTGCATTCAAGTACAGATAGCTCGAAATAATACTTAGTAGCCTAATCAAGTAAAAATACTCTCAAGTATTTTATACCATGCTGGTTAATAAGCCAAGGCTTACATTAGCATTTAAAAAAAAATGAGGGCTTTAAACGCTGCTCATCCATTTAGATAGATCGAACTGTTTTATAAATGCTCATCTAGCTTTAAATTCCAATATGATGTGCTTCATGCATTAGTCAATGGCGCGTGATGTTCCAGTGATGACAGCAGTTGTAAAGCGCGCGCGCGAAGCCTTCAGCACCACGGTCAGAGCTCAAGGCTGGAACAATAGGAGGTTCAGGGACTGTCAACCAATAGCATAATCTCATCCAAAACAGGAGCTAATATTTACACCCAAACCAGAGCAAGATTTTTCGGCTTGGGCTTTCCCTAAAAGTAAGCTCTACAAATCCAAATGGATGAATCTTATTTATTTTATCCTTGTACATCATTATTATTATTATTATTTATTTTTTATCAAAGTAACGTCTCCCTCTTGCAGTGACATCTCTTCTCTTCACAGATGACGTGAGCAGCCCGTCACTCACATGACATGAGATCCACCAATAGTGGAACAAAAATCCACAAAGGATCCACAAAATCCTGTCCAATTTTTTTCTTGTTCAAGAAGCCGTTTCACTCGGATATATGTCATGCATATGTTTCATGCCGACTTGGGGATATGTAAAGTATATATTCTTTTAATGTTTAGCTTATTGTTACATAATTTTCAAGTAATGTTTCAGCAACCCCCAAAACGACAAGTCATTTATAATGTAGCCTACTAAAATACTAACTCGTTTCCTACAAAAATACATCATCCCTGCACAACTCTATTGGTGAGAGGTGGAGGGAGGGAAAAGTGCAGTAATTGCTATTTATTTTGAGAAGGAAAAGCTGTTTATGTGTATCTTTGTCTTAAACAGTATCTTTGTTTATTGACTGAAACGTGTTTATTTTTGTTTACAGACGTGTAAGTTGCAGACGATCCCTGCCTGCTCCATCATGAGCTTGTCAACAGCTCGTGAGAGGGAGACACCGGCGTGTGACGTCACATCTTAATTAGAGACCAGAACAAACACATAGTAAAACGCACTGGTGAGGTAAAAGGAATGTGTTTTGGAAGAATCTTTCAAGTGCACTATTTTATAGCTTACAACATACTATATATTAATTAACAGCACATTATACTACAGAGACTGCCCGAAACTGTGGTTTTTCAAGGGATTGAGAGAATGAAATAGTGTGTGAGTGACAGTCGCGCGTGGATCTCTGAAGACACAGAACGACACGCGCGGGGATTTACAGAGGTTTTGATAATAAAACCATCTTTATAGGTGAGCTGTTTTCAATCTTTATCAGTGTGTGTGTGTGTGTGTGTGTGTGTAAATGCCGACCGTTACCGGTTAACGGAGACGGACAAAGAGCTTCCGAGCCTCCGCTACCTAAACAAAGGGTGCGCTCGTGCACACTATATCTGTTTAATGCTGTTGTAACCTATAATTAAAGTGCTTGCTGTCTTTGTTTAATTGAAAACGTTAAGATTCCATAATTGCTTTAATGTCTGTATAGTTAGGCCACTGTAATTATTGGCAAGCTTTTGTTTTATTGTTATCGTTCAGCATTTAGAACTATTAGAACGCATAATATGTGCTTTTTGTTTAATTTTTTTTAATGAGATATTCGTCTGTCTAGCTAGTATACATAAAGCAAGTGGGACAATAAATAAGGAATTAAGATACACTGCTTAGTACCCCAAATATGGCTTTATTTAAGTTAAATATATGATTAAAATGACGGAGTCGAGCTGACGTCACACCAGTGAGGTAATATAAAGGGTCAGTTTTGTGAGGTAAAATCTGCAGATAGCATATTTTTCATTTACTTTTTAAAATCAGTCTTTACAATAAGGTTCTTGGCCAGCAATTAATTACAATGGTGAACATGAACAACAATAAACCCTACTGCATTTATTATTCTTGGTTAATGTTCATTTTTGCATATCCTTTTTAACATTAAGATTACAATAGTGTATTTATAAATAATCAGTATATTAATAAAAAGCGTTTTTTGTAGGTTCATGGTATGGAATGCATTAACATATAATAATGACGCTGAAGTGATAAACTGATCATCCATTCATTGTGTTTTGATCACACCCCGCCTCCACAGGCACCATCCACACCTCCATTCTCTCTCTCTCTCTCTCTCTCTCTCTCGCTCACTCTCTGCACGTTCATCTCGCGTCCTGACCTAGGCAGTCCCTCCGACTTCTCCGCATCATCGACCCAATGAAGGAGCCCGACGCCATCAAACTCTTCATCGGGCAGATCCCACGCAATCTGGAGGAAAAGGACCTGAAGCCCATCTTTGAGCAGTTCGGCAAGATCTACGAGCTGACTGTGATCAAGGACAAGTACACGGGCATGCACAAAGGTAAGGAGACGGGGACGAGTTTCACGCTTCAGCACTGTGTGGAGGGGACGGGGGCTGAACGTTTCCCAGTCACGACTCACACGTGTAGTGTGTATTTAAATAAGCAGTGTTATTTAACCCTCTCTTTACAGTAAGTGTAACTTTACATTGTTCATGTGCATGTTAATTTGACTCATTCTGAAGTGGTTTTAATGATATCTCTACCTGCAAACGGGAAGATACGGGAGGGCAGCAGACAGGGCATTTCTTGTACAATATACTTGCCCGTGTATCAGTGATTTGTCTGTGTTTTCGTCATGGGCTGGTGTGACGGTATAGAGGACAGCGGCAGCACACGCCTGCAGGAGCTTCAAGCGTGACAGTGCACAGCATGAGTTCTGTGTTACTATTAAAAGGGACATATATACCAGGAAAGCTCTCTCGCCATCTCTCTGTTGTCATCTTTATGAACTCTTTTTTTGCTTTCTGTGCCTTGCGGTTGAATATTAGGTTTCCACTCTGCTGTGTAACTCTGGGTGTTTGCTTACGCTCGGGTTTGAATGAACCCTGTTTGGGGGCTTGACCGGGATTTAATCATGTGGATTTCTCAGTGGTTTAAGTCACTGAGGTGATAAATGAAGAAAGGAATAGTTCAAACAATAAAAATGTCATCATTTACTTACCCTCAAACCTGCATTTTTTTTCTCCCTGGAACAGAAGGTGTTTTTTTTTCCATTCCTTTTCATATATTAGGCCAGTAAAGCTGCAGTATGACAGAAAGTGGACATCATTCATGACTCATGCATTCTAGTCCAAGTCCTGAAGTCATATGATTATTTAAGTAGTTACTCATTGAAAATCTTTGTCTCCACTGTTGCTCACGTTACATGTGTTGCAGTAAGTTTGATGTCAGTCACTTTTGGTCTAAAAACTATGGAAGATTGTTTTCACCACAGAATTAAACGATTTAAAAGATAATTGTGACTTTTTATCTAACAATTCTGATTTTACATCTCGCAATTCTGACTTTTTTCCTAAGAACTGCAAGATAAACTCGCAATTACGAGTTTTAATGTCAGAATTGTGAGATATAAACTTTTTTCTCAAAATAGCATTTTATATCAATCAATTCTGACTTTATATCTCACAATTCTGATTTTGTAACTCGCAATTCTGACTTTATAACTCGCAATTCTGAATTTATAACTGGCAATTCTGACTTTAAAACTCACAATTCTGACTTTACATCATGCAATTCTGTCTTTATTTCTTGCAATTTTGTTTTTATAACTTGAAATTCTGACTTTATAACTCGCAATTCTGACTATATCATGCAATTCTGACTATAACTTGCAATTGTGACTTTATATCATGCAATTGTGACTTTATAACTTGCAATTCTGACTTAAAGTCAGAATTAAGAGATTTTATAACTCACATCTCACAATTCTGAATTTAAAACTCGCAATTCTGACTTTACATCACGCAATTCTGACTTTATTTCTTTTGCAATTCTGACTTTATAACTTGCGATTCTGACTTTATATCACGCAATTCTGACTTTATTTCTTGCAATTCTGACTTTATATCTCGCAATTCTGACTATATCATGCAATTCTGACTATAACTTGCAATTGTGACTTTATATCAGGCAATTCTGACTTAAAATCTCTTAATTCTGACTTTATAACTCACAACTCGCAATTCTGAATTTAAAACTCGCAATTCTGACTTTACATCACGCAATTCTGACTTTATTTCTTTTGCAATTCTGACTTTATTTCTTGCAATTCTGACTTTATAACTTGCAATTCTGACTTTAAAACTTGCAATTCTGACTTTATATCATGCAATTTTGACTTTATTTCTTGCAATTCTGAGTTTATATCTCGCAATTCTGAATTTAAAACTCGCAATTCTGACTTTAAAACTTGCAATTCTGACTTTAAAACTCACAACTCACAATTCTGAATTTAAAACTCGCAATTCTGACTTTACATCACGCAATTCTGACTTTATTTCTTTTGCAATTTTGACTTTAAAACTTGCAATTCTGACTTTAAAACTCACAACTCACAATTCTGAATTTAAAACTCGCAATTCTGACTTTACATCACGCAATTCTGACTTTATTTCTTTTGCAATTTTGACTTTATAACTTGCAATTCTGACTTAATATCTTGCAATTCTGACTTTATAACTTGCAATTCTGACTTAATATCTCGCAATTCTGACTTTATTTCTTGCAATTCTGACTTTACATCACGCAATTCTGACTTTATTTCTTTTGCAAATCTGACTATGACTTGCAATTCTGACTTTATAACTCACAATTCTGACTTTATAACTCGCAATTCTGACTTTACATCACGCAATTCTGACTTTATAACTCGCAATTCTGACTTTAAAACTCGCAATTCTGACTTTAAAACTTGCAATTCTGACTTAATATCTCGCAATTCTGACTATATCATGGAATTCTGACTTTATAACTCGCAATTCTGACTTTACATCACGCAATTCTGACTTTATTTCTTGCAATTCTGACTTTAAAACTTGCAATTCTGACTTTAAAACTTGCAATTCTGACTTAATATCTCGCAATTCTGACTATATCATGCAATTCTGACTTTATAACTTGCAATTCTGACTTAAAATCTCTTAATTCTGACTTTATAACTCACAACTCGGAATTCTGACTTTATAACTCACAATTCTGAATTTAAAACTCGCAATTCTGACTTTACATCACACAATTCTGACTTTATTTCTTTTGCAATACTAACTTTATAACTCACAATTCTGACTTTACATCACGCAATTCTGACTTTATACCTTGCGATTCTGACTTTATAACTCGCAATTCTGACTTTATAACTCGCAATTCTGACTTTACATCACGCAATTCTGACTTAATATCTCGCAATTCTGACTTTAAAACTTGCAATTCTGACTTTAAAACTTGCAATTCTGACTTTATAACTCACAATTCTGAATTTACATCATGCAATTCTGACTTTATTTCTTGCCATTCTGACTTTATAACTTGCGATTCTGATTATATCATGCAATTCTGACTATAACTTGCAATTGTGACTTTACATCATGCAATTCTGACTTTATTTCTTGCAATTCTGACTTTATAACTTGCGATTCTGACTTTAAAACTTGCAATTCTGACTTTACATCACGCAATTCTGACTTTATAACTTGCAATTCTGACCATAACTTGCAATTGTGACTTTATAACTTGTAATGCTTACTTAATATCTTGCAATTATGACTTTATAACATGCAATTTCAACTTTATATCACTATAAAGGAGAAATTTCTCTTTTTGTGTCCCATGGAAAATGCAAATATATTAAATCCCCTAGCCCTAATACCCATCACAGAAAACTTTCTGCACATTTACATTTTCAAAAAAACATCACTTATTTATAAGCTGTTTTCCTTATGGGGGGCAAAAAAATGTACCCACAAAGACTATGATTTTGAGTATTGCCATCTATGTATGGATCTTTTGTCCACAAAATGTAGGGTTTACCAGAAACACACACACACACACACACACACACACACAGTTCTATAGAGGTGTTTCTACTACCTGCTACTCTAGTTTTCAATCAGAGAAATGGAGGCATAAGCTGCTGCTCCCTACTTTCTTTGTAGCTGTGTGTGTGTGTGTGTGTGTGTGTGTGTGTGTGCGTGTGTGTGTGTGTGTGTGTGTGTGTGCGCGCATGAGTTCAGTGTAAGCTATCCCAGAAGGCTCACTGGGAAAATGTAATGAGTGTGAAATTACATTTCTGTCACTCCTCATGTGTAATGATGCTGAATATTTATGATTCTATAAAAAGCACAGAATAAAATAAAAAGTCAATTCGGAACTGAATTTCAATTTAAAATGTAGGTCATTACTTATAATAAAATAATATATGTAATAATATATTAATATGATTGATAACAACTGCAACAACAACAATTTTGCATGAATGAAAAATGAAAAATTATTTATAAAAATTAAAAATAAATAAATAAATACTAACAGTCTTTCTTTCTGTTTTAGGATGTGCCTTTCTGACATACTGTGCACGGGAATCAGCCGTTAAAGCACAAAGTGCTCTTCATGAACAGAAAACCCTGCCAGGGGTGAGTATCTCTCTCTCTCTCTCTCTCTCTCTCTGTGTAGAGGGCATGACAGGGGTCTTGCGATGTTTTATCCCCTTTTATGTTCTGCCATCTCTGAGTATGTGTGTGTGTGTGTCCTGTACACACAGCAAGACTCGTCTCATCTCAGAGAGTGTGTGTGTGTGTGTGCCATCTGGATTATGACGAGCTGTATGTAGCCGTGGAGATTATTTGGATTATTCCCCACACCTTTTCAAGCGGCAGACTCTCAGAAATATGGCATTAAAATGTAAACACGATGCAGAGCAGAGCCCGAGGGTGGCTGCTTGTCACAGAACGGGATTGGAGAGTGATCACAATGGGATGAAGTGTTGGTGGGGTGCAAATGCAGTAATTAATCCTATTACCAGCGTGACACCAGGCTGACCTTTCGTTGAAGATCACTCCAACAATCTTCTCTCTGTCCCTGCTTTCTGCCCCTTCTGCTGTCAATCCTTCCCTCTGACAGTCTTTGGATGGATAGTTGCACCCTTTCTTCTTTTTCTTTCGCCTCTTCTTCTGTTCTAATCTTTTTCAAACTTCTTCTCTGTCCTCATGTTCTTTTTTGCTCTTTTCCTTTTGAATTTACATATTTTTTCCATCAGCTCTGTCGTATTATGCATGTCGAATCAAAATATATGTGATATTAAGTAATATATGTGATATTGGTCCTATAGTTTATCAGATCTTATATTGGAATATAGGCTATCCCTGCAGTATTGCTGGCTGGGGGTGACAGATGGTCCTTTCTGTGCATCAGTGAACCACAAACACTGGTTTAATTTCAAGAGAGAAAGAAAACAAGACAATGGGTAATAACTGAGGGCAGCCAAAGACAGACCTTATACTGCTTGCAGCATTTCCTTTCATCCTTGCTTTTTCCTGTCTCTCCTCTTTGTCTCTGTCCCTTCAGTCCCCTCTATCTTTTGTATAAATGTCGAAGCGTCATATTAGAGAGGAGTATGTTTGTGTTTATGTGTGTCATGGCCTCTCTCTCCTCTGGGAAGTGCTATTAAGAGCAGCTCAGTCTGTAATGCTTCTGTGGTGTAACTCAGAAAATATATGTGTGTGTTTTCTCCACAACAGGACATTTGTGGTGTGTAGTAGTTCACTTTGGTCAGCAGTACTGATGATAACAATCTGTCTGGGTGTATATACATCACTGATACATTACACAGTCTTTGTGTACATTTTAGGAGTAAAGACCCATTTACACCAAGAACAATATCTTTAAAGATAACTATATTAGAGTCCATTTCAACATACTAACTATTCATACTGGACTAAATGAATGTCCACACCAACGTGTAAGAACTATAACTATGACTATATCTATAACGATAACTATAATGATAGCTAATGGTAGCTATTTTACCATCCACACCAACAGACGATAAATTAAATATATGCCTATAATAATGATAACTATACAGATAAATATAACTATATTAGCATCCACACCAAGAAACGATAACGCTAAGTTTATTACAAGCATGCATTACAGGTATGTCTTCTGGCAATGTATCTCTTTAAAGGTGAATAGATTCTAATTGGCTGTCAATGTTTTTTATCATTCTTCATCTTGAAAAATCGTTCTAAATGATATCATTCCTAAGTGCCATTATTGTCATAGCTGTGGTATGGACTCCGCTGTTCTTAGAGAGATTATAAACTTATGTATACTGATAAATTTATATATTACTAACTTATGATTTAAAACAGCCTATAAATCATAATAAATTGTTTTTGAAAATGTAAAAATACAAAAAGTTCTCTTTCTCTGCATCATGGTGTTGATGCTATGGGAGCGCATCCAGACGTGACCGGTGTCTGAAGCATGTGTGCAACATGCATCTTGATTTACGGATGATTGCTTGACGGATGGCTATGATGGAGATGTGAGTGGGGGGCTCGCTCCCGCTCTCTCTACTGCCTGTATAGCGCACATGTAAGCTGTGCTTGACAGTCTGATATATGTCTGTGTCAGCATTCTCATTATAATGTAGCAGTGCTAAGAGTAATAATAAAAAAGGCACGCTTGTGCGCTTTTATCCCGGTAATAAAGATATTGAATATCTTTATTCTTTACCCAGGGTACAGAGCTGATAGTGAAAATAAGAGCTGGACAAATGAGAGCTATCTGGGCAGGCACTCCTTTTCCTATTCTCTCATTTTGTCCCCCTCCCCAATTGTTATAAGGAGGGTTATGCTACCCTATGTCATAAAGTGCTATATATGCTAGAGTTTAAATTCCTCTGCTGTTAGTCTGTGACTAAGCATATTATTGGGACATGGGCTACCAGTGGTGGACTTTCCCTGCTAAAATACAAGTTAGGTAAGTATTGTAGTATAGAGCTCTGGGGTTTTCCCTAGCACCTGTTGTCACTGTTTTTTTAGGGTATGAGGGTATTGTATAGCTGCATCGGATGTGCCTAGTGGTGTTGACGTCCAATTCCGGGTTTGGCCATAGAGTTGCTATGACTAGCTCACTAAAATTGTACATAGTTCACAGCCTAGTTGTATTAGGTAGTTGTAGCAGTAGTTGATATTAATGTTCTGATAGTGTCAACACCATGACTTAGGGTTAGGTACGAGACGCTGTTTTTCATTGTCATGCCTTGGACACGCCTTTAGACAAGGAAGCTGATGACATCTAATGCCACTTACCCTTTTATACGCTCCATGTGATGTCATATTATAACCGTCAGCCAATCAAGATTGGCATGTTCTACAAGTGCTTCAGACACCTGTCACACCTGGATGTGTTCTCATAGTGTCAACACCATTACACAGTGTTGTGTTCCCTTCTCAGGGAAACGGGTTTACATAGATAACCTAACACTTTTTCTGTGATGGATAGGTTTAGAGGTAGGGTTAGAGTTCGTGGATAGAATATACATTTTGTACAGTATAAAAATCATTGTTTATGAAAGTCCCCATAAAACATGAAAACCCAATATGTGTATGTGTGGTGGGGCATGTTTATTTTTTTATGAAGGCATATCACTTGCTAATTATTCTTTGGGTGTGTGTTGTAGTAAGGACAGAAATCACAAACACATTAATCTAAATGTAATTAGTGACCATTAAGTATATACACACACACACACACACACACACACATGTTGGGTTTCCATGTTTTATGGGGACTTTCCATAGACATAATTATTTCTGTATATTCTGTCTATTCTTGCCCCAACCCCTAAACCTACCCATCACAGAAAGCTTTCTGCATTTTTACGTTTTCAAAAAATACACTAAGCATGATTTATAAGCTGTTTCCTCATGGGGACCAAAAATGTCCCCGCAAGGACTTTGGATATTCCCACCTTAGTAGGGACATTTTGCCCCCATAACGTAGGGTAATACCCAAACCACATATACACACTGCTTATAGAAAGCAACTTGCACGCAGTATTCAATCCTCAAATAAGTTAGATTCTTGGCAGACACTTCCCTAAAATGACTAAGGCGGTGTCTCTTCGAGTGGAGAGATGAGGAGGCTCATATCACTGCTCGCAGTGACTGTGCTGGGACATACACAGTCTGATAATGGACTGTAATGGATTGTGGGTAGCAAGGGGGTGGGGCAGAGGCTGTGCTGTAACAGTACACAAAAACTGTGACATGAATTCAAAGGCAGCAGCTGCTGGCAGCTAATGTAGAGTCCAGAGCAAAGCCAGGAGGATTTCTAGAGGTCGAACAGTCACGCAGCTGAGTTTGGGATGGGTTGTGTCGTGAATTCTGATTGAGCAATGATATCTAGTATCTAGTAAAGTAGTTCAAACTAGAGCTTGGAATAAAAAAAAAAAAATGTTTAGCCTGACATAAGCAGTTGTGTAGCAAATTCTTTAAAAACACTAAAAATTAACACATTTAATCATGCTCCCTGACCCATATACATTTTGTAATAAGGAGAAATTGAAGCTAGAAGTACCACATTCATGTTCTTGAGATTCTGTAGTGAGTGTAGCCCATCTGCTACTACAAGTCTCGCCAAACCACTTATTGCACAAGAGACAAGACATAATGGAATGAATACTTTTCCCCACAGCAAAGACAAATTAAATTGACGTTAAAGACATTTATAATGCTACAAAATATTTCTGTTTAAAATAAATGCTATGCATCAAAAACCCTGAAAAACATTTATTACAGTTTCCACAAAAATATAAAGGAGCACAGTCAGTTTTTTTTCAGCATTGATAATGATCAATGTTTCTTGATCAATAATTGATAGGAGAAACACTGCCACAAGTAATTACAAGTGAGAACCCTCGAGGGACTGAATATAAAAGGGAGTATAAATACAAGACGAACATAATGAGAGACGGGTGCAAATCATCCGTAACCATAAGAACAAACAAGGACATAATCAGTAACTAAGGCAACCAAAACTAAACAGTGAAGGGAAACAAGAACTAAAGGAAACAAAACAGAATATCAAAATAAGCGTTCAATAACTGTGACAAATATATTCACATAGAAAACAATTCTTTTAAAGGAGAAATATGAAAATATGATTTTATTTCCATGTTTAAGTGCTATAATTGGGTCCCCAGTGCATCTACCAACCCAGAAAATGTGAAAAAGGACAACCCAGTAACTTATGCTTTGTCTATAAGCATGTGAAAAACTCAAATTTCGCTCCCCGTGTGATGTAGGAGGGGATCTTATAATATTAGCGCCCTTTAATCTGCACGTTTCCACCCACGGAGCTGCCATTTTGTTTTTCGCAAGCGACAACGGTTCCAACGCCATGTCAAAAGTTCGAGCAAAGCATGCTAACTGCTCTGTGGTTGGCTAAACAGACAAGCTCACAACACTATTTAGAGTCTCGTTAGCTCGGATAACCTGCAAGTTGACCCTGGCAAGCTCGATTGCTAAAAAAGGAGCAGTTCTTTCTGAGCGATATTTTAGAAAAAAATATTAGACCATTCACAGCATTTGATAGCAATCATAAACATTAGCCTGGTGTGTATGGCTCTGTTTGGCAAACGGGTACGCCATGTATAGTGGGCGTCCATACGGGTTTGCACAAAACATTAACATGATGGCACCTGCTAGTCTATGAGTTGAATCAACTCCACAGCAACAACATAAATTTATCCACTAACCGTTCAGAAATACCCAGATGCGTTCTAAAAGTTGTAATTTCGAGTGTCGACTCCAGTTTGAACAACATAAGGCTGAACACCGTTACTGACAATCGTCATTTTGGCTGCATGAGATTCTCCAGCTTTGTTGTTGTTGAGCAACAGAAGCACGAGCTGTTAAACCTCTGCTCTCTTCTGGAAAGGGGGCCAGGAGCAGCAGCTCATTTGCATTTAAAGGGACACACACAAAAACAACGTGTTTTTGCTCACACCCAAATAGAGTCAAATTTGACAACCTATAATAAGTGATCTGAGGAGTATTTTGAGCTGAAACTTCACAGAGACAATCTGGAGAATTCCGGGGACACCAGAGACTTATATTACATCTTGGGAAAAGGGACATAATAGGTCCCCTTTAAATTATAATAATATTTCACAATGTTACTGTTTTATTTTATTTTTGATCAAATAAATGCAGTCTTTGTGAGCAGAAGAGACTTCTTAAACATTAAAACATCTTAACAACTCCAATATTTTGAACAGTACACATTTGCGAAAAGTATACATCCGAAACCCTTCATGAAAATCCAAAGTTAAATTGCAGTCAGATTGATGTTTAGAATTTTTTTTTCTTTTTCTAATTCCTAATTGATAATCTCTTTTTCTCTCTTCTCTGGTCATCATCTGAAGGATAAAGGGATTGGGGCATGAAGGAGAATGAAGAGATGAATAGGGCCAGGCTGTGGGAGGATGGGAAACGAGGGATCAGAAGTAAACCTTTGCCTTAATGAGAGAAATACAGCTGTCAATCTACAAGGTTAAACTGGCTTGACCCACAGAGCAAAGTTCTTTGAGAGGAGCTACACAACGGCTTTGATGGGCTTTTTCTGTATCCCTTGCCAGCTTTTGTTACCGAGGATCTGAATGTGCAGTGATTCATACTCATAAAGTATCAAATCATGAAGTTGGTTGAGGAAAGTTCTGCTGTTAATCTTCATACCAATACCGTACACTTAAAGGGATAGTTACCCACAAAAGAAAATTCTTACTCGCCCTCAAGTTGTTGTGTTACCAACATTCTTTAAAATGTCTTCTTTTGTATTTAACCGAACAAAGAAATTCATTCAGATTTAGAACAATTTGAGGGTGACTAAATGACAACAGGATGTTAATTTTTGGGTGAGCTATATATCTGTTAAAGGATATCTTGAGACCAAGACTGTTAATTTCATATTATTAATATACTATTATAGTATCGGTTGATATTTTGAATGTTTTTATCTATGTATTTTTATTTTTAATTTTAGTTTAAGTTTTAATAATCTGTAATATGATTTTGTCATTTTATTTATTATTTCTATTTAGCTTTAATCAATTTTTATTTCAGTTTTAGTATTTTTTTTTTCAACTTGAGCACTTTCAACTTTGTTGCCAATGCCAATTTTCCTTTCATTTTAAGTTTATCCATCAATTATAGATTTATTCCAGCTTTTTAATTACTGATAATGACTTTTAATAGTTTTAGTTAACAATAACAACACAGCTCTTTTGACTTTAACCAGTAAGCAGCCACCTAGCAACTACTCAGAACACTCTAGCACCTACACATAGCAACACCCTGGCAACCACACACAATACCCTAGTATTATGTTTTGCACCATCAAGTACTGCTCAGTTTTGCATAGTTTAATATATACAGTTAAGTGCGGTACAACATACCTCAAAGAATACCATACTATTAAAATGGTAGTTCTTGTTATGTTCTAAGTAGGCATTGTAACTCTTTCTAGTGTTGCAAATCTGTACAATAGAAATGGTTTGGACTGCTTCCTGTAGAGATGATGGGAATATTTGTATGACAGGCAGACACACACTCACAAGCTAGTAGAGAAACCATCGGGAGGGGGGAGATCATTGCTAAGATACGGTTGACTAGGAGATGACAGGTTGCTAGGTAACATGGATGATGCAATAAGTGACTAATATGGAATGTTTTGGAGAAAAATGTCTGTGTTACAAATATCCTATGACTGTGTATGTGTGTGTACACGTCTATACAAGTGTGTAAATGCGTGTGTGTGTGTGGTTTTTAATGTAGTCCAATATGAAAAGAAAATATCAAATCAGCAGCACGCATAAACTCCCAAACAGTGAGATGGTTTGGTCTGATGACTTCATGCTGGCTGAGGATGGAGGGTAAAATGCAATTTGTTTGAATAATCCTTGGATTTAATACTCCATAATCCATGAAAAATCCTTTCAGAATTACTGCAGGGGTTGAGATTTACAGAGTGTGTGCATCTTGCTGGGTGTGTTTTGTAAACTGTTCAGGAGGTGTGTGAGAGCGAGTACGTATGAGTGAGAGTGTGTATAAAAATCTATTTATGTGTGAGTGAGAGAGACTTAATATAAACCCTACAGATGTGTTTAAATGAAACCCTCATCTAGCAGGATTATGATGAGGTGCTGACAGTTTCTGCGCCTGAGGATTCTGCTGCCTGTATGTGTAGATATGCTTTATTTAATAAGTCTGTTACAGGAATTTGACTCAAAGGAATATTTAACCTAGTATTTTAGAAGCGTTTTGCTTTTTTTTTTCCCCTCAAGGACAATTTAATCATACAGCGAAGAGTAACCCCTCCACCAAACCATCTTTCTAAGGCTAGGGAAAGGTGTTAGTGTTAGTCATGTGATCAAACCAATGAACTTAAAAGTCAGAGCGGCTTTACTAAGTGATCAGACCGGTGTCATTTTAGTGTCATTGAAATTAAATTGTAAATTGATTCTAGCCGAGTTTTTGCTAATAATTTGAATTAGATATTATTTTTTGTGTTTCCATTTTAACCCTTATGTGCTGTTCGGGATGTTTTCATCCACTATGGGGAATTTTTGAGTCTTAATTTGGCCATAACTTTCTCCGTGTTTCAGCAAATGGAATGATTTTTGGTGACAAATCTTATTTTGACACATATTTTGGGAAAATGCTTTGAAAATGTTCAAAAACTCAACAGTACTCTGTGGGCAAATTCACGACCCTTTCGTTATGTTCAGCCACGATTTTAACTGCTTTAAAAATGTATCAGATAAATATTTTTTTCAAATTTTTTTGCTTAAATCTATTAATCAACCTCAGTCCTGATCAAAACTACTAAATTTAAAAACAAAATCAGGATTTTAACTCTTTAATTGCCAAATTCATAAATGATGTCACTGATTTGGGAAAAAACGTGTCAAAGATTAGAAACAACATTGGCTTTGATGCGTTGTTAGTTTTTGTGCAGCATCCGATTTTAACGTTTTAAAGAGTTAAAATCCTGAATTTTTTTTTTTAATTTAGTAGTTTTGATCAGGACTGAGGTTGATTAATAGATTTAAGCAAAAAAATTTGAAAAAAATATTTATCTGATACATTTTTAAAGCAGTTAAAATCGTGGCTGTTTTCAGCCACGAACATAACGAAAGGGTCGTGAATTTAAACAATGCACAAGGGTTAATTTTAGTTAGAAAACTAATTGTTAATTTGACAGACTAGTTCTTGAGTCACAGTCTTAACATAGCGGATATGTTTATGCAGTTGGCCCCAGGTCTAAAGGACTGAAGTCAGCCAGGCAAAACATGAACCATTTATTTCAACTGTAAATGTTTAGTTTTCACGTGGGCTTTTGTGTATGTTTAAGGTGCAGTCAGTGCACTAATATTTAGTAGTGTCTAAGTTGTAACACCGAGGCAATTCATGCAACATCTAGTATATGTTGTAATGCTGGTGCAAGTGGACCTTGGGCGGGCAACTAAAAGGTGGTAATAGCTTTAAAATGTTAGTTAGCTAAGCATCTTTAGTGAATACTGTAGATCAGTATGTCTCAATCATGGTTCTGGAAGCCCTCCACGCTCCTTAGTATTTCTTTCTCACTTCTCACAGTGTGCTTTTCTCTCTCTCTCTCCCTTATTTCTCATTCATGTCATCATTGTGTTGTCTATCTGAAATTTGTCCTTCACAGTTGCACAGTCCTCCCCCTATTCTTGTATTCTCAGTAGTATCACTATCTCTCTCCATGACTAAGCACATCACTGTGCTCGTGACATTCTACAAATGAGCTTCGAGACTCTCCAGGAAAATAGAGCGTGTCTTCTCTCTCTCTCTCTCTCTCTCTCTCTCTTTCACTCCTACACTGGTAATAAGGTTTGAAGTAGAAACTAGAAATAATGTAGAATACTTATTACACCTATCTTTGCCATGTAATATATAAAAAAATATAGGTTTATGAGGACAGTAAATTCAACTTAAAAATGTAAAAAGTATTAATCTACAATTTTAATCTATAATGTATTCATAAGACAATGCATGCAGTTTTACAGTAAAAATAAAAGTGGAAAAACTTGTAAAATAACATTCCTATAGCTTCCCATCATATTTAAAGGGAAAGTTCACCCAAAAATGAAAAATATCTCATGATTTACTCAACATCAAGCTATCCCAGGTGTATATGACTGTATTCTTTCAGACGAACACAATCAGAGTTATTTTAAAATTTATCCTGCTCTTCCAAGCTCAAATGGGGCTTGAGATTTTGAAGACAGAAAAAGCACACCCATCCATCATAAAAGTAATCCATACGGCTCCATGGGGGTAATAAAGGCTTTCTGAAGCAAAGCAATGCGGTTTTGTAAGACAAAAATATCGATATTTAAAACTTTATTAACTAAAATAACTGGCTTCTGGCAATGGACTTGCACAAGTCGACTTGGAGTAGCGTAAGTTGCCTCTTGCGGTTCAAACAAATAGGGCTGGGTAACAAACTCAAGCTCCTCTTCTTTTATATTGAAGTCCTCCGACATTTCGCTTCCACATTCATCAGTGCGTCAATCATGGGATCAGAGGTCACTTTTCCGCCGGACGGCCGTTGCCAAAAGCTAGTGATTCTAGTATCAATTTTAAATGTAGATATTTATCTAACAAAAACCATCACTTCACTTCAGAAGGCCTTTATTAACCACCTGGACCCATATGGATTACTTTTATGATGAACGGATGCACTTTTTTGGGCTTCAAAATCTCAAGCCCCATTCACTCCCATTATAAAGCTTGGAAGTGCCAGGATACTTTTTTAATATAACTCAGATTGTGTTTGTCTGAAAGAAGATAGTCATATGCACCTAGGATGACTTGAGGGCGAGTAAATCATCGGATCATTTTCAAATTTTGAATGAGCTTTCCTGTTATTGAGTGTATTTTATTTAAATAGTTAAATATGTATGTATGAGTTACATTTTCGTATTTTTATGTCTGTTTATTATGGTGGATATCAGTGTATTTTAAACAGATTTTAGTAGGCTAATGTGCAAATCAGTTATGAACGATTCATTACAATCTTTCTGATCATTAACTAAACACTTGCCAATAGTTATTGAACACAACACATCACATGGAGTGATTCTATGGACTGTTACTAAATGCAAACAAAATATGAGTTATGCACATATAATGTCAAACGATTAATACAGCAGTTAATTTGTTAATCACTTTAGTTGATTTTAAATATATTTTAAGGGTGCGTGGCCTACTCTGCAGGGCTATATTTACTGTCATCTTACTTTTTTCTTACACTTTGTTTATGTCAAGAGACAAACAGCTTCTTTCTTTTTATATTTCGCAGTTCTTCCTGTTTTGTTTTGGTTATTTCTCCCTGAAACCAGGCTTATTAGTTGAATCAATCTTGGTGGTTTTGTCTGCAACATCCCAGAACACCACAGAAACAACAAAGAACGTGCTAGCAATGCTACGGCAACACATTTTAAAGCACTCAGCAACACTCCGATTCCAAACATCTCAGTGGCAGGATTTCACACATTCTCTCTTTCACACACGCCTGCTTTTCAGTGTAATCCAGCGTGTCTCTGTAATCCTGATCAGATGGCCATCATTCTAAAGCTGATCTCTCTACAATCCTGTGCACATTAGTTTAAGTGCAGGGGTAGCAGGGTCAGAAGGTTACATGATATATATAAATATTGAAGAGCATGGAAATCAGCATAAAGTCTGTTTCATGCCGATCCTGTCCATGACGTGTTAAGTAACACAGATTGCATATTCTCTGTTGTCTTAAATCAGTGATACCAAAGTAGATTGGTAAAATGGTGCAACAATCATCAAGGTTATCTTAAAAACTAGTAACTTGTGCTGAATAAACCGCTGTTACTATGTGGAAAGAGCTTGTATGATTTGATTTGAAGGTGTCATTATATGATTGGCTTACAGGGCACACATGATCCAGTAACTCTGCAGAGGTCAAGTGTTTAAAATTCCACTCATTTCATTAGAACAATTGTTACAAATAAGATATATTTACATTTCTCAATTTTTTGCTTTTTTGTGAATTGTGGATCATTTGTTTTACTCTTAATTTTTTTTTTTTTTTTACATATATTAACATACATATATGTTGTGAAATATTACGGAAGCCATAAAGAGGCTTTGCTTTTTGTTTTGTTTGTTTCATAATAGTTCTGTTTTCAAATAGTATTATATTCTTCTCCAGCAAATACAGCAGATTTGCACTGAGATCCAGCCCATATTGTAGTGTGACTTCATGCCCCGCTATAGACTTAAACATGTAGTGAACTGTGTCCTTTGGACTATAATGGTGGAAATGTTCAACAGATTTTTTATGCAAAAGTAAGTTCCGTTCCTGGAATATGATTGGTCGAACAGCATTCCAACAGAATATATATATATATATATATAACAACAGATTCCAACAGAATATAAAATAACAGACCAAAAGCACTGCAACTTTTCACCGTTTCTGTCACTTTAGTTGTTTTTTTTTCAGACAAACTGTCAGTCTGTGTGTGTTTTAGTGGCTCTTTTGGCCATGTACATTGATACGTCAGTAGATGGCGACAAATTACTTTATGAGTGAGTCTGCAGGTGGCCTGTCTTATACTTGTTATAGCCACAACATCAAGGTTTGTGTCTATACAGGACACTGCTATAAAATGTTTAGCCTATGGGAAGTCTTAATCCATTGGTAGAAGTGTCAGGTATGTTGCATGTATAGAGTATGTATATTGTGTAATTGGAATTATAAAGACATTTTATCCATCAACTTTTGATTGTCTTGTTTTTCAGATGAATCGGCCCATTCAAGTGAAGCCTGCTGATAGTGAGGGGAAAGGAGGTAAATCATCTGCTATTCACATTTTTATTTGGCTTATTTATTTTTTTTTTTTCATCATTTAGCAGATGCTTTTATCCAAAGCGACTTACAATTAGGGGTTAGGTGTCTTGCTCAAGTCATGGACCTTAGTCATGGCATCGAAGGTGCTGTTTATTCACAATCCCCACTTTCAATTCCTGCCGGTGTGGGAATCGAACTGGCAACCTTCAGATTACAAGCCCGACTCCCTCACCACTAGGCCACGACTACCCACCCCTTATTTGATATAAATACGCACTGTTCAAAAGTCTGGAGTCAGCAAGATTGTTTATTTATTTATTTATTTTTTAATTACTTAGAAAAAGGCAGGGAGACTGAAGAGCTTTTCTAGCGGGTTATTTATCAGCATAACACATCCAGTATGAATTTTACATAAACTTAATATTATAACTTATATCTACACAAAATGATGACTGTGTTGCTCATGTTCTGGATGCGCTATCCACAAAATAAACATAATATTACAACTTACAATGGTACAAAAGGCTGCGAATGCACAAGCGAACATATTAATAATAACACTACACTGTAAATCTATTAATTAACAATCTTTTACAGTAAAGTAACATGAAATACTGGAGTGAACTACACTCGTTGTTGAATGGTGGACTTGATCATGTAGACTCATTACCATTTGGATGAAATGTGGTCCCACACCTCATGTAAATTACATTTCACACCGATCAAATGTGTAATAGTTCTTTGGCCCCGCTAACCGTCAATCAATATTAAAAATCACTACTTTTTGCAGTAGAAATGCTGTAAAAGCTCAACACTGTTGCTTTGTTTGAGCAAGCGCTGTGAAACAGGCCTAGATCTTTACAGGCCTCATTCTACCAGATAAAAAGGCTTGGTGCTGGAAGACTTATTTCCTGTGGTGTCACTCTCCTGTACAGGAGGATTGTCCATTAACTGACTTTCATTATTGGGTGACATATTACACAACAACATACGACTGTTTTCATTGGTGCCGTCTTCACTCTTCTGCACATCAGTGGCTGCAGCTGATGTGGATTGACCTTTGAGTGGTTTGGAATTGCGACAATACAGATGTATATATAAAAGAAGTATCACAATGACTAAACCAAGGATGCTTGAGAAAATGGCAAAAACTATGGCGAGCGTCTTATATTTGAGAGTTTGTGCTTCATTGCAGTTTGCTTGATCTGTTTGGTCTCCTGGACTGGCAGGTTTCTCTGTGTGAATCAAAGAGCAGATGGCTTTTTTAGATCAAAATTCACCAGATTGCTATTATGCCAAATTTGACAAGTCAAATATGTAATTTTTGACAGTATGATACAAGTTAAAACTGAGATGCAAATTGCCTTTCCCAGTCTTACCGTTCACATGTAGCAGATGGGCGTGTGGGTATCCTTTATCCCTTTCATCATTCCAAAAGCAAAGGTATAATCCGGCATCAGTCTTGCGAACTTCAGTGATGGTCAAAGAAAGGTCACCGGTTTTGAAGCAGTTCTTCTCCAGCGATACTCTTCCCTCGTAGCCTGTGCCAGGTTTTACCGATCCGTCTTTCTTGTAGTGCAAAACTGTTTTATGATTATACAGCCACGTCACATCATTGGCATTGGCTGCAAAACATTTGAGGGTGATGTTGTCCATCTCTGCCACATACACATCTGTTGCATCTGTAAGGGAATATTTTAAACCAAAATCAGTTGCTGACCATGTACTGATGCTGCTCACACATCGACTCAAGGATTTCTTTTATAGGAATCAGATGCAGTAAAGACTTACATAAAACATCCAGGTTAAATTCATTTTCCCTATTACAGATGAGCACGTAGCGCCCCTGGTCAGTGTACTTGGGTGAGTTGAGAACCAGGTGGTTTTCTTTACATGCGTATTCTCCATGAAAACCTTTTTCAATCCGACAGATCTTGTTTTGGTATTTAGCAATAGTTGTAGCATCTGTGGGGGAAGCCTTTCTCCATTCAGCTCTCTCACAGCTGCTGGCGTTTCCGGGGAGTGTGTATGGTGTGTTTACTAACGCAAAGTAAGTTTTAGTACCCTGGGAAAATGCCTCTGAAACAAAGACCACAAGAAACAGTTTTAACGATCTCTGTGTGTGTGTGTGTGTGTGTGTGTGTGTGTATGTATGTGTGTTTAGAAATGACCTACCATCCAAACAACCAGCAAAACTAAGTAGAAAAGCCAGTTTCAGAGTATTCATCATCGTTGCAATCCGCCGAAACAGGCTCTTCCACCCAGACTGAGTTATGGCATGTACCCAAGTGCAGTTAATTCAAATAAATGACATAAAAGATTCAAAATAAATGACAATTATAGGCAAGGAACAAACGGCATGACCGAAAAAAGCAACAAGGAAACAGGAAGCTACTGCTACGTCTGTACCAGAAAACTAATAGACAAAAAATAAACTTCAAAATAAAAGGCATGACATAACAAAAGACATAAACACAAAACATGAAATAAACATAAACATGACAACACATAAGCAAGTGTTGTTATATGTCAGTCATGCGGCTCACCTTCAAAATCACATATGATGATCACATTTGTGGGCTGATAATTAAGGTTAACCACAGATTTATCACTGTTTCTACTTAATCTACTGTTTTTAATGAAAAAGATGACATGAGTATTTTTTAGAGTACATTTTAGTATGATGATCTGAAGCTTATGAGGTTAAAACAACCATTGACACTGACATAAGACCGAGCGTTCAGTTCAGCTCGGTGCAAAACACAGAAAAAAAGTAATAAAGAACTTTGAGAAAGAAAGTTTGTGGAACTGAATGGATTTTTTTCCACCATCAGAATAAATGTATGATTTTTTTATTTTAAATGCAACGCTCTATTTTAATGCTATTTTTTTAATGCACGTCCATGTTAGTGGCTCTGTATTTACCTCTGACAGGAACTGATGTGTGGATTGAACTTGGTATTCAAATTCAGATGTTGAGCTTTCCTTTTGAAGATCAGTCAATAATAAGTGTTCGCTTTATCCAGCAATCTTTATTGTCTTTATATTATTAAATATAGTGTAGGAGAATGTAGGAGAAGGGAACAACTTAGAGATGTTATCAGACGGCTATGGCAAGCTTTTTAAGCATTTATGAGATTATTGTTAATATTGATACAAATCACCCTGGCTTCAAGCCCCATAATTGATTGGTTACACATTTATTTATCATTTTCTAAAATTACAATTCAATCCAAGTGATGAAGTGCTGATATTGCGCTTTCGTCTCCGATCTTCTGTGAGCAATGGTTGAATCAAGGTTGAATTGAAGCCGGATCTAAATGAAGCAGTTAATTTTAATGAACACTCAAATCAAAATATACTCTCAAGATATCAGAATACAAACTCGCAGCAAATTAAACAATGACGAGATCGAACAAAGAACTCTTCAAACTCAAGGCTATATGTAGGATAATCAAAGGGGGGGAAAACAAGAATCAGGTGTGGCAAATTAATCAAAATGAATAACCATAGAATGAATGCAAATGTGAAAACACAGGAAACAGAAAGGGGAAAATCCGGACACAATGAAAAAAACAACAACGAGGGGCCAGATTTACTAACAGCTTGCCCCAGTGCAAACCCTTTTTTCGGCTGACCTTATTGCAGGAGTTTCCCTTTCAGATGCAAAATTTATGGGAGGAGAGTAATTAAATGAAACACGCAACGAGATTTCACGTGCAAAACTTGTCACTCCCATCAGCGCATTTGTGGAATTGCGCTCTCACATTAATCTCACTGTAGTAAATCTGGCCCTAAGATTCCAACTCAAACTAAACTCAAACTCAGATAAACGTGACAGAAATCAGACGACAGTTATATTTATATTGATTACATGATTACATATTATTCTCACAATGGCAGTAAATTCATAATTCATCGATTCTTCCTACTACTTCTTTTTATTTTTTAAATTTTCCTTTCTAAAAAGCCTACTGCTTACATGCGTTCAGAAGGTCTTCCAGGTTTGTGGAATTGCACACACAGACCAGCCATAGTCATGTGAGTCATGTGACTCACTGAAAACTGAGACGCACACAGCAATTGATCACTGGATTTACAAAAATCATTTAGCTTTTAGGTGTTTTCTCAACATTGCAACATTGCATATCTAATCCAGTCCTGACAAGCACATTAATTATTATTTGAATGATCGCTCAGTGAATCATTTAACCATGTATTACTGTCTTTGGAAAGCTTTTGTCTTACAAAAACATTAAAATGTACAAATTCACATCATTTCATATTTACGTGAAATGCAGGGACTCCACAACTTTTTCTCAGCTGTTTTTAAGCTGTTGTTGTAAATTCTTTGACCTAATATATTTACTTGAAGTAAATGGATTACGTTAATAACTAATAATAACTGTAATAACATGTTTGTCATGTAAAAGTAACCCAGTAACCGTAGAAAATAATTTGTAGATTACTTACAAATTGTAGATTACTTACAATTTGTAAGTAATCTACCCAGAACCGTATATACTTCTGGATAATTTCGATAAATATAACGAGAAAGATTTTAAAAAGTCGATGATCACAGATCTGATATTTATGGGATTGTTTCCTCCACTGAATAAAAAATAAAAAAGGTAATTTTTATCTCACAATCCTCACTTTTTTTCTCGCAATTGCAAATTTACATCTCATAATTGAGTAATATAAACTTGCAATTGCAAGTTATAAAGTCAGTATTTTTTCCCTCAAAATTGGACTTTATAACTCGCAATTTCAAGTTCACATCTCACAATTGGAAAAGAAGTGAGAACTGCGAGATATAAACTCGCAATTGCGAGAAAATAAAGGTCAGAATTACAAAAAAAAATCAGAATTGGGAGTTTATATCTTGCAGTTTTGACTTTATTTCTAGCAATTATGAATTTATATCCTGAAATTCTGAGATTACAACTCACAATTCTGACTATTTCTTGCAATTATGAGTTTATATCTCTATTTATATCTAATATTATTACTCGCAATTGCTAGTTTATACCTCACAATTATTCTTAAAAGAACCTTTTTACGCTTTAAAGAACATTTTGTGCATTGGAAAGATTCCATGGATCTTCAGGTTCTTCATGGAAACATCAATGCCAATAAAGAAGCTTTATATTGAAGTGTATAGAGCAGATGTACATGTTGAATGTGAAAATGTGATTACAGGCCTGTGCATTAGAATGTTTGCTAAATTATATATATTGCCAACAATCTAAAAGAATGTTTCAGCAGTGATAAACATCTGTTTAACTGACCTATCAATGCTTTTGAAATCAATGCAGCAAAACAAAACACAACACACCCTACACACACAAAGTTCATATTATAGTCGGCTCCTCCGTCCCTCTGCTGGAGGCTGACGGGACTGCAGCTTTGTTGACTGTGAACTGATGCACTTCACAAAAACCTGGAAATGAAATAAAGTCAGATACATGATGTTGAATAACTAATCATGACCATTTCTCCCTCTTCAGAGGACAGAAAGCTGTTTGTGGGGATGTTGGGAAAGCAGCAGTCTGATGAGGATGTGAAGAAGATGTTTGATCCGTTCGGCAGCATCGATGAGTGCACAGTGCTGAGAGGACCTGACGGCACCAGCAAAGGTCTGTTAACAAACACCTACACGTGTGTGAGACTGTGTGTTAACAAATACAAACTCAATCTGATGTTCATGATGTTTTCACAGGTTGTGCATTTGTGAAGTTCCAGAGTCACTCTGAGGCCCAGTCTGCCATTAACAGTCTTCACGGGAGCCGGACTCTGCCTGTGAGTGTGTGCTCCGCTCTCCCGTCTTGGTCTCCTTCTCTCCTGTCAGCTTTTATCTGTGTGTGTCTGTTGACAGGGCGCCTCCTCCAGTCTGGTGGTGAAGTTTGCAGACACGGAGAAGGAGCGAGGTCTCCGGCGCATGCAGCAGGTGGCCTCACAGCTCGGCATCTTCAGTCCAGTGACGCTCAACTTTAACGCATATAATGCCTACACACAAGCTGTGAGTAAACACACACAGCAGTGGAATAATTTAATAAAAATTCCATGTTTTTAATTAATCTTTTTCTTCACTATAGGTGTGCGAACGACAAATAAACGCTAGAAATACAAATATTTAATGCAGTCTCTCCATATAGCAAGATGAGCACATAAAAGCTTAATTCTTAATTATAATAGAATTAGAAAAACGCTGTTAGTTTTAAATTGAGTTTTGCTTTTATTTATGGAATTATTATTTTATTCAGCAAAGACTGAAAACTGAAGACTGAAAAGTAATTTATAATGTTACAAAAGATTTCTGTTTGAAATAAATGCTGTTCTTTTAACTTTTTATACATCAAGAAATCCTGAAAAATAAAAAGTATCACTGTTTCCACAAAATTAGCAGCACAATGTGTCTGCAAATCATCATACTAGAATGATTTCTGAAGGATCATGTGACACTGAAGACTGGAGGAATGATGCTGAACATTCAGCTTTGCACCACAAAAATAAATTACATTTTAAAATAGAAAACAGTTATTTTAAATTGTAACAATATTTCACAATATTGCTGTTTTTATTGTATTTTTGATCAAATAAATGCCGCCTTGGTGAGCAGAAAAGACATCATTAAAAACATAAAAAAATCTTAATGACCCTAATCTTTTGAAAAGTGTTTTTTCCTTTATAGCCAGTGTTGGGAAGGTTACTTTAGAAATGTAATGGGTTACAGATTACAAGTTATCCTATTTAAATATGTAAATGTAATATGTAAAATGTAATAAATAGTGTAACTATTTCAATTACTTTATTAAAGTAACTGATTATATTTGATTATTCTTGATTACTTTTCTAAATTTCTAATGAATGTTCTCAACTGTCAATCATCTTTAAACCAGGCAGGGTTCACCTTACAGTAGTACTCAAAATACTCTTTCAAAATACTTTATCACTTGAATTAATTTTATTTTAAAGCACAGCCACCACAAAATCAGACTTTAGCACCTCTTTTTACTTTGAGATCTTTCTAAGGTTAAATACAGATTTAAAATCATAACAAGAAATAGTTTAATAGCTATGAAACAGTTTTACAAATATTTGCATAGCTATGACAGGAAACACTGGCATCGAACAATGTCTTGGAAGTTAATCTTAAAGAAAGAAAGCAAATACATAAACCCAGATAGGAAATAAAACAGTTATTGAATAAGCATGTGTCCTATTCTGTGTCCTGAAACATTGTTGTCATATTTTAGAGCAGTCAATGCAATTTGGGAAAGAAATCAATTAAACAAATTAGTATTATTCAACATATCCTAGCATTTTACAGAAAATATTCAGATGTAACCCCCTTTGTTTTCGTTAACATTTACATAAGTAACTGTAATTTAATACATTTTTCTAAATAACTGTAACAAATTACAGTTACATTTATTGGTAACACTTTATTTTAGTGTCATTGTTACACATGTTACATGTAGTTACTGTAGTAATAACTGTAAATTATGCATAATTACATGCAATTAACCCTAAACCAAACCCTCATCCGAACCCTATAGTAAGTACATGCAGTTAATTAATATTCCTCAGTATTTAAATGTATAATTACAGTGTAATTAAATTACATAACTGTTACATGTAACTAGTTACTCCCCAACACTGTAACAATAATAATATTTTTTTTTTACACAGTAATTATTAAAATGTTTCTCCTCTGTATGTATATACAGTTTTGGACATTGTTATAAACTAAAAATGCGAGTGTGTTTTAACAGACTTTTTTTTTTTTTTAGTCCACTGTGCCTAAAGTGCTTTTAAACACCCAAATATTCAAATAGTTTGTTTATTTTACTCTTTGGAGTATTATCTTTACAGATATCAGTAATGCTATTTGATGGATTTTCACAGTTTAAGCCCTTAATCCAGTGTTTCACATATGCTTTACTCAATCCCTGCACAATTCTGCACTCCGTTATACTGTTGTTTGTATTTCTTTTCCATTTTAATGACAGTCACTGTGGATTTAGCTTGCCAGTGAACTGAAGACTCAACCACATGTTGAAGTTGGATAGCGTTGACTCTTTCCTCTTTGTCTTTTGCAGCTGGTTCAGCAGCAGGCTCTGGCGGCACAATCCGCCTACTTGTCACCAGTCGCAACAGTTGCAGCGGTGCAGATGCAGCAGATGGCAGCACTCAATGCAAATGGCATCATAGCCACGCCCATCGCCCCAATCACACCCTCTTCTGGTAATTACCACCATTATCATACTGGCAGCATTACAGGAAATAGATCAGAATGCCATTATAATATAAAGTCGCTTTACTATATTAACAATTAAATAAAAATGTATTATAGTTTAAATTGATATAAAATGTAATTAGCTGAACTTTAGAGTGCATGTTCACCCATTGATTAAGGATTTGAGTACTGCTGAATACTGACAAGCAACTAAAATATACTTTAATGTCCTTTTTCTTAAATGTGTCATGTACTTATATTATATATTTGTAATTACACATTCGTAATGATGAAGTTGCGATTTAGAACATTTAAAATATATTAACTTTAAATGAAATGTCGAATAACACGATACAGTTAAAAGTGTCACAAACTGCTTCGAGACTTGGGTTGAAGATCCAAATGCAGCTTTATTAGGGCATTCCAGAATCATAATCCATAAACCAGGCAATAGGTCAAAACACAGGGCAGATAATCCATCAAGACAACAGGGCAGAAAAACACAAGCAAACAGGGAAATCCAGGAAACCAGGCAGAAAGTCAAAACCAAAACATTTACATTTAATCATTTGGCAGATGCTTTTATCCAAAGCAACTTACAAATGAGAACAATAGAAGCAATCAAGTCCCAGTTATTCTTGCAAAGTGCATGTAGCAAAATGTTTTTCTTAAATAAATAACTAGAGAAACAGAATAGAAATAGAATTAAAGCTGCAAGCAGCAATGAAAGAGCCTTCGCACCCGTGCCACCGGTGGCTTTAGGAAAACAGAGCACTGTTAATATGCATTAAAGTATATAAATATAGGAGGACTACGTCAGTCATTTGTATTTATCCACAATTCCTGCTACCAGCTGATGACTAAATTTTGGCATCTACAGTGGGGAGAACAAGTATTTGATACACTGCCGATTTTGCAGGTTTGCCCACTTACAAAGCATGTAGAAATCTGTCATTTTTATCATAGGTACTCTTCAACTGTGAGTGACGGAATCTAAAACAAAAATCCAGAAAATCACATTGTATGATTTTTAAATAATTAATTTGCATTTTATTGCATGACATAAGTATTTGATACATCAGAAAAGCAGAACTTAACATTTGGTACAGAAACCTTTGTTTGCAGTTACAGAGATCATACGTTTCCTGTAGTTCTTGACCAGGTTTGCACACACTGCAGCAGGGATTTTGGCCCACTCCTCCATACACACCTTCTCCAGATCCTTCAGGTTTCGGGGCTGTCGCTGCGCAATACGCACTTTCAGCTCCCTCCAAAGATTTCCTGTTGGGTTCAGGACTGGAGACTGGCTAGGCATAATCATAAGTAATCTGTATGGCTCCAGTGGGTTAATAAAGGCCTTTTGATGCGAAGCGATGCGTTTTTGTAAGAAAAATATCCATATTTAAAACTTTATGAAATTCAAATGGCTAGCTTTCGCAGGAAGTTTTTTAAAATATTTTAAGCTACTTTTAAGATTTGAAGTACACTACAAGTGCACATTAAATACAATTAAGCACATTTTTTCTTAAGGATCTTTATTCAAAGAGCTCAATGGACTTGCAATGGTCCACAAGACCGTAGGGTGTCCCATTTGTTATTATAAGCTTCAGAAGAGTGCCTAAAAAGAGCGCCCCTTTTGCACCCGATATGCGCCCTTGATGCGCACTGAGGCGAGCTCCGCTGCAAATATCTACCAGACAGTCAAGGCGACATTACACCATGAAAGTATATTTTGTTTTTTTATGCATACACTAGTGTACTCGCTCAGTCGAATGCACAGCCTTGCAAAGTATATTCACTTGACTTGTACGCGTACACAGGCATTCGACACGTGCAGTTTTGAGCAGTCTCTCGCTACGAGTTACAACACTCTTTGCAAGAGTTGTACAGATGAGGGTACTTTCTAACCTCTTCGCACAATCTCTCATCTATGTAGGCCTCCATTGTCACTGTAGCTTGCATGCGTTCTGGTCTGTTCTGTTTATGCAGTTTTTCTTCGACTACCTTGTGAATCGACGCCCCCCCAGGACATGGTTGCCACCTTGTGGATAAACTAATTACTGCAAAATAATTACATGAAAAAAGTAAACATCTGCAACCTGTCCGTACAAAGTATACGTGGTTACAAAAAACCGCTGGTGCGTGTACAGTACGCGCACCCTCTTCTGATGATGAATTTTGCATCACACGCACTGCACGCTGACCCTCGCTTGCGTGTAAAAAGTGAAGTATTCTTTGCACTGTACTTCGGTTCCCTTTGGAAAAGGGTCAGTGTTTAACACTATTGTCACTCTAAACTCCTCACTGCTCTGTGATTGGCTACAGGTGCAAACACTCCACCCACTATTGCGACACCTGTGTCAGCTCTGCCTCCACCAATTGCAGTGAACGGCTATAGTCCCGTACCGGCAACCGCCAATGGACAGCCAGCATCGGAAATCTACACCAATGGTGTTCATCCATATCAAGGTGAGAATCCCTAATGCTTAGGGAAGGGTTGAATTAACAACAACTGCATATCAACTACCCACAATGCCCTTACATCATGGCGGTCAGTTTTGCATGGACAGGAACCAGTCACATGTATTCAGAAAATGCAAAATGCTTTCTCTTCATGTTCTCTCTAGCCCAGAGTCCGGCTCTTCAGTTAGATCCGCTCCAGCAGGCGTACGCAGGCATGCAGCATTACACAGGTGACTGAGCAGCTGCATCTCTCATGCACAATATTTTGATCAACCTTTGTCGTTCTGTATCAGCATGTGTCAAACTCTGTTTCACAGCAGCTTACCCGACTACATATGGATTGGTCAGCCAGCCATTTCTACAGCAACCCACCCTGGTTGCCCAGCAACAACCCCAGCAACAGAGAGAAGGTGATGTCACTTCCTGTATAAAAATAAAAAAAGGACATACTCGTTGCTTCCGAAATCGCATACTGTATAGTTGGTACTTCATTTGGTTTGATGCATACTTTGCAGACTGTTAAATGTATGTAGTATGAATGAAATTCAGGTGCACTACATCCGCCATGTTGTCATTGTCATGTGACCTACCAGCGCCAGTCGCGTCACTTCACGGCCATTCAGAAATCCTCTCCCGTGGCCTCATGGGATTGTAAACTTTTCATTGAATGCGCATTTCAGAATTTCGGCTGAAGTAATAGGTCATCCGGGTGCTTTTCACCTACTGTTTTATGAATACCTTACTGTTGTTTGTTTTGGTTTGGTTTTTTGCATAATATATACATAACAGGAAAGTATTCGATTTCGGAAACAGCATTTGTGTACCTCAGAAGTTAGCCTGTACCCGTGTGAAAAAGAAGTATATTAAAGTATTATGAAAATAATACTTTAAAACAACATATTTAAGTGTGAACTGAATGTATTGTTTTCGGACACTGAAATACATGTTAACTGCAATTAAATAAAAAATGCATTTATATTAAATGCAATTACCTGGACTTTACAGTGCTTGACCCACTTAAATAAGTGCATATGTAGTAAGTAAATATGGTTAAACACACTACAGCTAAAATCAAGTACTTTACATGTGCTTTAGTATGTTACTCAACACATCAAAAAGTGTTGCATAACCAAACATTATTAAAACATAATGATTTAAAGTGTACTTATCTGCACTTGTTAAAAGACAGTCATGAAAGTGTATTCTCTTTAAGTGCACATACGTAAGTGGCCTTTTATTTCATTAATGTTATATTATCTGCAAGTACTTTTGTAAAATATACTTTTAAGATTTGAAGTACTTCTTTTTCACAAGGGTATGGAGGCAACTCATTGGTTTATTCAAGATATATATTATTTTAAAAATCATTGCATATGAGCTGTTTCTCATTGTCATTATATCTACCTATAAAGCTTACATTGAGTCTAATGTGTGTGATGCAGGTCCTGAGGGCTGTAACATCTTCATTTACCATTTACCTCAGGAGTTCACTGACTCTGAAATGCTCCAGATGTTTCTACCATTCGGTAACGTCATTTCAGCAAAAGTTTTTGTCGATCGAGCCACCAATCAAAGCAAGTGCTTCGGTAAGAATGAGAAAATTTGTGTGTTCGTGGTACTACTAACCTTCAAACTCTGGTGCACAATAGAACTATTATCAATTTGACATCACTATCGGATGAGAGCGAAACTAAATTGAGCTGAATAATGATATTATTGTCTTCTGTAGAGCTGCTTTAAAGCAGAATTAGATTTGTTTCATAATTGATGACATTTGCAACGTTGACAGTTATTGGTTACACTTTGTTTTAAAAAGTTACAAATGAACAAAAGTCTTACAGGATTGAAACGACATGAAGGTGAGTAATTAATGACAGAATTTTCATTTTTTGGGTGAACTAATCCCTTAGTGTGTGTCTGTGCTACAGTGTAATTATACATTTCAGTTCTGAGTTAATATTAATTAACGACATGTACTTATAGGCTTAGGGATAGGATTAGGGTGTGGTTTAGGGTTAGGAGCTTGTAATTATGCATAATTTATCATTATGCTTTAACATGTGTAACAAAGACACTGTAAATTAAGTGTGTAAGGCTGGAAGCTTCTCCTGCTATTTTGAACCAATAATCAGAACAAACACGTTACTACATGTACTTACTATAGTAATAACAGTAAATTATTCATAATTATAAGTAACTAACCCTAAACCAAACCCTAACTGTAATTCTATAGTAAGTACATGTAGTTAAGTAATAGTACTGAGTACTTATTTGAGTAATTACAATGTAACTACGGCACTTTAAAATAAAGTGTAACCCAAAAAAGTAGTTGAAGGATGAATCTGACGCCAATATAATTAATCTGACTCCATTAAAGTTGTTCTTATTTTTTAATCTCTTCTTTAAAGGTAAAAAGTCTACTAATTGGAGAACGTATGATTTAACCTGAACATTTAGATGGTAACGAAAGTTACAATCACTTTAGCTTTAAACATTATCAGAGATAAAAGGTAAGATACTCAAAGCCTTTAAAGCAGGCAAAGTTATTTATTAAGTTGCATGTTTAAATATACAGACAGTAGAGTGGAAAAACACACTGTATAGAAAAACTTAATTGTAATAAATAAAGCACTGCTGTGCAAAACAGGTAGTAAAAGCCTGAGATTACGCACGATATGCGGGAGAAGCAGGATAAAAGCCTATCTCCCACATCAACAGTTATCCTATACCCTGAGCAAAGCTTTGTTAAACATGAGTGGGATACCAACACCAAAACCAACTGGCAGGGAACCAAAAGATAAGCCAAATGGGCGTTGATCAAGAGAGGGAGAAGTACATCAACATTTTCCCCTCTATGCATTTTTAAGCAATAGTACCGAGATTGTACATTAGGATGGTTTAACATCTCTAATAAGTTCACCACAACTCAGTTCAGTTTATCAGCTGTCAGATGAGACCAAACATGACATATATAGATAAATAGGGTTACACTTAATTTCAAAATGTCTTTATTATACTGTAACACATATATTGTAATCAATTATACACTTAAGTTCTGAGTAATATTAAGTACCTACTATAGGTTTAGGATTAGGGTTGGTTTAGGGTTAGTTGCATGTAATTATACATAATTTATAGTTATTACTATAGTAAATGCATGTAACAATGACACTGTAAAATAAAGTGTTAGCTTATATTATTAAGTATAATATTAAGTAACTACATGTACATACTATAGGATAAAGAGTAGGGTTTGGTTTAGGGCTAGTTGCATGTTATTATGTATACTTTATAGTTGTTATTATTATAAATACATGTAACATATGTAACAATCACACTGTAAAATAAAGTGTTACCATAAATAGTATGTAGTGGAAAGCACATGTATCCTGTGAAGCAAATGGTACAGATGTGTCATTGAGGTGCAAATGACTCTGTCTCCCCTGACAGAACCATCCTGTGCCTGGAGTGTCCCAATTAACCGTCCTCAATCAGCATATTGATGAATCCCTTTCACTAGATAGGCATTAGCATGCTGTGATGATGAAGGCTATAGTTCCATGTTTAATTCATATGGAATCCTTTAAAGTGATTTCTGAAGTTCTAGGGCAGTAAAGAGTTCTACTCATATTCACTCAGCCCTACAAGGGTTATTCAGTTATTTTTCCTGTTGATTACTGTGAGCTGCTTTGAAACTGTATTGTTTAAAGCGCTATATTAATACTTGACTTTACCACACTCAAACATTGCATTGCACTAACAACCAATCAGAGCACCTTAGCAACTGTACTGCAATACTCTGGCGAACATCCACAGCTCTCTTGCGTCACGGTGGTGAGTTTTTACAAAGACACTGAACGTTTTTCTCTTTGTCTTTGCTTTCTCCCTCAGGCTTTGTGAGCTTTGATAACCCAGCGAGTGCTCAGACTGCCATCCAGGCAATGAACGGATTTCAGATCGGCATGAAAAGACTCAAAGTGCAGCTGAAAAGGCCAAAAGATGCCAACAGACCCTACTGAGACAGAGAACGGTAAGAGAGGGCAGGAGGGGAAAACCTTTAGAAGAGAGAGATCTACTGCTTATTGAAAGGGGAACATGCAAAAAGAGGGGAGAAACAAGCAAAGAGAAACAAAATTATTTTATAAAGGGAGACGAGGGGAGAGGTGGTTTGAATTCTGCTGGGGTTTGTCTGACTAAGGATACTAAACATACTTATAAAGTTGAATAGGAATAAAATCATTAATTATCCCTTGTGAAAAAGAAGTACACTTGAGCACATTTAAAAAGAGCACTTACTAGAGAAATAATATATTTTACATTCAGTTAGCACTTAAGTAATATTCTTTTAATGTATTTGGACACTTAATCGCATGTTAATTGAAATTAAATCGAAATGTATTACAGCCAGAGAGGGAGTCCAGGTTCTACAGCTGGTACTTCATTGTTTCAAAGAAGGATGGGAGGTGCATCTTATTTAGATCTTCAGCTCTTGAATTGGTCTCTTAGGAGATTTAGATTCAAGATGTTAACTATCCCGCTTATCGTGAGTCAGATCAAGTCAGAGGACTGGTTCGTCACGATAGATCTAAAGGACGCTTACTCCATTTTTCCATCCTTCAAAATCACAGGATTTTATGCAGTTTGCTTTTGGGGGAAAAGTGTTTATCATTATTATTATTTTTGAAGAAAAGCATTATCCCCTCGCACTTTCACAAAAGGTATGGATGTAGCACTGGCTCCATTGAGACTCCTGGGCATTTGTTTCCTCAACTATATAGATGACTGGTTGATTCTAGCCCAGTTGCAGGAGATGGCAGTTCAGCATAGAGATGTCATTCTTGACTATTTAAGGTACTTGGAGTTGAGGCTCAATGCCAAGAAAATCATCTTCCCTGCAGAACTACATTCCTTGGTACGGTATGGGACTCAACTACAATGTGGGCACAGATGTCTCTCGCTCGTATTGAGTCTGTCCTTGCTGCAGTCCCCAGGATAAAGCTAGGCCAGGCCATCACTGTGTAACAGTTCCAGAGACTGTTGGGAATCATAGAAGCAGTGGTGGCTCAGGACCTGGGGGTTCTACCCAAAGGAAAACCTGTTTCATATGATCAAGGTTACATACAGATGCCTTTTGTACTCTTGTCATATGGGAAAAAACATGGTTCCTGTAAAGATAGTGACAACAGATGCGTCCCTCATGGGCTGGGGAGTAGTCATAATGACTCACAATGGGTCTGTGGAGAGAGCATCATCTGGAGAGGCCATCATGTTCTTCATGTTCTAGTTGGAACAGACAATATATCGTTGGTCTCCTATATAAATCATCGCGGGGGCCTGAGATCGTGTCCTCTGTGCAGACTGGTGCATCTGGTCCTCCTGTGGTCCCAAGGCAAATTGTTGTTGGTTAGGCTGATGTATATCTCTAGGGTCCAAAATGTGGGGGCTGATGTCTTGTCGAGGCAATGGCTGAGGCCCGGGGAATGGAGACTCCACCTTGAGAGAGCGAAGTTGATTTGGAGGAAGTTTGGCCAAGCAGAAGTGAAGTGCTATGGGTCTGGCCACTGAGGGGGACCCGCTCTTAGGTGTAGGTCTCTCAGCTAAGGTTGTTGAGACCATCCTAAACTCTAGAGTTCCTTCCACAAGGAAACTATACACCTTAAAGTGGATTATCTTCAGAGAGCGTCAGTTGGACACCATTAACTGCCCAGTGGCTTCAGTACTTGAGTTCCTTCAAGGTTTATGTGGTGGCCATAGCAGCCTTCCACGCACCATTAAGTGAAGGACCTTTGGGGAGCATGAGGATGAGGCTTGCAGCTCATGTCAGGGTTCCAGCTTGGGACCTGGCTGTGGTTCTAGAGGGGTTTCCCTGGCACCCTTCGAACCCATGGAGTCTGTGTCAGAGAAGATTCTAATCTTCAAGAAGGCTTTCTTGCTGGCCATTGCGTCCCTTAAGAGAGTGGGGGACTTACGGGCCCTTTCTGTCTCACGAAGTTCGCTCTTGGGAGGTGAAAGCCATTCTCCACCTTAGAATGGGCTACATACTAAGGTACCAACTAACGTTGTTCGCTCAACAGTTTTGCCGGCCTTCCATCCTCCACCTCATGTGTCGGTGGACCAAGTGACGCTTCACATGTTGTGCGCTGTTTGGGCTCTAGAGGCCTATGTGCATAGGTCCTCCCGTTGGAGGAAGTCGGACCAGATACTTGTGTTTTGGGTCGCCTGGCCTCAAAGCAGTCTATTAGCAAATGGATTGTTGAGGCAATCTCGAAAATCCATTTAAATTATCCATAAAATCTTATTTTTAATTCCCTTTCTTTAAACACATTATTGTATCAGCAAAATCCCATATCTATCAAGCACTAATTCGCATGTACTGATAAATTAGTACATAAATCAATTTCTGTCATGGTGTGGTTGCAGGAAGGGAGCGCACGAAGACAGAGGACTGAATAGCAAAGTATTTTAATATCTCAAACACGGTACAGACAGATATATCCACACAAGAAACGTTAATGACGAACAATGACCGGACTGACACAGAGGGAATATATACTCCAGAGAACAAGAGGATAACGAGTAGGGCACAGGTGACATACATGATTACAAACAAGACACAGCTGAAGACAATGGACTAATAATGAGACGATGACAAACTGAAACTCAAAACAAAGACCATGTGACAACTGACAGGACTAAAACTCCAAACAAAGAACACGTGACTAAAGACAGGACTGGGGAACAGAAACAGACAGACACAGATAGACATCCTGACAATTTCAGTGTATATACTGAATCAAACCTGTCTTGAGTATTTTCAGTTTGCAGTTGAATGCGCGCCCCAGCCTGTATAAATAAGTAAATGAATCTGAGATTAATTATTTATTTTGAGATTGTGTGGGTTTGTTTTGTATGGACATACGATAATAATTTTATTAGTGCAGGTCTTGAAAAGTCTTAAATTTGATTTTAAAAACTGTACATAAACCCTGAAGTAAATCTTTTAATTTGAGTGTTAATTACAAAAACATCTTTAAATGCACATTAATGTTAAATTATCTGTAAGTATGGTTTATAAAATATATATTATATATCTTTAAAGATTTGAAGTACACTGCAAATGTACATTCAATACAATTAAGCACACTTCTTTTTGCAAGGGATGATGGATGATGATGGCCAGTAGGCTTTAAAAGCTGGGACAGAAAAAATGTGTCTCAGATAATCACTATCACTAATCGTCAATAAATGAGATTAAAAAAGAGTCATAACAGCTACTAAAGCTGTATATTTTTTGTATAATTTGTAAAAAATACTTTCTCGTGTCTCAGCTTAATATGCAGAGTCACTATGAATAAAGCAAGTTTAGACTGAGTTCCCTAAACAGTGTTTTAACACTTTTGCACTTTCAAAACATCTGCTTGTTTGATCATCACGACCAGTCCGTGAGTTTGGGGCCAACTATCTGTTTGTCTGAACAATGGTAGATATGGATTTCTCTCTTTGTATTCTCTCCATGAAAATCACAAACTGCACAACAAGGTCCAAACGTCATAAATGATGGGAGACCCTGGCAATGGTTACCTAGCAACCATAATCCACTACCTCTGAAGTTGTAGTAAGTTGATTGGCCTGTCTGGTTGCTGTTGGCGATTGCCTGTGTTTGGATTGCCCTAACAACATTTTGTTTTTCTGCAACGGGCCATGAGGTGCATGCCATGTTGCCAAGGCTACGACGGACTGTTTGATGCATTTGTGACTTTGATTTCTCTGATCAGTTACTAATTTTTCAGTTTGTTTGGAAATTAACTACACCCTTAGTAACCCTCTCACTCTTTCGAGCATGATTCCTGTAGTGAACTAGTAGTGAGCTTCATGACTGCAGTTTGTTATCGATCAGTTTGTCAAGTGTTCTGTAGATAGTGTACTTATAATTATTAATGTGCCTTTCATTTGAGTGTGAGACATGAAGATGAACAATGTAAAATATTCACAATGGATATCATGTAACATAAGAACATAACTGGTCAATGCAGCTGTGATTAAAGGGATGGTTCACCCTAAAATGAAAATTTAGTGATCATTTTCTCACCCTCATGTTGTTCCAAACCTGGATCCCTTTATTTCTACTGTGGAACACAAAAGAAGATATTGAGAGGAATGTTCATGCCGCTCTAAAATGACCTACACCTTTATTTTCTGTAGTGCTTTATATGAAACAGGAAAATAACATCATAAATGATGCATAAAATTCTGCATAAGATCAGTTCAGTTCAATAACAGTGTAAAGTTCATTAGTATCTTTATTCAGCTCAAATCGGTTCAATGTTCAGTTCATTAAGAATCAACTATAAAGCAGTTCTGCAGAAAACAGTCATGTCTTATTCGTTCAAGCTTTGTTCTCATCAGATTGATAGTATTATGGAATATTGTCTTTAAGGGTGCGTTCACACTTGTAGTTCGGTTCGTTTGGTCCGGACCAAAAAACAAAAACAAAACATATAGTCCTGGTCCGCTTAGCGTTCACACTGGCATTTTTAACAGCGAACCTAAAGTTACCGAACCAAAGGCATAGAGATACGGTCACAACCTGATTGGTCGGCTTTTATGACGTATATTTCGTGACGGAGCTCTCTTACCGATAACATTCAAAACAATGCTGTGTTCTGGATCATTTTATGCGTGTACATATGCTTTATTTTTACCAGCTGAGAACTCACGAAGAGCTCATAAAATGTTCAAAACATTCAAAACAGCAGCAGGATTTCCTCCGTTGTGTGCAGAAACAAATATTGATGAGGCTCTTCACCTCCTCGTTGCTCCACGTTTGCCCTCGACTCATTTTGGATACACCGATCTTCCCGTGTCGTCAAATCAGCTGACTTGTAGCGTCTCATCTTGTGACATCACGTCCTGTTTTTGGTTCGTTTACATGTCTTTGGTCCGTGTTGCGTTCATATATCAGTCGAACCGCACCAGAGTTCGTTTGGAAGCGGACCGAGACCCATCTTTTTAGTGTTTAGGGTTCGGATGGCAGCGTTCACATATGTTCAAACGAACCGCACTAACTGAGGTTTGTTTTAATTGAACCAAACATGACAAGTGTGAACGCACCCTTAAACCCTAATTAAGCAAGTCAAAGGCAACACGTGAAACAAAAGCATACAGGGGCTGTCAAGCTTCAAAAAGGGACAAAAAGTACCATAAAAGTAAAACACATGACTTCTGTACTATATTTACGTCTTCTGAAGGATGGAATTTTGGTTACAAAGAATTATTCACAAGTGATTTTTTCTATTTGGGTGAAGTATAATTTTCTTCATTGTGGGTCTGCCTGAGCTTCTGACAGTGATGGTTACAGTAAGTACAGTGCCTGGTGCTGAATGGAGGAAACCTGTTAAATACAGGAATTCTGGGAAGGTGCAATAAATATTACAGATCAGTGAATCTAATTTTCAGTCATTGTCTTTGTACTTAAAAAAAAAAAAAAAAGAAGCTGTTCAGTTCTTCAGCAAGTGCCCAGAATTCCTGTTGCAACTTAAACCAGAGAGTGATGCATGTTGGCTGCAATGATAAGTAAATATAAATGCACAGACACATTCAAACACACGTGCACATCCCAACAACATTATACGAAGGTTAAACTAATCCAGTTAAACATGATCTCCAAAGCACACATGCAGCAGGCTTGAGCTTCACTGTGACTTGCATGAACATTGTGAATGTGTTTGTGTGAATAAAAGCACATTTGATATGGCATATATGCAGCAACTGAGATGTTTGACAGCTGGTCTTCTGAGGTTGTGAGTAGATTTCTTTAGGTTTTAGCTTGTGTTTGGCCCCTTCACCTTCTCAATGCTGAAGTGTGTATTTTTATCAGCCTTAAAATACTTTCTCATAGTTCAGATTAATATGGAGAGACATTTTTGATATTGATCTCTGTGTCTCTGTAAAACATTGATCTATTTGTTTGAGCATCGTGACCAGCCCGACTCTGCAACGATGACTCAGCCAATGCTGTGAGTCTGGGGCAGAACCATCTGTTTGTCTGTCTGTCTTGCATTTACATTTGGTGACAAAATTACACACTTCACTATAAAACTACAAAACATATTTCTGCAATGTCTGATGTTTATGACATATTTCACAGAAGTAATTTGACACTCACACAGAGATTTCATAAGAACAAACAACTTTGTGTTTCACCCTGATGAGTTCAGTGAGTTCTTAGTTGATTCATTAGAATATGATTTGAATTTCTTTATAAGAACCATCACGGAGTCACTGGATTGGAAAGAGTGAGAGTCCTTTGGTAGGTTATCTAACATGGCTGAGAAGATGTGGATGATGATTTGAAGATGCTGTGATTCTCACTGATGCACAGTAAAAACCCCAGAGTTAAATCAACTCTGCTCAGATAACATTTGGTCCCTCTCTAAATAGTGTTAAAATAACACTCTTCAGAGATTGAATGTCTTTTATCATCAGTTGATTTCATCTAAGACTGTGGCTGAAGTCAGTTGTTGTTCTTGTGTTTCTCTTTTCTTCAGTGATTCTGCTTGTTAACAGCAGGTGTTCATCATTAATGTTCAATCATCGCTTAATTAATTGCTTAATTATCTCATTAACTTTAACTCTGCTTCAGTGTTACTTTAACACTATAGAGAGAGGGACCAAATGTTATCTGAGCAGAGTTGATTTAACTCTGGGGTTTTTACTGTGTGGTATCTGATGAAACAGCGATTCACCCTGAAAGCTGAATCACTGTCTGCTCCTTGAGCGAGGTGGTTTTTGTCTGTGATCCAGCATGCAGGCAGACACCAAAGTGGAAAATTTAACAAATACTAACATTGGTGTAATCCAATAAATCTCTCTCTCTCTCTCTCTCTCTCTCTCTCTCTCTTATAGGATGGAGGTTATTGAAACATTCACGCTGCAGATAGACTCCATGTTGGGCTGCACAGGTTGAATTGTTAACGTGTTTATCTTGCACACTCACATGTGTATATGCAAAGGACAAATAAAAGATCATGTACATAAATCACACACGCATTCACACACACATGCACACACTGTTACATAAAGATGTCAATAGTATTAAGACAAAAAATACACTACTTGGACCTTCTTAGCTCTACAAATAAAACGGTATAAAATAAAAAAATAAAAATAAAAGAGAGAAGACCAGCCACAGTAAATTACCATAATCAGGTTTAAATAATTAAGTTTAAAATAATCTATTTAAAAAAAGAAAATAAGAATAGTTTGCATTAAAGCAATGATGATAGTTACAGTGTTATTATTATTATTATTATTATTATTACAATTATAATTATTGTAAAAAAAAAAAATTAAAAAAACATCGTAAGATTTCTACTTTTTCATTATAAATGGGACATAACAAGACTCAGGAACTTCTGGGCAAGTTTTAATATTTTATCTTTTTATTTATCTGTTTATTCATATTTTTTTTAAAAAACAAAACATGGTTTGGGGTGTGGTCTTTTGGTTTTCATGTTTTTTAAAGAAATACATTAAAACAATTGTAAAACTTTGTAACTTATTGAAATATGAATTACAATGATGATATTTATGTCTTAACTTTTTTGATCAAATTTTTGTTTCTAATTTAAATAAAATAAAGGTATTAAAATGAAGATGTGTCACATTTTTTATGTGTTACTCATGTGGATTGAGATCTGTGTGTAACAAAGAGAAAGCTTGTGTAATACTGCTACATAATCTGTGTTAGCTGCAGATATTGAGTGGCATTCTTATTTTGAAAGGCAATGAAGCAAATACTTAGTTTGTCTGTAGATCCTTTAAAGTGGAAAAGACTCAAAACTGCACCACTAGAGGGATTCACCGTTCGTCTTCTTACAGTTTAACACAATACAATATGGCTGAAGATTTATTACATGTAATCCCTTTCATGTTTAGGACAAACACACACTTTATAAGATTAAGTTTACTCTCTTGATCCAGTCCTATGCAAAGTATGATAGGAACTAAAAATCCAGTGCCCAGTATCAGTTAATGCAGGAAAAATGATTCAAGCAGTCCCAACACAAATGAATTGAGTACAAGTGAAGTGTGAACGCTGCTATCCAATCCCTGGTGCGCACCACACAAGCAGACCAAGACCCACCTTTTCAGGGGGTTTCGTTAACACTTCCAAACAAACTCTGGTGCATTTCGACTGACCAACACTGACTAAATACATCTAGATGAAAGAAAAACAGGAAGTGATGTCACAAGTGATGTGACACTAAAAAAAGTGACAGAATGCTCAAGCATACCTGTTTTTTCTCATCATAGGAGCTATATTGCCCATTACAGTTCAGTACAGGCGTCAAAAACGGACCGAAACCAAAAGAATGAAACATAAATGTGATCAAAAGTAATATTTGTCAAAAAAATATATAAAGTCAGTCAATGAAAGGGAAAACAAACTTATTTGAAAAAGTAAATTTAACAGTACTAACAGTACTTTTGAAAAGTAATCTGATTACATCCAGTAACTCACATTTTTTGTAATTTGTAACACGTGTCTTGTATCAAAACATTTTGGTCCGTTTACAAATGGCGCCATGTGAAAGTGAATTTAATCATGAAGAAATTTCAACATTGTAACAATTTTAATCCCTGTTTTGGAGCAAAGCAAACAATCTACAGGTGTACCAAAATAAACCAGTGTACATTATTTCATGTATTTATTATTTTTAATAAAGTGTTTTTCAGTTTGCCAGAAACTGACGCTCACAGATGACGTGGTCGTTTCTGTATTTGCAACGCGTTTCTGTGTTTGCAGCGTTTTTGGATATTTTACAGCTAAAATTTTACATATTGCACCTTTACAACTTATGAAACACTTAGCATTGTTTTCCAGTAAACCACAGAAACATATGAAAAAAATAATGTACGTATTCATGCAGCAAACTTTGCAAAACAGTGGGCAAGTTTATGTCACTACCAAATCTTTTGGCCATAATGTGAAACCATAAAGAAACCATAATGTGTGCCTTGTAAACCAGGATCAACCTGGATCACATGTGCCTCATAAACCAATCACATTATAGCCTTGACATTATTGAATTGCTAGTCTAACTAGCTAGTTGCTAGTAATTGATAGTCGATCACTGTTTGCAGATACCATAAAAACAAATGACTAGTGCCATAAACAGAATTCTACCTGTTGCAAAATGTTTCTTCTATAATGAAATAGCTTTTTTGTGTAAACTGCAAACCTACTTAAATATTTGTAATGTAATAGCAAACATGTTGATTCGCAGATTCGCAGACAGGATGTGAATTCATAAAGTGCTAAGCTGTTTCCTCACAAACACTCCACTGCCATCCAATCCAAAAAAGGCCTCGTCTCATCACCAGTGTATTGCAGCATTGCGGTTTTTATTTTTATTTTTATTTTTTTTTGAGAGAGTTCGCAAAAAACACAGGTTTGTTATTTGCGGGGCGGACCAATGAGAAAACCTGGAAACAGCTCTTCTTAATCTCAGCTAGTGAGTTTGGGGCAGGGTTGTGTAACCAATTCAGTGTATCTCAGTTTGCGTAAGACATTTGTAGTAAAAACAGTTGGAGTAGTTTGTTCACACTACAAAGTGCACTTAAAATACCTGGATGGTGCACTTATTTAACCAAGAAATGAAGTGTGGAATGTCATGCCACAGCATTATTTACTGTCAGAATCCGATGTTGGATGAAAACATTGATCATACATTTGAAGCACAGATCTTGTGTCATATCTGCACTCTCCGCTAACAGTGAACGTCCTCAGAACTTCTGGCAAGGTTGTCTCAAAGTTATGAACAAACGTTATTCCAGTCACGTTATCGCTATCGTTAAATAATGTTCTTAAAAAGTGAGTTGGCCTGCAAAAGCTTTATTTATATATGTTTTAAATGTTGAATTTTTTAAATGTTAGACTACTAATTGTTTCAGAATGTTCATAGAACATTCAAAATAATTTTGCAGAATGAAAGTTTCCTGAACACGCTATAGTTTTTATATTATATATTTATATCTTTAATGTATGGAAGCCCGTTTCCCCCACTGAAAAAAAAGAAGATTTCTGCCATTTTTAATCTCAGAATTTGGATTTTTAATCTTAGAATTCTGACTTTATATCTCACAATTCAGATTTTTAATCTCAGAATTCGACTTTATATCTCACAATTCAGATTTTTAATCTCAGAATTCGACTTTATATCTCAGAATTCGGAACTTTAATCTCAGAATTCAGACTTTATATCTCAGAATTCGGATCTTTAATGTCAGAATTCTGACTTTTAATCTCAGAATTCGGACTTTATATCTCAGAATTCGACTTAATATCTCAGAATTCTGACTTTATATCTCAGAATTCAGACTTTATATCTCAGAATTCTGACTTTATATATCAGAATTCGGACTTTATATCTCAAAATTCGGACTTTATATTTCAGAATTCGGACTTTATAGGTAAGAATTCTGACTTTATATCTCAGAATTCGGACTTTTAATCTCAGAATTCTGACTTTTAATCTCAGAATTTGGACTTTTAATCTCAGAATTTGGACTTTATATCGTAGAATTCGGATTTTTAATCTCAGAATTCGACTTTATATCTCAGAATTCTGAACTTTAATCTCAGAATTCTGACTTTATATCTCAGAATTCGGATCTTTAATGTCAGAATTCTGACTTTTAATCTCAGAATTCGGACTTTATATCTCAGAATTCGACTTAATATCTCAGAATTCTGACTTTATATCTCAGAATTCAGACTTTATATCTCAGAATTCGGATCTTTAATGTCAGAATTCTGACTTTTAATCTCAGAATTCGGACTTTGTATCTCAGAATTCGACTTAATATCTCAGAATTCTGACTTTATATCTCAGAATTTGGACTTTTAATCTCAGAATTTGGACTTTATATCTCAGAATTCTGAACTTTAATCTCAGAATTCGGACTTTATATCTCAGAATTCGGATCTTTAATGTCAGAATTCTGACTTTTAATCTCAGAATTCGGACTTTATATCTCAGAATTCGACTTAATATCTCAGAATTCTGACTTTATATCTCAGAATTCAGACTTTATATCTCAGAATTCGGACTTTATATCTCAAAATTCGGACTTTATATTTCAGAATTCGGACTTTATAGGTAAGAATTCTGACTTTATATCTCAGAATTCGGACTTTTAATCTCAGAATTCTGACTTTTAATCTCAGAATTTGGACTTTTAATCTCAGAATTTGGACTTTATATCTCAGAATTCGGATTTTTAATCTCAGAATTCGACTTTATATCTCAGAATTCTGAACTTTAATCTCAGAATTCTGACTTTATATCTCAGAATTCGGATCTTTAATGTCAGAATTCTGACTTTTAATCTCAGAATTCGGACTTTATATCTCAGAATTCGACTTAATATCTCAGAATTCTGACTTTATATCTCAGAATTCAGACTTTATATCTCAGAATTCGGATCTTTAATGTCAGAATTCTGACTTTTAATCTCAGAATTCGGACTTTGTATCTCAGAATTCGACTTAATATCTCAGAATTCTGACTTTATATCTCAGAATTTGGACTTTTAATCTCAGAATTTGGACTTTATATCTCAGAATTCTGAACTTTAATCTCAGAATTCTGACTTTATATCTCAGAATTCGGATCTTTAATGTCAGAATTCTGACTTTTAATCTCAGAATTCGGACTTTGTATCTCAGAATTCGACTTAATATCTCAGAATTCTGACTTTATATCTCAGAATTTGGACTTTTAATCTCAGAATTTGGACTTTATATCTCAGAATTCTGTGTTATAAAGTCAGAATTCTGAGAAAAAAGTCGCAAAAATCTTTTTTTTTTTTTCAGTGGCGGAAACGGGCTTTCATAAAATGTATATATTTTAGAACGTTCAGTGAACATTCAGAAATAACTCTGCGAATCCGGAAGAGTCTCTCTCTCTCTCTCTCTCTCTCTCTCTCTCTCTCTCTCTCTCTCTCTCGCGTCATAATGTTTAAGTCCCGCCCGTTCCGTTATTCCTCTCTCTTTCTCTCTTTACCGACGCCTGTCCCACTCCCGTGCGCTCATCACCGGAGCCAAGCGGAAGAAACTCCGATATCCCACAATCAGGAAATACCATTCAAACTCACCACAGCTTGAGCTTAGTACAGCACTTTCACCGTTAAACCCTTTTTTACCAAGTAGAAAACTTTTTTTTTTCCGAGAAGAGATGTGGGTGGTAAACAGTTTGGCCGAACCGTAAACCCACTAACGGAACCTTAAAAACCAGCGGACAGAAAAGCGCTTCTGGAGCGACAAACATCATCACGGTCCGCTGTTTCTGTTGACCGACTGAAGTGAGTTTCTCGCCTGTTGTTATTACAGTGTGAAATAAGTGTTACTTTGTGTGTGTGTGTGTGTGTGCGCGCGCGTGTGTGCCTACTTAACCATATTTTGGCGAAAAATATGTACCCAGACGTGAGCTGAACCTGACAAAACATCCTTCTGACGACGTCCTCAGGGTGGGAGTTAAGGTTAGGTTATAGTATTTAATACCAGCTGTTTATAAAAACTATAGAAGTCTATGGAATGTCCACATTTAGATAGCTGAGTGTAAGTAAACACGTGTGTGTGTGTGTGTGTGTGTGCGTAAACTAGATATACTTGGACACAAGACGTCTGATTAAATCCTAAAATGTAAGAAAGATCTCAAGGGAAAAGTGAATCTTAAAGAGACTTAGAGGGACAAACTCCTTTAAGGCAAATTAGATTTTTGGCTCCAATTTATGAAAACTTCGCTCATTTTATATTGATTATCAGGGCTGGGTAGGTTACTTTTAAAATGTATTTCACTACAGATTACAAAATACATGCTTTAAGAAGTAATTTGTGACGTGTTTCGTTACATTACTCAAGTTTAGTAATTTAATCTAAATACTTTAGAATACTTTGGAATACTAATAATTGTGGAACAAACACAAAAAAGGTAATTGTTTTTATCTCACAATTCTGACTTTTTCCCTCAGAATTATGTGATAAAGTTGCAATTGTGAGTTATAAAGTCAGAATTATGAGATATAAACTCGCAATATTGAGAAAAGTCAGAATTATGAGATATAAACTCACATACTAAATTCACAATTGCAAGAAAAAAAGTATTGCAAGTTTTTATCTCATAATTCTGACTTTTCTCAATATTGTGAGTTTATATCTCCCAATTCTGACTTTATAACTTACAATTGTGAGTTTAAATATCGCAATTCTGAGAAAAAGAGGAAATGAGAAAAAGAAAAAGAAGAATTGTGAAATGCAAACTCACAAAAAAACAAATTGTGAGAAAAAGTTGCAGTGACGAGTGAATTATAAAATGGTCATGACAGGACAGTTAAGTTGAGAGTTGGGCAATTGTTTTTTATAAATTCATTTTGTCTTGTTCAGGACAGAACTAAATAAAAATAACAAAATTTTTATGATCCTCTTAAAAGTATTAAAATGTTGATGAAACTTAACTCCGCTTTTTCAGACTGTCAGAGTCACAGAATCACCAATCGCTGTTTAAATGACATTAAAATTCAAAGTAATCACTTTGGTAATCTAAAACACTTTTCAGATGTAACTGTAATCTGATTACCACCCATTTAAAATGTAACTGTAATGAAATACAGTTACTCAAATTTTGTATTTTAAATAAGTAACTTATTATATTATAAACAAATAATGAACTGTTTATAAAGATAGAGTTGGTTACAGTTTATAGTAATTCAGGGTGCGTTCACACTTGTCATGTTTAGTTCGATTTGCTCAGTTAGTGCGGTTCGTTTGAACACATGTGAACGCTGCCATCCGAACCCTAAACGCTAAAAAGATGGGTCTCGGTCCGCTTCCAAACGAACTCTGGTGCGGTTCGACTGATATATGAACCCAACACGGACCAAAGACATGTAAACGAACCAAAAACAGGACGTGATGTCACAAGATGAGACGCTACAAGTCAGCTGATTTGACGACGCGGAAAGATCGGTGTATCCAAAATGAGTCGAGGGCAAACGTGGAGCAACGAGGAGGTGAAGAGCCTCATCAATATTTGTTTCTGCACACAACGGAGGAAATCCTGCTGCTGTTTTGAATGTTTTGAACATTTTATGAGCTCTTCGTGAGTTCTCAGGTTTTGTTTTTGTTTTTTGGTCCGGACCAAACGAACCGAACTACAAGTGTGAACGCACCCTTAAAGTTGGCATGAAACAAAAGTTTGTGAACGTCTTTTCTTCCCTATTGTGACGAATATCAGAGTGAATAGAACAAATGTAGGGCGGGGTTTGATTTTGTTTTTGAGGTTGTGGATTTCTATTGGTGGATCTCATGTGAGCGAGATGTCGCTGCTTAGTTATTTTGATTAAAGATAGCGAGGGAACATGAATTTAAAAAAAAGATGAATGATTTATAATAAATAGCCTACTGCAATATTCAATTGTCAATTTTGATTTCATGCCGACTCAATGGGAATCCCGTTCAGACAGCCAGATAGACATGTGCGTGTGTGTGCATTCATGTCCACTGAACTGGATCGTATGATGGACCACAGTTCAAGAGTCCACGTGTTTTCCTTTCGTCAGCTCTTTCTGTCCATCTGCTATGAAACATTTACCCAGCATTTTCACTTCATGAGGCTGCAGCTCACATTTGCTCTGAGATTTCATCTTAAATTGGAACTTTCTCAAAATAAAAGATGACACACGAACATGAGACATCGGGACTGATGAGTGCGTGTCCATGTGACACGTCACATCTTTAAACATCTGCTCTTACCTTTGACCTGATTAGAAGACAACAAACAGAGGACACCGGGGCTAGTTGTCACACTTTAACCCAGCGAATGATTCTCAGGCTAGTTTCAGTTTTAATAAGTCAAACGTCCCTCAATAGCAGGGCATGTTGACTCATGTGACAATGGGATCTTGCCTTTAAACCAGCTATTATAGATTTTCAGCCATAAAAAAAAAAAAAAAACACAAAAACGGCAAAAGTCTTCATCATTCCCAAGCTCTCAATATGACAAAAACTTGTGGGTTACGCTTTACAATAAGGTTCCATATTAAATAACATTAGTAAACTACATTAGTTCACTTTTCAACATTTACTAATATATTATTAAAATCAAAATATCTGTTAATATTATTCAATGGACCTGAGCTGGCATGAACCAACGTTTTTATTAATAACGTCAACAAAATATAATGAAAATCTTAAATAAGATTTATTTATAAATAAATACTGCCATAAATGTATTTTTAGTTCAAGTTAATTTATCGAACCTTTATTATAAAGTGTTCACAACTCTTGTCTAGGTTATTATTAATAAAGCATAATTATGAAGACGCAGGGGGAATCTCAAGTCTGAATTAAAACGCCTGCCATTTTTCGCTCAAACGTTTTCCATTCAAAAGCATAACGTGAGCTATAAAACATTTGTGAAGCACTAAAATGAATTCACAGTCACACTGAAATGAGTCTGATTTTAATACCCAAATGAACTCAACAGCAATGCAAAATCACTCCCCTAATGTTCCATCTTCATGTCAGAACATCTGCTAGATATTCAGATGTGTTTAACACACTTTTTCCGTCTAGTGATCCGTAAACCGTGTCTTTCAGCAGTTCTTAGGGAGTTAATGCTGTTTTAAACTTTCCATTCATCATCTCATGGTTTCATGATTTGCTGTTTGAAGATCCGGGTGCTCCGATCAGGGCCATTTTTTGGACCATACTTTGGTTGTCCATTCTGAAGTGTGTGCAAGGAAAGCCCTTTGCGTTACAATATGTCTTTTTAACACTTTATTTTACAGTGTTACATGTTTAGTAATAACAGTAAATTAAGAATAATTACATGCACCTAAACTAAACATGTAGTTACTTAAATGTATAATTACACTGTAACAAGGACACCCTAAAATAAAGTGTAACCTAACTCTTTTCATTATCAGGCATCTCACTGCATTTTACGCCAATCACTGATTTGGATATTAAGTTTGGGCTTTTTGATAAGTTTGCAGCACAATAATTGTTTTACCTCTATTTTCGTAATTGCTAGAAGCTAAAATCGAAAATAGAATTCAGTTACGGTAATCGCACAGCCCTAGTTTCTCTAGTCTCTGTTTTGTCTCTGAAATGGTTCTCTTTCTGCCGTAGCACTTTGAAAACTGCTCATATTCCTTTGTGACAAATCTTCAAACGTCTGATGAGGATGGTGGTGTTGAAAAAATTTTGGTGCTTTCTGCCTAATGGGATTTCTTTGGCACACACATTGCAAATTGATTATCTTTTCCAGACTCCCGGTAGAGCTGTCGTTTTAGCTGTTCGTAGAAAAGTTTTGCGTCTTCTGATCAGCCTTTATAGGGACCACCGATGAGACTATTTAAAACGATAACAGTTGGCAGCCGACTGATCGGAGCACCCCTGTTTTGTTATCAACATGATCACTTCAACCATCTCCTGATATGAAGGACTGACAATGTCTGATTCAATTACTGGAGTTTTCAGAGTTTCATGTTCAGACTGTAGGAAAAAGTGGTCCAAATGTGCAGCTTCAAAGGGCTCTACACGATCCCAGACGAGGAATTAGGCTCTTATCTAGCCAAACAATCACTCATTTTCCAAAAATGAAAAATAAAAATGTATATACTTTTTAAGCTCAAATTGCACTAGTCCTGCACCAGCTCATTACGTGTTCATGTTGGAAAGGTCACGCGTGACGTAGCTGGAAGTACCGATTCAGTGTCTGCAAAGCGAACGTACTAAGACTAAGTCAAACGGCCTTCACAAAAAAAAGTACGATGTTGGACGATTTTGAAGTTTTTCGCCCTACCACAGCACTTCCGCCTATGCGTGGCCTCTCCAACGTGATTAGGTTATGAGTGGTGCATCACAAGCAGTGGTAAAAGTGGTTAAAAAGTATATACATTTTTATTGATATTTTTAAAAAATGGACGATTGTTTCGCTAGATAAGACTCTTATTCCTCGTCTAGGATCGTGTAGAGTCTTTGAAGCTGCAATGAAACTGACATTTGGACCTTCAGCCCGTTGTACCCCAGTGAAGTCCACTATATGGAGAAAAATCCTGGAATGTTTTCCTCAAAAACCTCAATTTCTTTTCAACTGAAGAACGTCTTGGATGAAATGGGGGTTATCCGGAAATTTTAATTCGGAAGTGAACTAATCCTTTAAGAGGTCACAACATGACGTATCAGTCTTCTGTTGGTAACACGTCTTCACCTAATACAGATTTGCAGGTCAGAGTTCACTAAACTTGATATAAACAGAGTTGAACCCATCCATCCATCTTCTACCGCTTATCCGGGGCCGGGTCGCGGGGGCAGCAGTCTAAGTAGAGATGCCCAGCCTTCCCTCTCCCCAGACACTTCCTCCAGCTCTTCCGGGGCGACACCGAGGGACATAGTCTCTCCAACGTGTCCTAGGTCTTCCCCGGGGCCTTCTCCCGGTGGGACACGCCCTAGGGAGGCGTTCAGGAGGCATACGAAACAGATGCCTGAGCCACCTCAGCTGACTCCTTTCGATGTGAAGCTCTACTTTGAGCTCCTCCCGAGTGACCGAGCTCCTCACCCCATCTCTAACGGATCGCCCCGCCACCCTGCGGAGAAAGCTCATTTCGGCCGCCTGTATCCGGGATCTCATTCTTTCGGTCATGACCCAAAGCTCATGACCATAGGTGAGAGTAGGAACGTAGATTGACCAGTAAATCGAGAGCTTCGCCTTGCAGCTCAGCTCCTTCTTCACCACGACAGACCGGTACATCGACCGCATCACTGCAGAAGCTCCACCGATCCGTCCGTCAACCTCACGCTCCTTCCTTCCCTCACTCGTGAACAAAACCCCAAGATACTTGAACTCCTCCACTTGAGGCAGGAGCTCTCCACCAACCTGAAGAGGACAAGCCACCCTTTTCCGACTGAGAACCATGGTCTGCAGAGTTGAACTCATATTATAATTTCTTTAGCTCTAATGCATTTGTATAGTAGTTCAATTTGGTTTGTTTCTTCAGAACAGGAACGAGAACAGGATCCTCGTGGACTAGAATTAGAAACCGATGATTTAATTGATTGACAGTGGGCATGCTATTATACAGACACACTGGTGTTGGTTCAGCTGCCTGAACAGACATATCATCAGCAAAAATCACCCCGTAATACAGCCTCACCGGGCAGTGTAATTACTACACACAACAAACCCGTTTACACAAGGCCAGTAATAGACATTTGACTCCCAAATATTTGTTGCTCTCTTTCCAAACACCGTCCAGGATTCACACGCTGCCGTTGATCAGTTTGCTCGTTTTCTGTTCTTGGCACGAATGACAAACAAACCACCTCAGCATTACTAAGCAAACCCTCAGTGGTGTCCAACAGGTGGAAATTTGACAGCTCCTCCACCTGGATTCATCCATCACTTGAGTTTGTTGTAAATTATGTAAATTCTCTTTGCAATAGTAATTTTTTTTTTGTGTATTTCTAAAGCAAATGATGTGGTGCTTGTCTGTGCAAAACCCAGGGCCTCAATAGTAAGGTGTTGTGAGTGTTTTCCAGGGCAGTGCTATGTGGTTGCTAAGTGGTTGTTGACGTGCTGCTATGCGGTTGCTAGGTGGTTTCTGAAACGGTCCACCCTCAAGTCTCTATATATGACTCAGCTCTCTTTCAGTGGAAGTCGTCTGGGGGACTTTTTTTTATTTATTCTTTGCCACACAAAATCATTAGTATAACCGCTTAGAAAAGCATGTTTACAAGAGTCGTGAGATTTAATAAGTAGTCTTAAAATGAAGCTTACTCAAACGATCTCTTACAGTCCTTATTGTTCTTATTGATTTCATGCCCTGTGATTGTTTCCAGCACGGGGAACACAGTTTTGATTCTTCATCTATCTGATCAACTGATAATCTAATCAGTGCCCGTCTTAAACTCGCAGTCAGCTGGTCTAAATTCGGAGGACGGCCAGTGTCAGAGCATTTGACCTTGTTGAATAAATCAATTATAATTCATTTTACCTAGTCTGACACATATCTGAGGTTTCCTGATGAGTCATAGAGTGGCATTAGGCGTCATTAGTGCTCTATAGATAGACTATAAAGAGTTTTTGGTGCTGTAAAACATACACGACAATGTTTTCCAAAAGACACAAACATACAAATGCCATGTGTTCAAGGTTTTTGCCACGGTCTAGTTAGCCCCTGCTAGTAGATCGTAACCTTACCGTGTGGTTCATAAACTCTCTCCATTTAAAACTGCAAAATTTAAATCACAAATTTTTAAAAGTCCCCCTGTAGTCAATAATTGTATCCCTTAAAACTCCAAAATGACATATTTAAAGTTTTTTTTCCTGGGAATGTAAGCCTACACCCCTGCCTCGTTTAGTATACGTGGTTCTATGAATATGTAAATTAGCCCCACCTCATAGGCGGAGTTTCACTTTTGTGCTTGGGGGGGGCACCTACCAGGCCAGCAGACCACGAGCTCAGATTTTTTTTTTATATCATATTTATATATCATACATTCTACATATAAAATACATTTACAATGAACAATGACTTTATACAAAGAATAGCGAATAGAACACTCTTTATAGTTGCTGTTTTGTTTTGCATCGGCAGTGATAGGGTTAACACGGGGAGTTCAGAAGTGTGTTAGACGGGTGCGCTTGTTACAGTGTGTTCTTCTTCGTTCCGATTAAAGTTCATAAACAGAGCCTTCCTTGACCTGTCATAGAACTACTTCAGACATTACAATATCTTACCTAACGCAGAAGAAGCCGCCTCTTTTTCCGAGATTCGTAGATGTTCAATATCTTCTCTTCTGATAGATTTGCAGTCAAATCGATAGTTGAAGTAGAATTAGAAAACTCCACACTTTTAGTAGTGGATTTATTAAAAAAACGACGAATGTCCATTTTGTTCATTCAGCGCGTAAAACAGAACGAGAAGAGCGTCCACTCACGTACCGCGATACTTTGAGTTTCGCAAATCGCGGGAGAATGTAATAAAGCTATAGTAATAAAAAATTAAATACAGTAATTAAAAATTAATTAGCCATATCTTACTCATTCTATACACAGAACTAATAAGATAAGACAAATAAAACGAGAAAATATGAATTCTGTAATAAAAAAAAAATATTCAAAGCACAAGGCAGGCATTAATTGGCTCTGGTCTGGGGGGGCATTGCCCAAAACACCCCATACAGCCTTCATATATAAACAACATTAAAAGCTTGATTTTTTACCACAGAGGAACTTTAATTATGTTGTAGCAGCAGTGCTAGTAGAGCAAGTGCTCTGAGATGAATGGAAATGTCAATGGATAGGAATCAGCACACACACACTACATGGTATATCATTCACACACTCACTCTGTGTGTGTTTCCACCACTCGACAAAACCATGCTCCTCACAAAACGCTTTACATACTTCCTCCTGTTCCTACTAGACACACACAAAGCACTGATAGGTTCAGCAGAGGATGGCCAGAGTGGAGTCACATGACCTGAGCAGCCAATGAGAGTTTAAGAGCAGGGCTGTCGCGAGCGGGATGGGGCGTCTGACCCTCACAGGCGTGTCTGACTTTGGTGAAAAGGAATGCTTGCATTAACACAAGTTCTGAATCAACACAGCAAGAGTGTTAAACTGAACTTTATCTGACTCTACTCGTAGCATGTTTGTAGCATTGATGCATTTCACTTGTAAACACATCTTTGTGAAAAGAAGTACTCTTTTAAAAGGAGTACTTATAGCCAAAATATACCTTAAAAGTGGGACCTGAATGTAATTTTTGTTAATTGCAATTAAATGAAAATGTTTTATAGTTTAAATTAATATTAAATGCAATTAACTGAACTTTTTTACGCACTTAAGTAGGATTTAAGTACATCTTTATGTGTAATTTCATAATAACTTCTATTGTCTTTTGCTTATGTCATGCATTTACACATTTGTAATGATGAATTTTGTACATTTATATACAATATATTAACCTTAAATGTAATATTGAATTGCACGCTACGGTAAAATTATGAATGAGTACTTTACATGTGCTTTATATGTTAGTCAACACTTTTACTTCTTTAACACTTTCATGCTTATCGGTCACTACAGCGGCCAGCTATTCAAAAAGCCATTTGATTGTACAGTTGCATGTCAACCACTACATTGGACACTAGTACATCATCCTATACACTGCCAAGTATTTATTCTAGATTGAGAGGAAATTCTTGTTAATCATCTGTCCACTAAATTGGACATCTTACATCTCTAGCTATACTTCAGCTGCAATTCATACTATTACTTTGACTGGTAATGCGTTGCTTTAGTCGTTACATCAAAAAGTAATCCGATTATGTAATGCACATTACTTGTAATGCATTAAAGGTGCACTATGGAAAAAACACAGTCACCTATTCAAAACAAATGCGTAGCTTGATGACGAGTTTGAGCGTGGAATCTTGGGACATGTAGTCTTCACCTCACAGCCGGTTAAAAGAATCGGGATGGGACTCGGGCAGAAATCGTGTTCATGGATGCGATTATTAACGTTACTGTAGTGTGAAGCAGAGCAGGAGCGAGTGTTGTGGAGCTGAACGAGACGCTGGAGCGATTGATAATGAGAGAGGAACGACACACGCCTCGAGAGCAGAGGGACTTTTATTATGACACAGTCACGCTTTTCCAGTCATGAGTATGAGGAAACGCAGCTCTGTTTATCATATTAGATTCATTTGAGTGTGTTGAAAATGATGTTATAATGTTGCTGTGAGACACTTGTTCACACTGCAGTAAGAGAGATCCATATTACAATATCATATTAAATGCTGGATGACTTGTGTTGATAAATGACATGCAATTCACTTTAAACAGTATTGTATGATGGAGAAAATTCTGTATTACTGTTACTAAAAATAAAGCTGCATCTGATTATGCTATGTTAACTAACGTTACTTGACAAAATTGTTTTTCTGAGGCATGATACTCGCAAAAAATCAAGAAAATCAGATGTAAACAAGACTAAGAGAATTGAGCTATATTAGAAAATTAGAATTCCGTCTATAAATGTATCAAAACAGATGTTCCCTTGTCTGTGTTCCCACATGTAATATATATTAAAGCCTCTTTGGTGTTTCCATGGTTTAAAATAAAACTGGAAACCAAGGGTAACTGGGATATGACGCCATTGACAGGCGACTCGCTCACATGTCCCGGATCATTGGTTAAAACTGCGATTTTCTCACGATTTTCAAATAGTTGGAAACATTTGGGATATTATAAGTACTCAACTGAACAAAACATATAACACAGGCCTAGTGGTTTTTGGATATTTTACTGCAAAAATTGTACATATTGCAGCTTTAACCACCAACACTGCTCATGTCAGATGAGATTGAAAACAGCTGATTGCTAGCTTTCTTTTAAACCAAAAACATTATCAGATCAGTGTAGATTTCAGTCTGAGGTTTTCTCAGAGAGGAGAATAGAAATGTGTCCATTTTGAATATAATCAGAATCATCAGCTAATGAGGGTAAATCAAATTACTCTGGTAGACTGGAGGGAGCGTGAGTGTTTTAGTTTCCACAGTTTTGCCTCCATCAGATCTTTGATGGAATCACATCCTCATGTTTTGATGCAAAGTTCAACTTGCAAGTTCTTCTCCGTCTGCTGGTCGATCAGGAACTCAATTGCTGTATTATATATATATTTTGTATATTTTATAGTTTCCACATTATTTTATTCATTGGTTTGACAAAAATACATACAGTATTGCTGTGTTATTACTGTATTATTATATGTAATACAGTTTATTCATCTTAAACCAAAAACAATCAAGTGGACATCTGAAAATCTTTTAGAAAAGTGTAAAAAAAAAAAAATTTCAGATCTTGTTTTTCATGCCCAAAGAGCAATAAAAACACTGACAAAGAAAGAAAAAAGTCCTAAATGAGGTTGTCATGTGTAACCGATCCACTGGAGGCCAGTTGTAGTTTGAACCCAAGTGCAGTTTATTTACATAGAACACAAAACAAAGTCTTGGCATGAACAGACATCAGCAGAACAGACATCAGCAAAACAAAACTCACCAACGTGGTTTACAGGGACAATAATCCACACTCATCAACCATGAACAAGGCAAACATGAGGATTTAAATGCACTGACTAATTACAAACAATGAACAGCTGTGAACAATGATTAAACCCGTGAACCAATCAAAACAAGACATGAAACAGGGGCGTCACATGACAGAAGGAGCACATGGATAAACAAACATGAAACATGGCAATGACAACAAAGCAAAAAACATGAACATGAACACAAAACTAGACATTACATCATGATGTGGTCATTATGAATTAAAGGGTTAAAGAATGACAAACATGATGAAAACCTGGTTTAAAAGGTACTTTAAACTTTTAATATGACTTTATTACAAAGTGCACTTTTAAAAGTGTACATAAGTGTGTCATAAAAATGTACTCTCTTCAAGTACACTAAGTGGCCTTTTATTTCATTAACATATTATCTGTAAGTACAGTGTTTTAAAAAAGTACATTTAAGATTTGATATACTCACATAAGCTCTCGTTTTTCACATGGCCACTCTGCTATATCACAGGTACAATTTGAAGTGAAATCTCAGTGCGTTCTTCTTAAATAGCCTAGAGATGACAAGAGAGATTGAATGTCAAGCTTTCGGTCAGAGTTTCTGAAAATTTGTTGGTGATAAACAGCAATCAAACTTTAAAACGTGTTACAATATCACTGATTCAGCTTCTGTTTGGTAAAACTGTCATCTCTTAAATGGAACTCATTGGATTTAAAGGAACAGTTCACCTAAATATGAACTCTCGTTTCATTTCTTTTTTTCATAAGTCAGTGACTTATGCACCTATAATCTCCAAAAAGCCAAAAGTAGTTTTATGTGAAGAACAGACCAAACTTTAAGTTGTTATTATTGAACATCTTGCACTCAAGTTGTATTTCTCCTAAACTGAAAGGGAATCTTTGACAAGCTTGGTGTTTTGTTCTACCAGTTTGACCAAACATTTGGAAACTCATTAACAATTCAAGACTAATTTTCTTAAATGAATTACGTTTAACCTCATCACGGTTGTCTGAATTCTGTGAATTCATTGGTCATCTCCTGAGCGGTGTCATGTTATCAGCCTGTGATGGATTGTGTGAGCGGAGAATAACAATGAAGCTAATGTTGCAGGCCACATCTGTTTGAGCTTGTGCTCTCAGAGGAAACACTCTCTACGTTTCCATCCTCCTATTTTGATGCGTATTCTGGGATATCCACTTCAGAAAGCAAGATAACGTGTTTATTTATCGTTCTGTAATTTATTATAGACAAAAATTATTATGTACAGTGGCTTCTCCTGCTTTTTTTAGTGATATTTTGCACCAGTTTGTTAGGAAGTGATGATTTTGTTCTCTTTGACTTACTGGATGGAGTCAAATATTCCATCTTTGTGCAAGTGAAACTTGCAACTTTGAATGGAAACATAGCTAGTGTCTCTGTGCATTTCTCTAGATGTTTGGTGCATGGAGCTGTGGTGTAGATTGGCTCAAAAAATAGATAATGCTATACCTCTTTGATTGATAACAGAGTAATAGAATAGACTTGAAACAGAAGCACAGACCGAGGTAGAGGAAGAACTAATTTATGCAATTTCCATGAGACGTCATCAAGTACTACGTTTCCTCATTCTGACTACAAATGCACAAATGCACATGCAACTTCCTGCCTGAGTGGTCTGTTACCAGGGTTGGGGAGTAACGAAATACAAGTAACTAAGTTACTTATTTAAAATACAAAATTTGAGTAACTGTATTTCATTACAGTTACATTTTAAATGGGTGGTAATCAGATTACAGTTACATCTGAAAAGTGTTTTAGATTACCAAAGTGATTACTTTGAATTTTAATGTCATTTAAACAGCAATTGGTGATTCTCTGACTCTGACAGTCTGAAAAAGCAGAGTTAAGTTTCATCAACATTTTAATACTTTTAAGAGGGATCATAAAAATGTTGTTATTTTTATTTAGTTCTGCCCTGAACAAGACAAAATGACTGAATTTATTCAAAAAAATTGCCCAATTGTCAACTTAACTGTCCTGTCATGACCTGATGATCCACGACTGTTTTCATGTTTTGTGAGTCATTTTATAATTCACTCGTCACTGCAACTTTTTCTCACAATGTGTTTTTTTCCCTCACAATTGTGAGTTTGCATTTCACAATTCTGACTTCTTTTTTCTCAGAATTGCGAGATTTAAACTCACAATTGTAAGTTATAATAATTTATTAGTTATATTAGTTATATAATAATTAATTAGTTATAATTGCTCAGAATTTGGAGATATAAACTTGCAATACTGACTTTTTTTCTTGCAATTGTGAATTTAGTATGTGAGTTTATATCTCATAATTCTGACTTTTCTCAATATTGTGAGTTTATATCTCATAATTCTGACTTTATAACTCACATTTGCAACTTTAAATCACGCAATTCTGAGGGAAAAAGTCAGAATTGTGAGATAAAAACTTGCTATTACCTTTTTTGTGTTTGTTCCACACTTATTAGTATTCTAAAGTATTTAGATTAAGTTACTAAACTTGAGTAATGTAACGAAATACGTTACAAATTACTTTTTAAAGCTTGTATTTTGTAATCTGTAGTGAAATACATTTTAAAAGTACCCTACCCAGCCCTGTCTGTTACTATGACACTTCAAACATGCAAAGTTTTGTGTTTTCAGGATCAGCGAATCCTCCCAGCTGTGCTTTTACAACCTCCAGCGCTTCAGTCAGTTGCATCAGTGACCACATCCTCCCACCCTGTGTTTTCTGTCTCAGTTCTCCGTTTTGTAGTTTTCCGACTGCAGATTCAGGCTAAGCTGTGGAATACGTAAAACAATAAATGTACAGTCATCATGTAGTTTGTGTTAGCACGGTCCGCTTTTGAAGCTCAGACTATAGCTGGATGATTTGAGGAATCATTCATTTCTGGCGCACACACTGAACTTCAAAACTTTCTATTTGAGCTTTTGAAAAATTCTTAACCCTTAATATGAGTAATAGCCAGAAACATGTTCTTTAAAATGTGCAGGTGTATTTTAAATGTAACTTTGAAAATTTGGTCGGTACAATTAATTGGAAAACAAAGTATGAGTGAATAAATAGAGTTTTCCCCCTTCATGGTCACGTCTTCAGCGGTATAATAATTAAGAGACCACTTTACAGTCACCTCATCACACAAACCTCACGTACATCTGGGCAGATCACACACATCACATCTGTCTGATTTCTAAACCCATGCCCTCTAATGTCTGACAGCACACACGCTCTTCCTCTTTAAAATGACAAAAATAACCACTCTAACTCAACATTTAGCTTATCTTGATCAACTGTGGTCTGTTTTGAGGTTGTAACTTTACCAGTCACTCCACCCACTTAAAGGCGGTGGATGATCTGTGTAAGTCGAGCGTAAATCATCAGGATAGTTGTCTTGGAGCCAAAAACATCTTTGAGCAGCTTTATGTTTAAATTATGTTTTAAAGTAATGTCATATGTCACTGTGGTGACACTTTATTTTACAGTGTCATTTTTACATATGTTTCATGTATTTACTATAACTATAAATCATGCTTAATTACATGCAATTAACCCTAAACCAACCCCTAACCCTATAGTAAGTACATGTAGTTAATTGTCATTACTCAGTACTTAAATGTAAATACTGACGCCTTAAAATAAGTCACTGTTTAACATGGCCCAGTACATGTACCCATATCAGATTTTACAACACAGTTGTGTTTGCTAAGACAACACTACTCTTTTTGCTCATACTGAGGGGTAGAGGTTTAGAACAAACAACGTTCAATGTGTGTCGTCCTGCAGTGTTTGTGCTCCAGACACCAAAAGTGATTTTCTTAATGCTCCATTTTCACTTGCTGTAGCATAAAATGGGTGAAAAAGAAATCCCACAGAGGAACCTGAGCCATATCTAGAGACCACACGATCACAATGAGACACATGGGTGCAGGACTTTTAATTAAACCTTCACCGGGAGTTTGATTGACAGGCGATCTGACCAATCATAACCCAGACTCTGCCATTTTGTCCGATAAAGCAGTCAGGGAAGTTAGTGGATTAATGTTGGTGAAATTTAACCTCAAAAATTGTGCGTACTCACGTCTCTTGAAACAACATTCCTTCTGATGTTCATTCATGTTTATTTGATGCTATAAATGAACTAGTATGAAGAGATGATCGGTTCACGATCTGTCACGACACATTAAAGACACACTAGACGCTATTTATTGTTTAAACTTCTTTAAAAAATATTTGAAATTTGAAACTTTGTTTCACCTCAAAAGTAACCTGCTCTGTCTTGTCCTATTTGCTCCGTGATGTATTTTTCACTGCATGAGAACATGATGTGTGGCGTGAGAGCGCATGGCTTGTCGGACATAGCAACAGTAACTAAAGGGGGCGGGTCTTTGCAAAGAGTTTTTTTTTCATTTATTCATGTCTGATAAGAACATTCCATGTTCATTCATTGTTAGATGTTCATCATTGTAATCAAAGATGGATGGAAGGACGGATGGACGCACAGATAGACTCATCATCTTTGTGTTCTGCAGTATGTTACAGTGGTTGAGCGAAGTGTTCTGGCAGGAGCGTCTGTGGTTCCCAGAGGGATTGGGATGGGCTGACCTGGAAGACCGTGATGGGCGGGTCTATGCGAAGGCACGGGATTTGTGGGTGGCAGTGCCAATCGCCATCCTATTTCTGGCTGTCCGACAGATCTTTGAGAGGTGGGCCCAAAATCTCTACATTCATCTTTCTTTTCCTCTCTGTATGTCCTCCACAACTGAGAGTTGATTGTTTTTTGCTTTGTCTGATATTTGATAAGCTGTCTCTTTTTCTCTCTCTCTGCCTCTGTCTGACTTGTTTATAAATAGGTCTTCAGTTCTATTTGTGTCTACATGCTTTTTCTCTTTCACTTATCAAACTTTAATGTCTTCTCTCCCTGCGTCATGGCCTTCGTTTTACTCTCCAATCCCTCTCTCTCTCTCTTATCCTGAGCTGTGTCTTCGCGTCATCTCATTGCTTTCTCATTCATCCTCTAATTCTCTTTTATTACTGTGAGTATCAAAGTTAAGAAATAAGAGGCTGAATTAAGATCCATGCACTAAAATACACTGAAATACATCTTCTGTGAAGCAGCCTACTAGCATTTGAAACAGAGCCACTGTCACAAGTCACTTACTATTAATCAAATGAGAGCCCAAAGGGTCAAATTGACCAATTCATTTCAAAAGAGCAATGTCATTTAAAATAAGTTGTCCAAAAAACAGGACATGGTCAACAGAAAACAGTGCATGAAGTAAATAAAACTTGTCCGCAAAAAAAAGTAGACTATATTGATTCATAGACTATATTGATAATAACGTGAACTATACACAAATAGTACACTACAATTCAAAGGTATAATTTTTAATGTTTTCGAAAGATGCTCACCAAGGTTGTATTTATTTGATGAAAATACAGTAATAACAGGAATATTGTTAAAAAAAAATTATTAAAATTTAAATGGTCAATGGTTGTCCCCAGGACTTTTTTGACTTATACCATCAAGTGCCTTGGAGTAGGCACATGCTCAAAGCATGTTTAAGGGAAGGGCTGAATAACCATCTTCCTATCACCGAGAAAGGATGGCACATTAGTACATCAATTATGTTCTCTGGCTGGATGGTTCTGATTTTGTTGTGGAGGAGATGGATGAGTGAGGCTATCCATCCCCTTCCCGGTTGCAATTGTCTACTCCAGTCCTCCCCAGCCCATCACGCAAATCCTCCACAGACCTAGAGCCCGAGCACGGATAGGACAGTAAGCGAGAGCCCACTATATACCCGGAGCCAGAGCCCGCCACAAAGCCCATGCCAGAGTTGACGCCTGTGCCCATCTTTGTCCTGGAGCCCGAGCCCAGCAAAAAGTCTGGTACTTGAGCCAGCATCGTTGTCTGTCCAAGAGGGTGTGTTAGTGGAGTTTGTGGAGATAATGTGGAGCCCCTCCCAGATTCCCACCGCTGAGAGTGAGCTGTGCATAACTTCTAAACAATTTTGTGAGGAATAGGAGGATGTGATTTCCAGGGTTTCCCATCCACCTTGGTGTTTTTCATTTTTTCAGCCCCACCTCTGCTGGTTCCCTTCAGTCCCTTTGCCTCTCTTCTGTTTGCTCCACTCTGCTCCATAAATCCACCTTGGGTCTTCCGGTCTCCAGCTCTGCTTTGGCAAGTGGATTCCCTGTGTCTGCTACAAGCAGCCGAGCCATCATTCCACTTTGGCCTCGACCAGTCGGCTCCACCTTAGCTCCTCCCTCCCTCGGAACCACCTGGGATGTTGTTCTTGAGGCTCCACCGGGCTCCCTCCAGCTCTGCCTTGGTCAGTAGTCTCTCTTTTTATGCCATGGACTTCTGGGCCTTCGGCTGCACCTCGTCCCTCCACACCTTCAGCTCCATTGGGCTCCACCTTCCCTCCTACTCCGCTATGGTCGTCAGTCTAAGCCGCTCCGTCTCAGTCCTCCAGGACCCTGGCTTCACCTCGGCTGCACATCAACATGGCTCCAACCACCAGGCTCCACTGCTGATGGTTGAATTTCTAACTCCACCCTGGCTCCTCCCACCATCGGTTCCACTGTGGGCCTTCATCCTGTGTGTGCTCTATGATCCCTCCGGACTTCGTCTCCTCCCTGGCTCCTCCCTCCTTCATCCCCCCGGTCACTCCTCTCTCCAGCTTCACATTCAAAACAGTTGTGCTGGTTCAGATTTGTGTGGAAACCGTGATACAGTTTTTTTTTTTCCGGATTCTTTGACGAATAGAATTAACCGTCTGCAGACAGTACAAAGCGTAGCAGCTAGGCTCCTTACTGGTGTGCGTAAACGAGAGCACGTTAGTCAGGTTCTGAAATCCCTACATTGGCTCCCAATTCGCTACAGAATTGATTTTAAAGTTTTATTGTTGGTTTTTAAATCCATATAATGGATCAGCTCCTGTATACATTTGATATGATTTATTATCCATTCACGATCCTGGAAGGTCTCTTAGGTCATCCAACCAGAGACTGTTAAATGTTCCTCGGGCCAGATGGAAATTGAGAGGAGACCGTGCTTTTTCCACTGCCTCTACACTGCACGATTTTAAAACAAAACCAATCTTTTTTCTTTGGCTTTTAATTGTAGCTGATCTGTGCTGTGTCTGGCCTGGTCTAGTCTGTTCTGTGTTGAAATTTACATTGTACATGGTGCTAAATGTTGATGATACTTGATATAATGTACAGCTCCTTTGTCAACAATTGTTGTTTTTAATGGTGCTATATAAATTGAGTTGAGTAGAAAGTTCAGAAGAACAGCATTTATTTCCTTTTGTAACATTATAAATGTCTTCAGTGTCATTTTTGTTTATCAATTTAATGCATCCTTGCAGAAAAGTATTAACTTCTTTTCAAAAAAATATCCCTCTATGTTCAGATACGTTGCTACGCCAGTAGCCTCTATGCTGGGCGTTAAGGAAACGGTCAGAAGACACGTCACACACAACCTAATACTGGAGTCCTACTATTGCAACACAACTAAAAACCCCCCACAGGTGTGTACACTGCTAACCGCACTTATACATGAATCACAAATTGCCCCACTTTTTCACAAATTCACAAATTGTTTTTGCTATCCAGAGTTCAGTAGAGAAACTCTGCAGGCAGACGGGATGGACGGAGCGACAGGTCCAGCGCTGGTTCAGGCGGCGCAGGAATCAAGACAGACCCAACCTTCTCAAGAAGTTTTGTGAGGCTAGGTACAAACACCAACACACTGTTCTTCACATGCACTTTCTATAGTCCTGGACCATTTCCAATGAGATGAGCTTTAGCTGCTAATGTATGAGATCAAATTGAGGTTTATTAAAAGTGTAAGTGCGTGGTGGTCGCCTGTGTAAAAGCTTAAGTCGGTTCTGCATAAAAGGCTACTCTCTTCTTCTGAAGTGTTCCCACTGGTGTTTGGCACTTATTCAATTATTCATATGTTTAGTAAAACTTTTAAAGGCTGTTTCACATGCAGTAGTTCTCAATCCTGGTCCCGGAGGTCCACAGCACTGTACATTTTTCTGACACACCCAGCTCAGGTTTTAAAGCCTAATGCACTGAACTCTACGGCAATAAAAGGGACATTCAGGATGAGAACCAAGAAGGTCCTCTATGCGTACCGTTCTCATTCATCTCAACAGCGCAGGGCCACCCTCAATAATGTCACTGATCAAGTGAAAAAATCGAGTGAGCAACGTCCACTTTGACCCGCCCTCAAGCACTGTAGTTGTAGCTGAGGCCTGGTTTGGTTCGTGTCGTCGTCATGTCGAGAAGATGCTGTTTTCAGCGCTGCGAATCCACTTTGATGTACTTCACAAGGACAAGGAGTCGTGCTGGAATTGATACGGACAAAGCGACACCATCATAACCGTTCGCATCACTGCGGATCAAGCGCCGAAGAAGATCCGGAGCTGAAATTTAAATATTGCAATATGTGTTTAGTTTCTGACACGCGGTGTAAGCGTTAGACCGATCACAACAGAATGGGTGAACGGATAGTTCAAAGGAATAATTTGAACTTGGATGCATGTAAACCTATTGTAGGAGACCTCTAAAAGCATTTAAACCAGCATAATAGGGTCACTAATTTGCAGCCAAATAATGAAATATTTGTGCTTATGTGTTACTTGAAGGAACATAGTTTTTCTTTTCAAAGACCATAAATGTAAAAAAGCCCCCATAATGGTGTAGTTATAGCAACTGGACCGTACTAACAGATCATTGACCCTTTTGTTCTTTTGTAGCTGGAGATTCGCCTTTTATCTTCTCGCTTTCATTGGTGGTCTTGCTGCATTAATTGATGTAAGTCATTTTCAGTTTCAGCCTGTTTTAACCCTCTGATTTTATCTCCTGTCCTGATTTGCTTCACAATACAATCCGTCCTCTCTGTCTCTTTCTCTAGAAACCCTGGTTTTATGATCTAGAGGAGATGTGGAAAGGTTTCCCCACTCTGGTGAGTTATATTTCCTTTAAAAACATGACACACTAAAGTCAGACATCATGAGCTGCTCGTTTCTAAAGGGAACCTTGGCATTTCCAGCAAATAGAATATACTGTAGACAACATTCAACAAACAAATTTGGAGCACCTACTGCAAATTCTCCAGGCATTTACTTAGCAACTAACTTTGAATAGGAGCTTTTTGAAATCAATACTTTTAAATAGAATACTTTTAAAAAGATAATTTATTGTGGAAATGTATAATATATTAACTTTAAATGTAATATTGAATTACACACTGCAAAGAAATATAAAGAAATGATATCATTAAAAAATATTTAAAATGTACTTTAAATTAAAACTTTTAGTTTGACATTATTGCACTTTTTTATGTGTGTTAAACAGTCATGAAACTCTCTTTATGTGTCCTTTTATGTCATTACTATTATATATTACATTATCTGCAAGTACAGCTTTTTTTAAAAAATATACTCACACTACAAGTGCACATTTAATACAATTACTTCTTTTTCACAAGGGAAATCATCAGATTGAGAATTACCTTTAATTTTAGAATTTAAATCCATATGTAAGTATTGACTGGAAACCAAAAAATAATAATCATTATCCCATGGTTATGTAATATATTAAACATTTTTTGAGTTGGATTTCCAGGAATAAAAAAATAACAACAAATGATGCGGTAAACGTGATATAAATTATTCATTCCATGATAAAGATTTTGGTCATACCACCCACTCCTACGCAAGTAATATGATTTGCATCTAACTGAAGGTGCAGCCAAATAATAACAATAAAGTTTGTTAATAAGCAATTAGATTAGAATCATTTACACATTTTTTGTTAAAGCTCATGTCATTAAATATCAGATTGCTGAATGTTCTGAGTCAGTGTGTCGTATCTCTCTCACTCAGACCCTCCTGCCGTCTCAGTACTGGTACTACATGCTGGAACTGAGTTTCTACACTTCACTTCTTTTCAGTGTGGCATCTGATGTCAAACGTAAAGTAAGTCTGCCATCAGTCATACCGACCTCATCATATCACACTACAAACCTCATCTTTGCATCTCAATGAATCGTTTTATTCAAACACCTAGTTAATGTGAACTTTTTTGAGCAGCACAGTATTCAAAGCAGCAGTCTATGGGAGTCATTACAGGCTGTTTTGTTTTTGCGGTGGGGTTAATGACAGAGGTTTAGAATATGTTTCCATGTTGCTGCAACAATGTTTTATTGTTCTGGAACTCTCTGAAAGATGAAAACATTTACATTTGAACCTGAATTTGTGGGAGTGAATTTCGTAAATTCGTAAATAAAATGAACCGAAAATTGCCTGTTGAATATTATAGGTGGTATTTTTTTTAAAAACTGTTGATTGAATATTGATTGCTGAATTTCTAAAAATGCTATTGTGTGTGAAATGCTTGCAATTGAACATTCACATTAAATATACAAACGTATTGAATTGCAGCCCCCCAAAATGCAAGCCCAAGAAAATACAATGCTTTAAAATGCGAGATGCATTATTTTGTCAGTTGCAATACAACATACTTTTTTGTCATTATTTTACTTCCATAGGGCAGTTAAAAACTGTGCTGTGGATTTATAGACCACCACCTTTGCATTTATAGTGTTCATATATGTTAAAATTCACACAAAATGTCCTCAAAGGCAAAGCAGCAAAAACAGCCGGACAAGGAAGGTGGAAATTTGTGATTATAAACTAAATTATGACAGCCATCTTGACTAAAATTATAACTGGACCTCATTGGAAAGGAAAAAATTTAAACACATCATTTAAACACATGAAATGTATTAGCTGTGTGTAATATGAACATCGTAGTCTGAACATCTCGTAATGGTATGATGATATCAGCGTTATCTTGCTCTCTCTTCCAGGACTTCAAAGAGCAGATCATTCATCATGTGGCCACCATCATGCTGATCAGTTTCTCCTGGTGTGTTAATTACATCAGAGCGGGAACGCTCATCATGTTCATGCACGATTCAGCTGACTATCTACTAGAGGTGAGAAGAACAAACAGAAACAGATGCACAATGATCATGGGACGTCTATGTGATACTGTCAAAGGACCATTTACAGCCAATACAGGCAATTTACCATAGGAAATGTATGGTTTATAAAGCTTTTTAATAGTTATCGAAGTTGAGGCAAAAATCTAGTTTGCCGAATTTGGTTTTTTAAAATAATCTCCGGTGGTCCTAGAGGCAAAGTTGCCAAAGAATGGGGAGTTCTATCATGTGGTACGAATGTCGTGGGCGTGTGCGAAAAATTGTGCAATACACAACCCTTTACGCTTGTGAAAAAACGAGAAGGTGCCCCCCCGGTGACCGATTTCTTTCGAATTTCTCAAAGGCCTCTAAGGCTGTGAGTTAAACAGGCCCAGCAAGTTTAGTTCCGGTCGATCCTCCGTTAAACTTGTCTGATAGCTGCTCAAATTTCATTGGCCGATACCGGACATGTTTTTTGAGATACGTCAATGTCCTCATAGACTGTCGTGGTACCTCGAACAGAGACACTGCATGCCAGTTTTCAAGTCAATCGGATTAACACTGAAGTAGCCATTTTCATGGATTTTTTATTGTTATAGCGCCCCCTAGTGACCGTGTCCTTTTTAACACGATCGCTTACATGGGTGTGCTGAGTTTGGTGAAAATATCTCTTTCCGATCGCGAGTTATAGCCATTTTAGAAAAAGTGGCTCCACCAACTTCGAATGTTTTGGCAATCCTTAGAGACCGTGAATAAAAATTTAAACTTTTTTGTTTGATTATTATTGACAATTATTGACTCTTGAGTCAATCTTGGTTTGGTTCCAATTGGGCCAAAAACCTAAGGGTGTGTTCACACTTGTCATGTTTGGTTCGATTAAAACGAACCCTGGTGCGATTGCTCAGTTAGTGCGGTTCGTTTGAACATATGTGAACGCTGCCATCCGAACCCTGGTGCGGACCGAGACCGCTAAAAAGATGGGTCTCGGTCCACTTCCAAACGAACTCTGGTGCGGTTCGATTGATATATGAACGCAACACGGACCAAAGACATGTAAACCAACCAAAAACAGGACGTGATGTCACAAGATGCGACGCTACAAGTCAGCTGATTTGACGACGCGGAAAGATCGGTGTATCCAAAATGAGTCGAGGGCAAACGTGGAGCAACGAGGAGGTGAAGAGCCTCATCAATATTTGTTTCTGCACACAACGGAGGAAATCCTGCTGCTGTTTTGAATGTTTTGAACATTTTATGAGCTCTTCGTGAGTTCTCAGCTGGTAAAAATAAAGCATATGTACACGCATAAAATGATGGTGTTTAATCCAGAACGCAGCATTGTTTTGAATGTTCGGTAGCGAACTCCGTCATGAAATATACGTCATAAAAGCCGACCAATCAGGTTATGACCGTATCCCTATGCCTTTGGTTCGGTAACTTAAAGTTCGCTGTTAAAAATGCCAGTGTGAACGCTAAGCGGACCAGGACTATATGTTTTGATTTTGTTTTTTGGTCCGAACGAACCAAACCAACCGAACTACAAGTGTGAACGCACCCTAAGGCTACTTTGCAAATGTAGGTTTTAAAAAAAAAAAATCCAAAATATCGTGAATTTGTCCATCTTAAGCCAAGGATTCCAACGCTTATGACACTTAAGTCTTCGCCTAACGAGCCTTGGTGACGTTGTGAGTACTACTGGCCCTCAAAGTTTCAAGTCTCTACGACGTACGGTTTGGTCTGCCTAATCACTTTTAGGGGAGAATGCTGATCCTTGGAAATCTTAACACTTACAATAGGGTTTCAATGCCACGTGCTTGAACCCCTAATTACTGTTTTAACTGTAGTTTTGATCAAACAAAACCAGCCTTGGTGAGCAGAAGAGACTTTCAGGAAGATTACAAAAATCTTATAGACCCCAAACATTTGAATAAAAATCCACCAGGAATAATATATCATCCAGAGCTGTAATCTTACATGCTGTTCAGTATAGATGATGTGAATTTGGATGCAAGAACTCATGACGTGATGTATATCAGTAGAAAAACCATTTCCGTCTCTCCCTCTTCTGTACACATCAGTTTCTCTCGCTCATATCATCTCTCTCTCTCTCTCTCTCAGTCAGCTAAGATGTTTAACTACGCGAGATGGAAGAACGCATGCAACTATATCTTCATCCTGTTTGCTGCGATCTTCATCGTCACACGCCTCATCATCTTCCCTTTCCGGTACACATCTCATCTGTCTCTCTCTCTCTGTTTCTCTCCACACACATGATGTCATCATCAGTTTCAATTATGATACAGTTTGTGTTTCTGTGGATATAGTAAAGTCAGGTGCTAAATTGTTTGATTGAGAACGAAGACAAAGAAGCAAATGTGTGTAATCCTGCAGAACATTGCAAATTAGCTCACAGCTCACTGGGTTTTGGAGCTGAACTAATGCATTTTACTTGAAACTACGAGGCTTGAGAACAGTTCTTACTCATCATACAGTGAACAAGTATGAGTTTAATCCAAAATGCAAAAATAAAAATGGCACTTATGTTCTTATGCACTGGATAACTTTTACTTGCGTTGTTTTATACACTTTAAACACACGTTTAATCGTAAAGTCCGACTGAAAGAAGTCTAAACTGGTCTCAACAGGTATATTCAAATGTGTATGAGTGGCTAATAAAGAAACATTACAGGACTTATGTAAACTTTTTGCAGTAAAATATCCCAAAACCACTGGGCCGGTGTTATATACTTTGTTCAGTTGAGTACTTGCAATATCCCAAATGTTTGCAACTATTTGTAATATAAATGCCGTCACATCCATGTTACCCTTCATTATTTTGAAGAAACCATGGGCACACCAAAGACGCTTTAATATATTACATGTTTTATTACAAGGGAACACCTGTTTTGTAATCTTATTGTAATACAGCTCAACACATTTAGTCTTATTGTTTAAATCTAATTTTCTTGATTTTTTTAAGTATCTTGCCTCAGAGAAAAACTTTGTCAAAAATTTTGTCAAGTAACGTTAGCTAACATAACATAATCCAGTGCAGCTTTATTTTTAGTTACAGTAATACAGAATTTTCTCCATCATACAATATGTTTTAAAATTAATTGCATGTCATTTATCAACACAAGTCATCCAGAATTTAATATGATGTTGTAATATGGATCTCTCTTACTGCAGTGTGAACAAGTTTCTCACAGCAGCCGCGAGCGAACGCACAGAGTAACGCTATAACATCATTTTCAATACACTCAAATGAATCTAATATGATAAACAGAGCTGCGTTTCCTCACACTCATGACTGGAAAAGCAGAAGCGACGCCGGCGACTGTGTCATAATAAAAGTCCCTCTGCTCTCGAGGCGTGTGTCGTTCGTCTCTCATTATCAATCGTCTCGTTCAGCTCCACAACACTCGCTCCTGCTCTGCTTCACACTACAGTAACGTTAATAATCGCATCCATGAACACGATTTCTGCCCAAGTACCATCCCGATTCTTTTCCAGTGAAGGTGGAAGCTTCAGACCACAGGTCCCTAGATTCCACGCTCAAATTCAACATTATCAAGCTACGCCTTTGTTTTGAATAGGCGACCTCTAGTGGATGAACAACTACATAGTGCAGCTTTAAACATCAGAATAAACATAAGAAATAATATAGAAAATACATAAATAGACATAAAAATAGGAATATCAGTATTGCATTACAGAATAAAATATAGAATAGCATCAAATTTACTGCTACCTCAAACAAACAACCAAGAAGGGAAAAAAAAATAATAATCGGTTAACAAACTCATGATCATAACATTAATCTGGGAACGCAATGTGCACCATTTCACCAGATTTGTTACATAAATCATTTATAAACCTACACCAACACAGGAGAATACATCAAATCGTTTCTAAATATGCGAATTATTGTTCATCACGATTTCAAAATAAGGGTTTAAACACTCACTTTGCATGTTTTGATGTCCACATATTCAAGAAATTACAGTGGCTGTAGTATTTCTGTCATAAAGAAGTGGCCAAATATTAAAGATGAAGTGGGCATTTGAATTAAATGTTGTTTGTGTCAACAATCACCAGGCCATTGGCGCCCTCTGCAGGCATTTGTTATAAAACTTACTGTACATAAGCTGTTTGTTTATATTATGCATATATCACATTATGTATTTTAACAGTTTTGTTCTATTAAACCAAATGCTATTGTTCACTTAGGTCTATTTTTGTTACCACAAAAAAAAAACTTGATTAATCATCAAATTAATCGACCAATTACTCGATTATCAAAGTAGTCATTAGTGGCACCTGCATTGTTTTACATTTTCAATAAAAGACAGTCATATATTTCGACATTGAAGATTTATTAAAAATAGCATTAAAATATCATCAAGTGTATCGCCACACCTCTAATAAAATGCAATCTCCCAACAACAAAATTGTGGCAAAAAAAACTGCTAAGTGGATACTGGAAAACCACTACACTGTGGCTAGTGAGCAAAAAAACACTTAACGTCAAGCCCTGCCTGTAACTCACGTGTTTCTGTCTTTTTCACAGGATCATGTACTGTACATGGGTGTATCCCGTGACCCTGTACCCTCCTTTCTTTGGATATTACTTCTTTAACGGGCTGCTGATGGTTCTGCTGTGTCTGCACATCTTCTGGGCTGCACTGATCATACGCTTGGCCTTCCGCTTCTTGAGCAGTAACGTACGTCTTTTACACCTAGTTTTATCGTTAACAGATAAACAGTGTTTTCGTTTTATCTCATGGGAGACCATTGGTGACTAAACACAAATTTGAGAAAAACAAATGCTAGATAAAGTGTGACTAACAAATTTTGGGACCCTTCAGCAGGATTCTATATTGAGAACGTTCATCAAGTCCAACTAAGGCAGGCAGGCATTGTATTTCATGGGCATTTAGTGGGCAGTCCTCAAAGGTGTTACTCAGAGGTGACCGCTTAACAAAGCATCTAAAGACAATAGGGGAAATTACCCCCGACTGTGAAGATAATAAAGATAATAGTACTCCCAAATGGTTTAAGCGGCACCTGGTCACGAGAACTAGAGACATGTCAACATTCACACATAGTTTGACTCTCAAGAAAGAGATACATTTGTGTTCCCACAGCATTTTTGTTAAGTTTAGGTAGAAGAAAAAACTCATGCATTTGAATTTAAATATATCTGTTAAAAAAAAGTTAATTATATAAAAAAGAATTTTGTATCATAACTCTTAATATATTTGGCCTCAGCACAGCTGAAACAGCAAACAGCATCCACGACTGGAACTCTCCTCAACCTATAGTTCAGAGCGATAAAGAGAGTTAAACACATTTAAAAAAGTTAACTTAAAATAACTTAAAGTTGAATTTTACATTCATTGTGTGACTTCAGAAGCTCAGAACCCTTGAGAAAAAGAAGTACACTTTAGCATACTTTTAAAAAGAGTACTTATCATGGAAATAATATACTTTAAAAGTACATACTTTAGTGTGAACTGAGTGTGATGCTTTTAATTGTGTTAATTACTATTAAATGAAAATGTATTATAGTTGAAAAAAATTTACCCACTTAAGTAGGACTTAAGTACATCATTATATGTAATTTGAAAATTACTTCCATTGTCTTTTAAATATGGTTAAAGTGTACTGTCGAATAATTCAATTCAATTCACATTTATTTGTGTAGCGCTTTTCACAATATTGTTGCTTTACAGAAAATGCATGTCAACATTACAATTTAGAGCAATCTGTTTTCAGAGGTGACTGTGTCCAATCCATGTTCTTATAATATTGCCAAGTGGCAGCATATATATTGAAAATAGCAGAGGGCCTAACACAGATCCTTGGGGCACTCCATAATTTACTGATGTTATCTTAGATTTTTTTCATTTAAATATACAAATGTTAACGGTGTGGTAGGTATGATCTAAACCACCTCAATGCCTGTCCCTGAATACTATTGTAATATTGTAGTCAGTCTAAGAGTATTTTATGATCTAGTGTTGAACGCAGCACTAAGATCAAGTAAAACTAGTATTGAGATACAGCCTTGATGAGGCCTGAATCCTGACTGAAATTTGTCATAGATATATTTTTTTTGCAAGAAGGAGCACAATTGGGAACACTGACAAGCATTTATGGTAAACTAAAATATACTTTAATGTCATTTCTATTGAAACTGTCACGGGTTGGTTGAGCGATGAAAGCGCACCATGAAGGAGAATACACAGGAACGATCTCTAATAATAAAGTTAGCGGAGAACACTAGAAAACAACCACTCTTTCAAACAAAGATGAACAGAGGAAGAGGAAGAACTCAGGGTATTTATGAACAGAGCAAACAAAGGGAACTATGAGTTAATTAATTGAACAACAGGGATTGCTAATCAAACAAACCAAGAAACTGGGTCAAAGACCAAGTCCAAAACACAATGAAAACAAGACATACATATTACAGAGACTAGAGTGTCATGTAAATTAAATACATTTGTAAAGATGTAGTTGGAATTAAGTACAGGTGCATCTAAATGAATTAGAATGTCATGGAAAAGTTCATTTATTTCAGTAATTCAATTAAAATTGTGAAACTTGTGCATTCAATGCACACAGACTGAAGTAGTTTAAGTCTTTGGTTCTTTTAATTGTGATGATTTTGGCTCATATTTATCAAAAACCCACCAATTCACTATCTCATAGTGAATGCCAATCAGCTAATCAACTCAAAACACCTGCAAAGCCTTCAAAATGGTCTCTCAGTTAGGTTCACGAGGCTACACAATCATGGAGAAGACTGCTGATCTGACAGTTGTCCAGAAGACAATCATTGACACCCTTCACAAGGAGGGTAAGCCACAAACATTCATTGCCAAAGAAGCTGGCTGTTCACAGAGTGCTGTATCCAAACATGTTAACAGAAAGTTGAGTGGAAGGAAAAAGTGTGGAAGAAAAAGATGCACAACCAACCGAGAAAACCGCAGCCTTATGAGGATTGTCAAGCAAAATCAATTCAAGAATTTGGGTGAACTTCATAAAGAATGGACTGAGACTGGGGTCAAGGCATCAAGTAGGGGGTTTTTACAGTTAAAGACCCCAAAGACCAGATATGATAAATGAAGACCCGCAATCAAAGTTTTAGAAAAAATAAATTGAAGAAAATTTTACTGAAGAATAGTTTCATCAGCAGAAGCCATTACATGGCTTGTACATTCACATTTCCACAACAATTATTCTAACGGAGTCCACTAACTGCGTCATTACTGAGATTCTGATTGGTTAAGAAAACTAGACAAAACTGGTAATTGTCCACACATGGACAGACAGTCAGAAGCATATCTCCTTCCATCATGATGCTGACGATTGGACCCTGAACTTTGGGACAGAATGTCCTGTTCAAGGCGTCTGCAGGTCTCAGAGTGCCAGTTGTCCACCGGTTCCCATAATGCACCTGTACAGAACACGGAGCGCACATACAAAGATACACATGATTCACAGCTTCTTCAAGGCTGAAGTTGATCTGAGCTCTGGAAAGTTTCCCAAAACATACTGATAAGTTGTACTTTTGTCTCAGTCAGAGGTACAGACAATATTCAACCTTACTTTCTAGTGTTTGAAAATGAAAAGTAAAAAAAAATCCTTAAATGTTAGTTGAAGTTATTCAAATAATTAATATTTGGAAAGGTAAATGTTGATTAATAACTTCATGATAAATCACTCAAAATCTATATAATGAAGCGGCAGTGGATTCCAGAATCCACCCCTTCACGCCACACACAGACGTGTCAAGGAATTTGGCTACAGTTGTCGTATTCCTCTTGTGAAGCCACTCCTGAACCACAGAAGACGTCAGAGGCGTCTTACCTGGGCTAAGGAGAAGAAGAACTGGACTGTTGCCCAGTGGTCCAAAGTCCTCTTTTCAGATGAGAGCAAGTTTTGTATTTCATTTGGAAACCAAGATCCTAGAGTCTGGAGGAAGGGTGGAGAAGCCTTAAGTTTCCACAGATTATTTTGGGTACAATGTCATCTGCTGGTGTTTGTCCATTGTGTTTTTTTGAAAACCAAAGAAACTGCAAGACTACCCGTTTACCAAGAAATTTTAGAGCACTTCATGCTTCCTTTTGCTGACCAGCTTTTTGAAGATGCTGATTTCATTTCCCAGCGGGATTTGGCACCTGCCCACACTGCCAAAAGCACCAAAAGTTGGTTAAATGACCATAGTGTTGGTGTGCTTCACTGGCCAGCAAACTCACCAGACCTGAACCCCATAGAGAATCTATGGGGTATTGTCAAGAGGAAAATGAGAAACAAGAGAAAAAAATGCAGATGAGCTGAAGGCCACTGTCAAAGAAACCGCCTCAGCAGTGCCACAAACTGATCACCTCCATGCCAGGCAGTAATTTAAGCAAAAGGAGCCCCTACTAAATATTGAGTACATATACAGAAAATGAACATACTTTCCAGAAGGCCAACAAGTTACTGAAAGTGTTTTCTTTATTGGTCTTATGAAATATTCTAATTTGTTGAGATAGTGAATTGGTGGGTTTTTGCCACCAAAATCATCACAATTCAGTGTGTGCACAATTTCAAAAGTTTCACAATTTGAGTTGAATTACTTAAATAAATGAACTTTTCCACCACTTTGTAATTTGAGACACACCTGTATGTTTAAAATATATTAACTTTAATGTAATATTGAATAACACGTGAGTTAAAATGATAATCAAGCACTTAATAATAAGAGTACTTTAAATAAAAGGTCACTTACTTAAACTATCCCTTTAAATCCGTTGCCTTTGCGTTTTTATTTGAAAAAGTTATTCTCTCCTGTTCTTGCTCAACAGTCATCGGTAGAAGATGAGAGATCCGATAGAGACGAGACGGATGAGTCCGAGGAGGAAGAAGAGATGAAAAATGGAGAGATAAAGAAAAACGGACCAGCTCAGAATGGTCATTCTTCATATAACAACAACCACTCCAAAACAGAGTGATGTCCTGAGAGGACAGGATGGAGAAATGCTCAAAAACACAAAGACTCTCCTGAAACAGAAGAGAGAGGAGTGAAGAACAGAGGAACAGTCCCAGTTTTACGAACACATAATCGCTTTGTACACTACAGAGTACAGACACACACACACACACACATACAGTAACGGTCATCACATGAACACAGGCACATCGGTCACAAGTGCCAAACAGAGCAATGCTGCCTCTACTGATGTATGCTTACAGGAGCAGGTCACCTAAAAATCATTTACTGTTCCAAACCTCTATGACTTTCTTGGATTTATTTATAGCGGAACGTCCAAACTGCTCTTCCCTATAGAAAGTCAAAGTCAAGCGCAGACTTCTTTTATGGTGCATTTTTGTGCATTCTGGAGCTAATTTTATTGTATGGAAGAGAGCAGCTGAGACGTTAAGCTTAACTTTTCTTTTGATGTCCTAAATAAAAAAAGCCATATGGGTTGTGGACAACATGATGTCAGAACACTTATTTTAGGTGACCTGTCCCTTTAAATAGTGCCTTCCTTTGCTCTTTTTCCATGCCTTTTTTTCATTTTAAAAACTGCAGTCTCTTTCCTGTGGAATAAAACAAGGTAATTGCGACTTTTTGTCCCACAATTCTGACTTTTTTTCTCGCAATTGTGAGTTTATTTCTTGCAATTCAGACTCAGAACTGTGAGTTTACATTTGAGGAAAACGAATCAGAATTTTAAGATATAAACTTGAATTTCTGTCATTTTTCCTCACAATTGCAAGTTTATATCTTAAAATTCAGATTTTTTTCGGAATTGTGAGAAATAAAGTAAGAAATGTAAGATATAAACTCGTAATTGCAAGAAAAAAGTCTGAATTGCGAGTTTATATCTCACAATCTCCCTCCAAAATTATGAGATATAAACTCGCAGTTGCAAATTATAAAGTTGTCTCAGAATAGCGGCGTTAGTTCCCAAAGAATTTTTTCCGTTCTCATAGGGATTTAAAAAAAAAAAAAAAGTAGTCATTAAAGTGCCATGAACCACGACAACCAGCTATGAGATTTTAAATAGCATTACAAACTTTGATTTTAAGCACAAAAGTATTTGAAAATTGGACAAAAATGATAAGTTATAAGACTGTGTACTTCACAGATTTAATGACAGAAAGAACTACAATCCCATGAAGCATTTTGAACAGCAATCCAATTAAAAATGCTGAAATATTTAAAGGAAATTGGCAGTGCTTAAAGAGTTAAAGAGCTCTATTGGCGTGTTTTGCTTTGATTGGTGGAATTTTCTGTACAGCATCATGGGTAATGTAGTTTTTCACCATGAATTAAACAATTATTTTAAAACTGCCTTGAAGTAATGCAGACTGACAGCTTCAATGCAATCAAATCCCATCGATTAACGACCTCATAGCTCACACTGAGTCTGTCTTTAAAGTTTTATGAGTTATCGTTGAAATTCAATTTTCCAATGGAGAAAATGAATGGAGTTTTTCTTCCGGAACCCGCTGCTCTCTATTATGAAGAATAAACAAGCAATTGTGAATATTCTGTGGCGGAAACAAGCTTCCATGCTATCCAGCGTTTAACTATGCATCTTTACTGTTTTTCAGTCACATTTGGGTGCTTTTACACTGGCAAAATTTTGTAATAGCTCCATTGTCTATTGATGTATAAAGAAATACTCACACAGATGTCACTTTTAAATCAAGCAGATTTCTGTTTGTCAAATCCGTGTTCAACATGCGTGGAAATCTCTCTCACCCTTGTGTGTAATTCCCGATTGCATGGATTTCACCCACAAAAATTTGCAAAATTACGGTAAATGTGACCAGTACTATACAGTGGGAACTATGGGACCTTTTTTTTTTTTTTTAACTTCTATAAACACTTCCTTCCATGTTCCCTTTCAAGTCGGTCTCTCGACACTGCGTCACCGATGGGGTTATCCCTATAGCGCCACCTTCGTTGACGCAGTGTCTCATTCCCTCTCTCAGGGAACGAAGGTTACGATAGTAACCGGACACGTTTTATGTCATTTAAAAGTGCACTCGGTATGTTTTCCTCATTACATTGCACTAAAGTGTCAGTATAAACCCAAGACGACTGCCATATCAGCTAGCACATTATAAACACAAAATCACTGAGTGCACCTTTAAATATGGCTATTGTGCCAAACTTTCTAACACAGACAAGTGTGTAAACCAAAGGAAAACCATGCGGTACACTGCCGTAAACTCTCCATGGCAACACAAGTTACCACTTCCATTAAGCGATTCCCCAGTTTATGATATTAAACCCATATTTATTATTATTCCTGACACTGAGCAAACACATACCGGATACAGTTGTAACATGTTTGTTGTCACACAGATTCTGAATATTCATAAGCCGCAAACCAAAGATGGAAAGAATGTGTAAAAGTGTGTGAGTTTGTGTTGATGCAGTTTGAGCTGTTTGCTGTCCTTGAAACTCCTTGCTTTCTTAAGATGAACTGCGTTCTCTTTGGTGCAGTTTTTGTGTGGTTCTTCTCACTCAAAGCTGTCATTTCTGTACAGATTCAATCATGGATGACACGGTCATCACCTCTGACTAGCCTGCTCTATTCATTCACATTGCATTTCTCTGTCCTCCTGTGATTTCACCATTCCTCCCATTATCCTCTGTCCATTGTTTCAAATGCAGCTGAGTCAGATTACAGTATTATCTTTATTTTGTATTTTTCCTGTGTTTTGTAATACGATGATATTATTATGGAGAATGTTAACAATAAAATACTGAATGTGAGTCACCTGATGCATTTATCTGATTTCTGCATACATACTGACATACATACATTAAATGTTATCCCAAATGACTTGGAGTTCTTATATTTTAAATGCTCTACTCTGCAACTTCATCGTTGAAAATATGTAACTACGTGTATATTTAAATAGCTAGCCTTTATGACATACAGGTTTCTATGGAAGCCTGTTTCCGCCACTGAAAAAAAAAAGAAGAAGATTTTTGTGACTTTTTATCTCAGAATTGTGAGTTATAAAGTCAGAATTCTGAGATAAAAAGTCAGAATCCTGAGATAAAAAGTCAGAATTCTGAGATATAAAGTCAGAATTCTGAGATATAAAGTCAGAATTCTGAGATATAAAGTCAGAATTCTGAGTTATAAAGTCAGAATTCTGACTTTTTTTCCTCAGTAAAAAAACAAAATCTAGTTTCCTGTTACAGAGATTAACCTTCACTTGAGTGTCAAAGACGGTAGGATTGCATTAGCCTAAAAATGGAAATGATTATAGAGGATTATTTTCGGCGTGGTTTCACTAATAGAGAAATCTTAGTTTTATTGGAGGAATCACACAACATAAAGCTTAGTTTCCGGACTCTTGAGAGAACGTTATGCAGGAATCAGTTGTGGCGGAGACGCAATAAAACAGATGAGGCTGAAGTGGCACGTTTTTATGGAAGCCTCGCCACTGAAAAAAAAAAAAGAAGATTATTGCGACTTTTTATCTCAGAATTCTGACTTTATAACTCAGAATTCTGACTTTATTACTCAGAATTCTGACTTTATAACTCAGAATTCTGACTTTATATCTCAGAATTCTGACTTTTTATCCCAGAATTCTGACTTTTTATCTCAGAATTCTGACTTTATAACTCGCAATTCTGACTTTATATCTCAGAATTCTGACTTTTTATCCCAGAATTCTGACTTTATAACTCGCAATTCTGACTTTTTATCTCAGAATTCTGACTTTTTATCTCAGAATTCTGACTTTATAACTCGCAATTCTGACTTTATATCCCAGAATTCTGACTTTATATCTCAGAATTCTGAGATAAAAAGTCACAAAAATCTTCTTTTTTTTTTTTTTTTCAGTGGCGGAAACGGGCTTCCATAGGTTTCAGGAGAAGTGACAATAAATTATATTTATATAATTATATATTACCATAAATGCATATCAGTACCTATTTCAAAGACAAAAGAAGTAATTTTGAAATTACATATAAAGTTGTACTTATGTCCAACTAAAATTCTGCAAATTCAATTTAATATAAATTGAATTTTTAATACATTTTAATTCAATAACTTGCAATTAAGTGTTCAACAACATGGTTCAGTTTCTGTAATAAGAGGGCTACACTTTTTCTAAGTATGCTAGAGTGTATTTATTTTTCACAACGGAAATAATGTGCGAAAATTATTCGCGTCCAGCTATGTTTAGCGTTGTGAACAAATTGAAAACTGTCAGAGCCGAGTGAACTTAAAGGCACCCTCTCTAAATCGGAATGCAGCTCATGAATTTCACGCAAAGACATTTTTAATGAATGGAAGGAATGACACTCGAGAATCTCTTCCGCGTCGAGTCATGTGACCTCTACAGGCTACTGCGATTGGTTACATGTCTTTATTTAGTAGCCAACATTCTTTTCTATGTACTGTTACGCTTACTTTGAATTCAACGTGAAATTGAGCGATCATATTTGCTTTCTTAATGCACGTTCCTGTCTTATTTTGCATGATTCATAGGTGCACGTTCATCAAATTATAATAATAAAAACAAAAATACTTAAATATTGGTCTGTTAACAAAATATAAACACTTTTCAGCAGACGTCATCAGTCTTCTCTTAATTAACCCCTTCCTTCCAACACTCTTTCATAAGCCTTATATTTTTCAGATTTATTTCACAATTACATAAACAAATACATTTCTAACCAATACCGAAAATGCCTCAGGAAGATTAAATGGTGTTTATAAGAAAAAAAATAGCATGATTCCAATAACAAAATTTAAATTTCCAGATGCATTCATCTCAAACATAAAATAGGTCATGCTGTGTGTCGTATTTCCTATATTTGTGATATTTTAGTAGCCTATGTACTACTACTAGCCTACTGCTACTTTCACTCAATTCCATTTCAGTGCATTTCATTATTATTCACATATATATATATATATATATATATATATATATATATATATATATATATATATAAAAATTCATTTTTTACAAACAATATTGGCAGAGCAACAGTAATAGTCCACTAGTCTATAACAACATTCAGTTCAATAAAATGTAAGAAAATATGAGTACACGAAATAAAACACTTAAGAAAGAAAGCCCATTTCTGCCACATAAGAAACAAAAGCTTTTGTAGTTCATAATCATGACATAAAAAGTCGAAATTATGTCTTAAAATCATAACTATGTCATATAATTTCGAAATTATGACTTAAAAAGCTATAGTTATGACTTGGTATGTCATCATTTTGACTTTTTATGATATAATTACGGTTTAGCAAAGCGTGTGTATTTTTTATTCCACGCCTCAGCGCTCGTTTGGACGCAGAGTGGCGCGTCTGGCTCGCGCGGAGTCTCTAGTTTCCTCCTCTGACGCGCCTCTCGCTGCTTACGGGAAGATTACAGGCGCCATCTTGGATCAGGGGAGGTTTTTAAACTGGGGAAAAAAAAGTCAAAGAGCAGGAAAGAAAAACAACTAATACGACGTCTGCAAACCCCGTCCGTTCGGGCCTGTGGTGAAAATGACACTCGGTTTAAAGTACTTTTAAAAGACTCGGACGAAGTAAAACCGCGCTGGAGAAGAAACAAACAGTGGGCTGGGAGATTTTTTTTCTCTGCAGCTGGGAAAGTTGTTTTGTATCTGTTGGCTCGCAAGAGAACACCTTTACCTGTAGGATATGACATCAGCTAACCCAGGTAACGTATAAAACACGATTTGACACGATTGTGCTGTTCAATGTTTGAATTGTGCTCGTTTTGACCATTATAAGCAGTTGGGCTGGTTAGCTCGAGCAGCTTTACTGTTGTGATACAGCTAATAACACAAACTCATGGAGGAAAACCGGTCTAAAATTTGCTCTTCTGTGAGAATAAGGGTTTGTTTTTCAGCAGTAAAGAGCAGGTGACAGTTTGGTCTGACACTTGTGGCAGTATGTGTGCTTCAGCTGTCATTCACTCAGGCCCAAAACACAGTCACATGCTTATAATATGGACTGAAGTACTTGTGTTGATCTTGATTCTGGTCAGCTTTGCTTATATATGGATCTATCGATCTGTTCTGCACATATACAGTACAGTATCAGAGTGTTAACAAATGTGGTACCCTGTTAATTATGCTTTTGATTATTAATATGATAAAGAGAAAAAAGAACAGCATTTAATTGAACTATAAATGTTTTGTAACAGCATAAATGTCCACAATAATTAAGTAAGTACGGTGTAGGGCCTCCTTTGGCAGCCAACACAGCATCAATTCATCTTCGGGATGACAGATACAAGATTTTCGGCCATTTTTCTTCCAAAACAGCACTCAGGTCACTATGTGATGCTGATGGAGGAAAACCTTTTCTGGGTTGCTCCTCAAGAAAACATTTAGATCTGGGGCCTCGTTTATAAAACTTTGCGTATAAACCTTACTAAAAGTGAACGCACGACATAAATCTGAAAATGGTGTACGCAAGAAAAAAACGAGATGCGTACACCAGAACCTGTGCAGAAATGTAATTGTCCGTAGGAGCATCTCCACCTCGTCTCCTCCCCGAAATCACCATATATGGAGCTTACAACGCCTATTTTTACTGTGCATAACCTCATCTGCATATCATTTCCATGTATATTCCCATCCACGTGACACCATCAAAAGTATAAGATGTTGGGAAATATTACATACGGACTATAATTGCCATTTGTGCCACACAAATTACCAAAAATCATCTAATATCCTTGTTGTTTTATAATAAATATATCAAAATATCCATAAAAACTAAATTATAGCTATAAAATAGCTACTGCTCAGATAAAATTTTTAGAATAGAGTTGATTTATTAATTTCCACCGTCCAAATAGTATTTTAATTGTTTTAAACAATTCGAATGAAATCGAGTTTGTGCAGTTTTCCTGATAAGGTGAACATCTTTTAGGATGTTTAGGTTATTTCATTGGATACAGATATAGGCCTACTTACATTTATACATTTACATTTAGTCATTTAGCAGACGCTTTTATCCAAAGCGACTTACAAGGGGAGCATTTTTAGGGGTTAGGTGTCTTGCTCAAGGGCAACTTAGTCATGGGATCAAAGGTGGAGAGAGTGCTGTTTATTCACAATCCCCACTTTCAATTCCTGCCGGTGTGGGAATCGAACCAGCAACCTTCAGGTTACGAGCCCGACTCCCTCACCATTAGGCCACGACTACCCCATACTTATTTATTGCAGTGCAAATACAATTGTCTGACGCGGCATGACAAAGTATTTTAAAAAGGAAACGTATAAATCTTACCGTTTTCTTCAAGTTGTATCCTTTAAATACAGTGGTATTATTCAAAATTGTTTTGAAGATACTTGTACAGACATCAACACCTCCAGCTGCGGTTGTACAGTAAGATATTATCATTGAACCGGTTCAAAACGACCATCGAATCCAGGAGTGTCTTTCACTATATCGCAGTGAGAGTGCATCACTGATCATCGCTCTCGCTAGTTTAAAGCGGAATTATTGTGTCATTAAAACAGCACGTCACAGGAAAAGTGATCAAAAGTCGCACATCCACTATCTAAATCCTTATCATTTTTGTTTATCTTCTGCGTAATGACTTTATGTAATTTTAGGGCTTATCGCCATTAATAAAAGAGGAATATTAATGTAAATGTGTATATCAAAACGAAAACAGAGTTTAATATCCTTTCCGTTTACTTCATTGCTTTTCTCACTCTAATAAAAGTGTTCGTACGGATGGGTCAGAGTTTGAGTGAAAGTGCGCAAATATGTTTTTATAAATGCCATCGTTTGCGTAAGAAGTGGCATGTTTTGTGCGTACGCACCGGTTTTAAATGAGGCCCTGGTGACTGTGCAGGCCGTGTGAGATGTTCAACTTCACTTTAATACTCACCATTCTGTCACAAGTCATACTGATACACAAAATCAGGGTGCATTAGGTGTACATGGTCCTCCAGAATGGTTTGGTAGTCTTTGGGAGTGACGCACCCATCACACACAGTAGGGAATGCAAGGATATTGCAGCCCAAACCATCACTGATTCACTCTGGGCAGCAACAATCCGGGTGTTGAGCCTCTTTGGGGTTTCTCCCACTGATGTGGGAAAGACAGTGAAGGTGGATTCAGAGAACAATACATGTTTCCCATTGTCCACAGCCCGATATTTGTACTGTTGGCACCAATGAAACAGACATTTGGTATTGGCACGGTTGACCAAAGGTTTGGCTATGAATATTGACTAATAATGTGGAGCTCCCGACAAATACTTTAGGTGGTGACAGGAGAGTCGATGCGCATTTATTTCTGCAGTGAGTTGGTTTTATGTGATTTGTATATATTTTGTTAGTATCAGGACATCCCTTTCAGACAGCTTCCACAGTAACTCCTGTTGGATGTGGTTCATCCTAAAACGGAGGTATGCCAACATTACCCTGGATACCATAGCTCTCGATACACCACAAAGACTGGCTGTCCTGGTCACAGATGAGCCAGCGAGACACGCACCAACAATTTGTCCTCTTTTGAACTCAGAAATGTCTTCCATTATGTTATGTGAATTGCAACATTTTATGTACAGCTGTGCTATTGCTCTGCTGATTCAAACCGCTCTTACTGATGGAATGTGAAATCAGTGAAGATGCATATATAGATGTGAAACCTCCAACTCTATATTGGCCAGTGTTTCGGTTTCATTGTCCCAGCCTCATCTGGATATTTTGTTATTGATATTGTTGGAATCTTTTTCCTTGTCGAAGTAAAGACCAGGAGATCTTGGGATATCTTTTAAGCAGAAGTTGCTATTTATTGAGAGAACGTGCGTTGCGTTGCTGTAGTCATCCAAGACTCTCTAAGCTAGTGTACATTGCAGTTTTAAATACAGGAGGAGATACATACAGTGTAGGTGGAGACAATTGGTGGAGACAAATGTCTGTTCCCAGCATTTCCCAAGCCCTGATCTAATCAGCATAACAGTGTCATTCAGATGCAGGGGGTGCTAATCAAATCACTCTGACAGTATTGCCCATACCTTTATATTTAAGCATGTTAAATGTAGTCAACATTACAATGTGTGTAAAATTTACTCCCATATCACAATTTTAAAGGCTTAGTTCACCCAAAAATGAAATTTCTGTTATGAATTACTCACCCTCATGTCGTTCCAAACCCGTAAGACCTTCGTTCATCTTCGGAACACAAGATATTTTTGATGAAATCGGAGAGGTATATGACTCAACTATAGACAGCAATATAATCAACACTTTCAAGCTCCAGAAAGGTACTAAAGACATTGTTTAAACAGTCGACGTGGCTCCAGGGGTTCAACCTTATTTTTATGAAGCGATGAGAATACTTTTTGTGAACAAAAACAAAACTAAAATAATGACTTTATTCAACAATCTCTTCTCTTCCCTTTCATTATCCTCACAGAGTTGACGCAGTAAACACAGTGAAGGATCCATGTTTATGTCCGAATGCCGGCTCAGTATTGGCCAAAGTCGGCCAATAATGAGTCGGCATTTGGACGTAGAACCTGGAAGCACTGGACGTAACAACGTATGAGAAAGACACAGAAGAAAAGATATTGTTGTATTAAGCCGTTATTTTTGTTTTGTGTTTGTTCTCAAAGTATTCTCGTCGCTTCTTAAAATGAAGGTTGAACAACTGCAGTTACGTCGACTATTTTAATAATGTCTTTAGTTCCTTCCTGGACCTTGAAAGTGTTGATTATATTGCTGTCTATGGACAAGTCATATATGTCTCAGATTTCATCAAAAATATCTTAATTTGTGTTCTGAAGATGAACGAAGGTCTTACGGGTGTAGAACGACATGAGGGGGAGGAATTAATGACTCTCCCATTTTTTGGTGAATTAACCCTTTATGCAGGACTCAAAATGGGACAGCTAATTATGCTTTAGATAATTATGACAGTAAATACCAAAGAGCAGCATTTATTTGAAACAGAAATCTTTTGTAACTATTTAACTGTGTGTACTGTGTTTAATGTATCCTGAATAATATAGGCCTATGTATACACTGTCAGGCCAAAAAAAAAAAAAAAAGTCGATGTTTGCATTTTAATAGACCCTAATACATAACTTAAGATACTTAAGAGTCTATGACCGGATCATTATTACAGTGATTATAATGTTTCTAGCATGTTATATGTTTGACAACAGTTCTTTTAACCCTAATTGATGGAGTATGTGATTTTCATTTCTTAATCAACCATGTAGGAAGATGTATCATGGCCATATTCCAGGAGGATAATGCCAAGATTCATCAGGCTCAAATTGTGAAAGAATGGTTAGGAGTTGGCATGAAGAATCATTTTCACACATGAATTGGCACCTCTGAGTCCAGACCTTAAATTCATTGAAAGTCTTTGAGATGTGCTGGAGGAGACTTTACAGAGTGCTTGACTCTTGCATTGTCAACACAAGATCTTGACCAATAATTCTTGCACCTCTTAATGGAAATGATTTTTGTGATGTTATTTCCATCAAGATGTGCATCAATTTTGTGTCAAGATCTTGTATTGGACAATCCAAGAGTCAAGCACTCTGTAAAGTCTCCTCCAGCACAGGGCGAGACCTTAATTCACGGTATTAAAATGTGATGAGATTTCTCGTTGAGTAAAATGCTCTCTCGTGATATCACCATTCACCGTGATGGAGCGTGAGGGTGAAATTAGCATAGCCTCTGCTACGTTAACATTACCCATCTCAGCACCGCCTGCACTGTCGTTTTGCTTTTTTTTTATAAAAAACATTTAATTCAGTTGGATAATGGTCACTTAAGTTGTAAACTATTGTAAACATCTGCTCTGCTCATCTCATCATGTGATGAAAAGTATGACGAGATGACTGACAAGACAATGGCAGAGGATTCGTTGCACAACAGAGCCTAAGTGTCTGATAAATGTCTTATCTTGTAGAATGCACGCTCAGCACCGTCGCCCCCTATACACAGAGTACTTGCGATCATGAAAGCGAAAGTAAAACGCGAGCTCCCTGATGTGCGCAAATTAGGCTACGTACAGTAGCTAAACCTATTTTAGGCTGGGCTGTGGAGTTGTAGCTACCTCTTGTCTCTGTTTTGGTGTCTATTTGCACTTTGAATATTGAGAGAGTACTATTGTTTGCACTTAATAAGACTAAGAAAAATCAGTTATTTATTTCTATATTTAATTTACGGAAAGGAGTTCAATTAGGAGGTCACACACATCCTCAATCATGAATTTTATCATTGAGTATTTCTTAATGCTTTGCAAAAATCTTGTTGTGAACCCAATCTCATGCCTCGTCTCAGCTCATGAGCTAAGTGTCTCGTTACACCCCTAATTAATTAATTAATTAATTAAATAAAATTAAATAAATAAATATATAATGGGTCATTTTTTGTCCAAAGGCCTTAATAATAATTTAAAAAAAACAAAGATATGACATCCACAGTATGTAAGCTAGTACAACTATATCTCTTTTATTGAATCCGAAAGGTTTTAATTATATTTTGCTACATATAAGAGTATTTTGAAGTGTCAAAAGGCCAATACAGCTAGTTCATATATCTTAATGTAATAAATGTATATATTTTTTATTCTGGCATGATTTTATAACATCATATATCAACATAGGGCAAAATGGTATTAAAATTGTGTAGAAGTCATTACTTTGTTATGAGAAAGAATGTCCGGAAAAATGAATTTCATTGATGTCATTCGGAGTAACCAATATAAAGTCATGCATGAAGGACCTCATGGTCGTGAAGCAAAGTAACTAACTCTCTCTTAACTATTTGAAAACTATATGTGTTCATTTGCTCGTACATGTGTGTCATTCGGTACAACCACTTTAAAACATGTAAAATGTTGTAATATTTTAAAATCTTGTATTATCTTGTATTTGATTGTCATTTTGCTAGCTAGCTAGCTTGCTTGCTAGATATCAGCCACATAAACAACTTTACTTTATCTTTAACCTGTCTGTTCTATATATAGTTATTAGTCCTGCTCTGTGTGTGATGTGTTTAGATATGCCTGAGGTCTCTTCACTGGCCATGGCCACACCAGCTGGATCTCATTCTAACGGTACCACCATTGTGCCAAAGGCCAATAACAAGCGACAAGCCACGTAAGTCTGACAGAGCCATCTCTTTAAAAAATATAAAACTACTAATTATTAAATTGGTGCTGAAAGATTTCTGCTCATGTTCAGTTAATTTTGGGTGTCTAAAGGATCATAATTTTATTTTCTTTGAAGGAATACAGTGCGTTGTGTCTAGAAGGGATACAGCTACGGCCGTAAGTGAGGCAAAACCTCAGGCTAAATAACAGTAAATAACTTATCAAATTGTGTTTTATTAACATCTACTCCTACCCCAACCCTAAACCCTTACAATACCGCAAATACAGTTATTAAATTAAATAAATAAATATTAAATGACGCAATATTGATGTGCGCATGCCCAGTGGCCGTAGCTGTATCCCTTCTAGTCTTTACCAATACAGTGGAATTAAACGGGGACTGAGGCCTTCAAGCTCCAAAACGACAAAAAGCACTATTTGTATGCCATGTTCCTGACCGCGTTAGGAAGAATGCAAATTTTAATGGTACTTTGTTATGCTTTTTTGTCATTTTAGGAGCTTGACAGTGTCTGTTTCTATTCATTGATGAAGAGCAGCGTGAACATTCCTCTTACTATGATTTTTAATGGTTACACTGTAGAAAGAAAATCATTGGGGTTTTGATGATGAAAGTCCCCTAATTTGCTTCATGTGTGAATGTGGCTCTGCTAACTGTGGCTTCGCAGTGGCAAATTCACAGGAATGACATTTTGGTTTTGGCCAACAATAGAGTACTTGTTTGTTCAGTGTCTGTGGTTTATTTGATTCAGTCATCTGTTTGTTCTGCTCTGGCATATTGATCTGTCTGTCGAGTGGGAGGAGATATGCGGGAATGTTTGAGTGTCTTTGCAGTTGTGCAATATTACTGACTCATGTGAATTTCCCTGGTTTCCAGCTCGGACTTTGATGACGATGAGGGAAGCAAATTGTTCAGGTTAGTCATGATCTGTGACTCAAGGGTTCGACCCGTGCTTAAACTGTGATGAGCTGTGTGTCTTGTGACTGTGTTTAACAATTTGTCTCTCTGGTTTCTATGTATTCAGGTGTGATGATGATGGAGGTGGATCGAATGACAAGGAGAGATTTGCCAGGTATAAATATGATCATCTAGATAACCCAGGATTCCATTTAGAATGAAGTTTAGAATGGTTAACTATTTCAAGTGTGAAAAGCCCTAATGAGTTTTTTTCCTTTGCACTCCGTTATAAATCTCCACTTTAGTAGCACTTGCATATACACCAGATATGTTTTATTCACATCTATAGTCTGAGGGTTTGTTGTACGGCTGATTTTTATAATGCTGTACTTCTAAAAAAAAATATGGTGAAAATGTTTTTTGTTTGTTTTTGTTTTTTTTCCCACCTGTTGAAAGTATTTTCAGATAAAAACTTAATGTACTATGATTACTGAACTGGGGAAAGTATGATAAGGCAAGACACTACATGTGTAGTAGATATCAAGTGAAATATATCGAACATAATGTAAAAAAACAAACAGGTGTGAGGTGATTTAGAACAAAATCGGTCCATCATGAAGTTCTTTTGGAGTTTGTTTCGTTGGGTTACTTGAAACAACTCTCCAGCACGAGCTCTTTAGAAAACTTACTGTCACGTCACCTTTATTTATGTAATATAAATGTATTATATGAATCGTTTGTCATTTTGTCTATTATTTTGCTATTTTAGTCACTGAGCTTAACAGCAAAACTAATTCCCTTCATTTAAAATATATGCTTACAATGAAACAAAATATAAAAGAAAAAAAAGTAGGCCAAAGTAGGGGTGGGTAAAGATGAAAATATTTAATTATTTTATCTGTAACACTTTACAGTAAGGTTCATTAGTTAGCATTAGATCAAAAATCATGATATCGCACACCCCTACTGTTTGACATATTATTTTTTTAAAATAATACTCAGTATACAGTATACACTGTGTAGTATGCAGCAAGCTGTAATCTAGTATTTCATTTTAAACTCAGCCCATGAGTCTGTCAGTGTCTTGCACTTTATTTCAGGTGTTTCCCTTGAGCATTTCCTCTATCCCTTTCTTCTTTTCTCAGGCCGTCTGAAGAGGCTTTTTCTTTCAGCTTTCATGAGATCGTTCATACACATTGTTTATCATGGAGAGATGCTGTTGATGAGTGTTGTCTCATTTGAGGAGCACATTGATGCAGTCTTGATTTGCTTATTCATCCATCTCTCTTTCTCTCTCTCCTCCTCGTTCGCTTGTTGTTGCTTTCTCTCGACCTTTCTCTGTTCCCGCTCTCTTCTCCTCACGATTCCATGCACCGCCCATCTCTCATGCTCCTGCTCTGACCTCCTGACCCCAGGGAGAATCACAGCGAGATCGAGCGTAGGCGGAGAAATAAGATGACCGCTTACATCACAGAGCTGTCAGACATGGTGCCCACCTGCAGTGCGCTGGCACGCAAACCAGACAAGCTCACCATCCTGCGCATGGCTGTGTCGCACATGAAGTCGCTCAGAGGGAGCGGCAACACCAGCACCGATGGAACCTATAAACCGTCCTTTCTCACAGACCAGGTCAGATATGAACAATATAGATTCCTCATTGTACATACAAATAAAGACCAGGTGTCCGATTCATGAAACATTCTTAAGAATAACTGCTATTTTTCTTATTTTCTTAAAGGGTTTAAGGCTTTGGGGTTCACCCAAAAATGAAATTTCGGTCATTAATTACTCAGCCTCATGTAGTTCCAATCCCATAAGACCTTCGTCGTCTTCGGAGCCTATACACATCATTGTCATAAGCAATTTTAAGGCCCAGAAAGGTAGTAAAGACATTGTTAAAATAGTCCATGTGACTACAGTGGTTCAACCTTTATTTATGAAGCGACAAGAACGAGTCTGCGTTCTGACGTAGAACCCTGAAGCGCTGCACTGTGTTGACAACATGAACAGCATAGGAGACTGGCAGGGAAGAAAAGAAATTGTTGAATAAAGTCATTGTTTTTTTTATTTATTTTTATATATATATATATATATATATATATATATATATATATATATATTATATTTAAATTTTTTTTTGCACACAAAACGTATTCTTATCACTTAGGGTTAAAACACTGCAGTCAATTTGACTATTTTAATGATGTCTGTACTAACTTTCTGGGCCTTGAAATTGGTTATGATGTTGCTGTCTATAGGGAGATAATATCTTCAAAATATATCAAAATATCTCAATTTGTGTTCCGAAGATGAACAAAAGTCTTACGGGTTTGGACCGACATGAGGGTAGTAATTAATGACTCTGAACGAACCCTTTAACAGTAATGACAGGTTGTACAGTGCCCCAGTACAGATTTGAGTTCTTTTTGAGCCTTGGGTGCCCAACACCCTGTCGTCGGTTTGTGGTTTTTCCCTCCTCGGACAACTGTTGATAAATTCTCACCGAAACAAATCACAAACCTCGCCGTTTCAGAGATACTTTGACCCAGTTGTCTTGCCATAACGAGTCGCTCAGATCTTTATTCCTGCTCATTTTTCCTGCATCCAACTCATTGATAATGAGAACGGACTGTTTGCTTACTATCTAATCTACCCTGACTTTAATATGTGGCCATTTTCGGCTGTATTCAGCTGTATCCATACTCCATACACAGGAAAAAGGAGTGCAAATGAATGCAACTGACCACTCCATCTTGAGACTGGCTTTGAGATTGAATCTTTAGAAGATAACTATATAAAATACACACTGCATCAAGCCAGTCAATGAAAATTGTGTGCATACTTAATATTATTACAGTACAATATGGCCTTTTAGGTCTTTTGCATGATTATTGGTTAATCAGAGAATCTTCGCCCCAAAAAACAACGTTAAAATCAGATGACACCGCCTTCTCATTTTCTTCTTAAGGAACAGAAAGGATGTTCTGAAGAAAATATTTCAGAACTTCTTTCTACGGTTTCATTGCCTCCAAATATTTACGTAGCTCTCTTTCTGTAGGAGCTGAAGCACCTGATTTTAGAGGCAGCTGATGGTTTCCTGTTTGTTGTGTCATGTGAGACTGGACGCGTCATTTACGTTTCGGACTCGGTTACACCGGTTCTGAACCAGGCGCAGTCGGATTGGCTTGGATCTTCACTGTACGACCAGCTTCATCCAGACGACACAGAGAAACTCAGAGAGCAGCTTTCCACCAGTGAGAACAACAATGGCGGTAAGAAACGGCTCGACTTCTTTCATCTTTTCTGCTGTCAGTCTTCTCTTGTTTCAATGGTCCTCCACTTTTCTGACTTCAGGTCGGATGTTGGACATGAAAACAGGCACGGTGAAGAAAGAGGGTGGTCAGACATCTGTGAGGATGAGTATGGGTGCACGTCGCTCGTTCATCTGCAGGATGAGGTGATGCACAGGGAGAACTGACAAACCTCTTTTAACCCTATAAAGCCTACTGTTGCACTCAATCTACTACATGCCTTCTGTCGTCTGATTGATATTTTATACTTTTAGCAAGTAAAAAGCCTTTTACTATAATTGTAATAATGTCCACCTTCAGGTCGTGATTCATGTGTCTTTTCGCTATGAAATCTTTAATAATTTTTATAAAGTAAATGTAAGAATAACTTATATTGTTAGTAATCTTTCAAGATGAACAATTATCGGACCGAAGCAACTTTACTTGATTATACATACATCATTTTTTTTAGAAGTATCAAAATCAGGCTTTTGAGAAAAGCTCTCTAGATCTCTCAATCATTTTATTGCATTGCATTATATGTTTTAAGAAGCTTTGATCATAAAAGCATTTAAATATCATCTTACTAAGACATATTATTGGGCAATATAGAGTGACAACTCTTATTTATATGACTTTTTGTAAGTATCTGCTATAATGTTATAAAGATCTTGTTTATTTACATTTATAATATATCAGAATTTCAACTTACTCTTTGGCCATATAAATATGAACAACTGCATTAAATTGCATGTTTTTCCTCAGTTTCCTCACTTTTATTTAGTCTCTAAATAAGTTTTTTCCTCCAACAATGAGCTCCATATTTTAACTGTATCATACTATATGAGCCATAAAAGCCTGATTTATGAAATATAACACAAAACATAAATCACAAATGTAAACTTTAATTTTTTTTTGTTCCGTTAAAAAAAAAAAAAAAAAAGGTCTCTCTAGTTCATATGTCAGGCTTTACAGGGTTAAGGACACTAAAGTATAAAATATTAGCAAAAAATATGTGCTCCACAAATTCAATTCCTATGTATACATTAGTACTACACAACTCACCCAGTAGGTCAAAATGACTCGGAAGAGAAAGACTCATGAGCAAGAGTCACACAATGTCCTTAAAGTTTTAAGGGCTTCTAAAGTCTGGAATACCTGGAAAATTGGCTCATGTTAAAAAGTGCTTAAAATAAATTGCTTAATTAAAAAGTTGTATGTCATTTGCATGCACGATATGGGTTTTTTTGGAGAAAAGTATTAAATCTGTTCGCAATATAAACTAGTTTTACTGTGGAAAGTGAAAAAGCATGCAAATTTTCTCACTTGCTACATCGATTTTAATGTGTGTGTTCAGATGTGGTGTGTGTCCAGTCGAGCCAGTATCCATGAACAGACTCAACTTCCTGAGAAGCAGAAACCGGTAAGGCAGCTCTCTGTCTTTGTGTGTATGATTCTCATTTCACATACAGACATAGATGAGGATCATCTGATCTTTTTCAGGAATGGTTTGGGTCCTCCTAAGGATGGTGAACCGCAGTATGTGGTTGTGCACTGCACAGGCTTCATCAAATCCTGGCCTCCTGCAGGTAACACAGTCCACAGCACAATATTGTTCACAGAGAGCTAAGTGTTTAGTCAGAACACAACTGAAACTAATATTGTCCCTTTATCCTCTTTTGCTCTCTCTCAGGAGTGACTCTTTCTGAAGAGGAGGCTGATAATAATCAGGGAAATCGTTTTTGTCTGGTCGCCATTGGAAGGCTACAGGTGCTCTTTCACTTTCCATTTCATTTCAGTTTCCAATGAATTAGTTCTGTCACATTTTAAGGAATCATATCTTCCTAAAAAGGAGAAGTTTAGCATGCTGTTCACGTTGCTCTTTGTCTCCACTTTGCATGTAAAAGAGCAACATCAGCATTTTCCTAAACATTTATCTTTGTGTTCTACGGAAGCAAGACATTCATATGTGTTTACTTTTGGATGAACTTTTTCTTTAAATGTCTCATTAATGACCAACAGTTCACCTAAAAATGATTTTTTATTTATTCACCCCCATGTTGTTCCAAACCCATAAGACTTTTGAAACACAAATAAAATTTAACTAAATTTAATGAAACCTGAGAGATTTCTGTACCTCAATTGAAAGTCCATTCCACCAAACTTTTATCCACATATAAATATTGATCACATCGAGCTAATAAAATATGGAAAACAGAAGCTCAAATAAGCTTATTTGAGGTGCGAGAATCAATGCGGTTTGTTTTTGTGTCAAGCAAGTATGTTTGAGATTCCATTCACCATATTTGATGAGCTCACTGTGAGTTGATCAATGTTTGTATGTGAATAAACGCCAGTAATCTGTTCAACATACATATAAAGCGACAGTGTCTCTTCCGAAGACTTAATTTAAACCAACCGATTCATATTTTACAGTGTTTTAATGAATGTTTTGAATCAATTTCAATTGTGTGGACTTTCAATGGTGGGATAGAAATCTCTCTGGTTTCATTTTCAATATCTTCATTTGTGTTTCAAAGATGAAAGTCTTATAGGTTTGGAATGATATGAAGGTGAGTAAATAATGACTTTTTTTTTTTTTTGGTTGAACTGTCCCTTGAAGTTCCTATCTGACCTCTGTGTTTCATGCAGGTCACCTGTTGCCCAGGCGAAACAAACGTAAATAACATCAGCGTTCCAGTGGAATTTATTTCCCGCCACAACTGCCAAGGCATTTACACCTTTGTGGATCATCGCTGTCTGGCAACAGTGGGCTACCAACCTCAGGTGAGCCTCAAAATCTTGAGTGAGGCTGGATCTCAGGGCCAGGAGAGCAGGATGTTAAGATGCCTCGCATTTCTTGAGTATAGCTGATGAGCTTTAGGTTTCCATTGTTTTGCCTAGTGATGCACTGAAATTTCACAACTGGACACATTAAAATATAAAATAGTTCTGGAGGGCTTACATGCATTGACTGAAATGGTGACGTTTATTTAGCGCTGCTCCAATGCCGAGTTTTGACACGTCTGTCTAGTTTGTGCACAAAATGTGTATAAACTGCCACAGGTGCACATGTCAGCTGTGTAGACGCTAGGGATTGGTTGACAATAGACCTTATTCACAGCAGTGCTATCTTTGATTTTTAACTTGAATGAAAGCGAGGCTGTGAGGGATAGACATGCATCTCTTCAGTGGGTTGTACTATTATATAATGTGTTTTTGGATTGTTCTGCTGATGAAACACTGCAAAATGATCTTTCCAAGAATCTTCAGTAGACTTAATTTTCCACCGCTAATGTTGTCTGTGGTTTAAGTGATCTAGGAGCATTATACAGCTTTTTACAGTGGATGCTAGGGCTGCCACTAATGACTATTTTTATATCGATTAATCTATCGACTAATTTATTGATTAGTCTAAACTATTAATTTTCCGCCAAAATAATTTTTTCTTAAGAACATTTTATTTAACTTTTAACTTTGGCATTCAGTACACCGTCAGTAAGAGCTGCAACCAGTTGTGGTGAGCAGGAATTCAGTCACATGGCTTTGCCTACAACTGAAAGAAAAATAAATACAACTAAATTATATAGGCCTAAATGTAAACATTCATAGAGGAAAACAAATTCCTAATGTTGTTTTAACTTGCAAACTCTTTTGATATTGTATATGAATAGTTTTTTTTAACTGTGTGCATATTATAAATGAATTTGTATTTTTAAATGTTATTCATTATGCCATTTATATCAACCAATTGCGACAGGCCTAGTGGATGCCATTGAAAACACTGCAAAGTCCATCCCTCACAGCCTCACTTTCATACCTGTCATGGCGCTGCATTGAATAAGGTCTATATCGATTTCTAGTTTATAATTTTGATGAACCGAAATCTTTTAGTCTGTTCTGTTTCTGCCATCCAATAATCGCAATAAGCTTTGTGCTTTCTTTTGATATGAAACAAAGTCTGAGCTTTCAAATAGTCAATTTTATAATGAAATTCAAATATAAAAAGGTGGTTTTGACCTTCTTTAATGTGGAGTGACAGATCGCTACCTCACTTCAAACGGCACGTGAATTAGTCTTATCTCCTCCTCTTTACTACTAGTTATAGCACAAAATAAACATGAATGAACATCAGAAGGAGTGTTGACGATACAGTACAACTTACAGAAATGTCTCATGTAGTGTTTCAACCACAGAAAGTCACCAGGAAAGCTGTTCAATGTCTCTAGAGAAGTGCATTATGATACAAATATGCACTATATTACATGATCATAATAATGTTACTTAACCTGTTGTCTTAATTATTGAATGAAACAAGTTATTGCAGCCACTGTTTAAATGTCTACATTTCACAACTTGGAAGAGAAACAAAATTATATAATTGAAAAGTTTATATAAAAACTGCCTTATGTTCATTTTTTAAATGTTTATATATACAAATCAGTTTTTATGAGTGTTGATTGTTAAATAAATTAGATTAATTAAATGATTGTTAACTAAATCTTGTTTTTGGTTTCAGTTTTCAAGCTTTAGTTTCAATTTGGTGATTCAGTGGAAGATTCATTTCATTCACTAGTCTTTTGTGTTTTTATGTGACACAGGAGTTACTGGGGAAGAGCGTTCTGGAGTTTGCACACCAAGAAGACCAGGGCTTACTGCGAGACAGCCTTCAGCAGGTGTGTGGGTTTGCATGGTACATGAAGCTTAAATATTCATCATGTTACAAGTTATTGAAAATCATGTATTTTATATAATTTTGTGTAATGTGCATGGCTAGAATGTTTTTGCTTTTCTAAAATGGCAGCAATAGCAATATGAGATACGCCGATGTTCAATCCATAATTAAATGTATTAATGACAACAATCAATCAACACAATAAGGTATTGTATGGCATTCAATTGATATGCAATCACAGATGTGCATGTACTGGCCATTTCGTCTGAATTTAGTTCTGAACCTATTCTTTTGATAACCTACTGTAGCTTTAAGGCCCGTTCAAACTAATGCTTCCTTCACATGCTCTCGGAATTACGTAAATACAAGTTTCCTAGGTAAAAATTGCACATGGATGCCCTCCCATTTTGAAACTTCAATGCGATGAGCTCATAATCACGACTTCAGATGTGGGAATTATCAAATTCCCGATAGCACGTGAAGGCAGCATGATAACTATTAGGGCTGTGTATCGATACAGATGTCTCAATTCAATTCGATTCTCGACTTTCGATTCATTGAATTCAGTGATTCAATTTTCACTGGCCCAACCACAAAAAGTTAATAAAAATGAACAAATATTTAAACTACAACCAATAACACAAATAAATACAATAGAACAAAGATACAAATGAAATAATCAGTGCTTTTGAGGTTTTTCAGGTAGGTCTAACACTAGTTCTCAGGTACAGAAATAAAAAAAATCAAATGTAAAATAGCACCACAAATAATCTTCACTGTATAAATTAAATGAAGGTGAATCTTTACTAAAGTTACAAAAACTAGTGATTTCTCTGTCTTGTGTAGTTTGATTAACATTAAAAACACAGATAGCAGCAGTTAGGCTGTAGCCACTAACACCCGTTTCACACTGCAAGCGTGAGCAGCTCGTGAGCGTAACCACATAGTCACTAGCTGCAGAGACGCGAAAGTGTTCACACTGGAAGCGTTTGTACAGCGTCACAGCAGCTGCTCCGAGCTACATAGAAAGTGAGCATTTCTTTACAAATACAGCTGTAAGTTTGTCTTCATAAGTTGGTCATTTATGAACTTTGGAGTCCTGAGGTGTACAATATTCGCATAATAGTAAATAAAAATGAATAAAAGCCTTGTGTTATCCATTGCTGCACAAGAATGAGATAAGTTTTTTGTTTTACATCATCTGTCGCGTCTTCATGTTTACAAAAGGCAAACTCTGCGAAAAAAGAGCACAAACTCAGGGTTGATTTGGGTATGCTAGAGACTATATAGCTTTCTGTGTAATGAAAATCAATGTTCATATATCATCAGTTTACTTTAGTTTTTTATAATACACCATACTTGAACCTAAACTGAATAATTAAAAACGAGTTTAATTTGGTAACTCTTCTATAAATATTTTTGATTCTTAATTTTCTTTTCTGACATACTCCAGTTCTTGTAAAAACACACTAGACATTCCTATTCTATGCATTTTTAACACTTTTTGTGTGAAATTATATTTTTGTCCATCAAAAGTGTGCTTTCACGCATCCGCAGCGCAGCAAAAATAGACTAATAAAAAATATACTAATAAAAATATACTTCACTGCTGCTCATGTGACGCTCACGCGCACCTGCTGTTCCCGGTGAGATTGCACCCATTGGTTAACATGCACACCGAAACGTGCTGCTCGCGCTTGCGGTGTGACCCCGAATTTACACTGCACGCGTCTGCTGTGCGTTACTACTCCAACGCAGCCACCGGTGTCGATCCGCGGCCACTCTAGTCAATGCTTATGTTTACACTAGCCGCTTCATTCAAGATAGGCACCAAGTCTATTTTTGACAGACGCCGCCTCCAAGCCACGTCGTTCAAACACAAAATAAATCACCAAACGTTCATATTTCACATCACTAAGAGGGCAGAAATTGATAAGAGATTCGAAGTTGAATAACTCAAATCTTTTAATCCTTGTCGTCCTAAGAGACGAGCATGTGTGTGCACAAAACTTCTCACGCAGTTCTCTTTCGTGTCTTGAATGCTTAAATTGGCAAATGATACATTTTTGTGACCATGCAGCACTGGCCCGATAGGGACAATGACAGTTCCTTCAGTTGTCTGGAACATCTTTCACACTTTATAACACAGTTATCATTATCTTTATAGTTCTTGTTGTGAACAGGTGTCAATTCTGTCTGATGTGTAAGTGACCTTTGACCCTCGATGTAGGTGGTGAAACTGCGAGGTCAGGTGCTTTCGGTGATGTTTCGGTTCCAGTCTAAATCGGGCGAGTGGATCTGGATGAGAACAAGCTCATTCACCTTCCAGAATCCTTTCTCTGAAGAAATCGAGTACATCATCTGCACCAACTCCAATGTCAAGTTAGTATTGAAATGCATCATGTAAACACAGGACCACACACAACAGCACCACACACCACAATTGTGACTTAAGTGTTGAAAGGCTTTAGGGGCCACTGTTTAAGGGCCCTGACACGCAAAGCCAACGGCAAGTCTGTCTGGCTATTTTTTGTGGCGTGTTCCACTCATCAGCTGTGGAGCTCACGTCTGTGGCGGCAATTCACCCGTTTTATCATGTTGAATCAGCGTTCGTGAATCAATCATATTGGCTGTTCAGTTTAGCGAACGAGTCAGTGCACGAGTATGAAAACAAGCAAAGATTCAAGATGGCACAAGTAGAAGGCTGTTCTCATTTTACTGACCTGAGTGTCCCAATATGCGGATATTTTTCGTAATAACATGAGTATGAAGAAATTGATCGTGATGGATATTCAAAATGATAATCAAGCGCTGCTTTGTTTACAGTATATCTGCAGTCCTAGTTTTATTTTTCCCTTTTTGAATGACGAAAATATATACTATTGATACCTGCGGATATAGACCGTTATTTCCTTTACACGCAGACGCAGCATGTACATGCTACTTTGCAGTCACCTGCAGCTTTTTGTCCCAGATGCAGCAGACTCGAGGCAACAACACAGTCGGCTTTCGTCGACGCTAGTCCTTTGGCATTGGCTCGGCTTGATGTGTCATGGCCTTAATACATTACACTGAATAACATGAAGCTAATCTGAGAGTGATAAGACTTCATGTAATATATAAAAGTGTTTTTATGATCAAAGGTTGATTCCTGTTGAAGTAATTAAATGTAAATGTATCAGTTTGTTTGCATTATATTTAATGTCTGGGTCTTATTTCACCCCAAAATAATAAAAAACAGACATAAGAAGTTGTACAGATGAAGACAAAGAATATATAAATTAAGAAATTATTGCTTGTATTTTTATTTAGACAAAGTGAAATATGACATTTCATGACAATTAAGCACATCTACCTCCTCCCAAATTCTCCTTAATGTGATGCAGAAAATGTATATGTTTTATTTTAGTTATGTAAACTAGTACCGTGCAAATGTTTGTGGTCGGTAAGATTTTTTTTAATGTTTTTTTAAAAAAGCCTCTTCTGCTCACCAAGTCTGAACAAAAATACAGTAAAAACAGTGATATTTTGAAATGACTGTTTTCTACATGGATATAAATGTAAAATGTAATTTATTCCTGTGGTCAAAGCTGAATTTTCAGCATCATTGCTCTTCAGTGTCACATGATCCTTCAGAAATCATTCTAATATGATGATTTGCTGCTCAAGATTCATTTCTTATCAGTTTCATATTTTTGTGGAAGTGCACTTTTTTTATAAATAGGAAGTTTACAGCATTTATTTAAAATAGGAATCTTTTGTAACATTATAAATGTCTTTACTGTCACTTTTAATTTAATTTCATACATCCTTGCTGAATATAAGAAGAAAAAAACTTATCCCAAACTTCAATGCTAATGTTTGTCTCATTGTAGTATTTAATCATATATAGTTTTATTTATGCTGATTTAAATGAAAAGTCATTGCATTACAGTGCCAAGAATCTCCATTGTGAATTAAAAACAGAAAATGGCATTAAAATTGTTTATTATTACTGGAATAAATCTGGACACAATTATAATGATAATTTTTGGGAAATGTGCTTAATTGTTCTGAAGAAAAAAAAATCCCAAAATATGCATACTTTTATGCAAACCATATTTGTTTCTTTTTGATTTTTGGGGTGAACCATGAGTCGGACATGTTTTGTTTAGATTGACCTGTATGTGTCTGAGAGTAAGCGAGTTAATTCAGCTCCACTCTGTTCAATCTGGCGCTGTCTCTCCAACAATCCCTCTGGTTTTGCGTGACAGTAGAGGTCCGAATCAGGATTCCCTGTCCCCCCTTTCCTCCCCGGGGGTTTCACTGACCCCTTCACTGGGGCAGAGCAGTCCTAACTGCCCCTCCACACCCAGCCCAGGTCAAGTCACAGCCAGGTGAGAGCAGTGGGACTCTCTTTCTCCGTGTCGCTCTTCCTCCTCTGGGTTGAACCTCTTTTCCTTGCTGTCGTGGTAGATTAACCAGCATGCTCTCTTCTCGTAGGTAGCTGTGGTGTCCTTGGTAACCTGAGAATGCTGTAGGTTGCCCGGTGATGGGTGTGACGGTTGGCGGTGGTGGGTTTGAAGGTCATGACGGTGGAGCTGCTCTGACGTCAGTGTTGTTTTCTGTTCTGCAGGCAGTTGCAGCAGCAGCAGCAGGCGGATTTAGACGGAGGGCTGGGTAGAGATGCAGCCTATGAAACCAATCAGGTCGCTCTTCCTCAGGTAAACACACCTGAAATAACTCGCTTTCCTTCTACACCAGGGGTACTCAAACTCAGCTCCATTGTGTCCGAATGTGTGATGTTTCAAAAAGCACCAGCATTGAATGAATTGACTTATTATTCAACTCAAAATGGTTACACCTTGGTTGTTTGTAGTCATTTTTGACCAATAACATTAAGATTGTAAATTGTTTTTGTTGTTGGTCACACATTTTTGCTAGTGGTCTTTAACTACTTCCATTAAAAAAATAATTGTGAGGTACAATATACTTATTGTGTTGATGTTCTATTGCAAAACACTTGTGTTGCTATTGAGGTGGATACGGGTAAGGTTAAGGACGGGTTAAGATGTCACAGAAGGATCAACAGTGTCAAACGTGTCTGTACACGAGTGCATTGTATCAGAAGATTAGTTTAAGTGTTAATATTTTGTTACAAGTAAACAAAACATTATTTGATGATGGTAAGTGTTTCTGTTGTCAATAACAGAATCATTTTAAAATGTTAGTCAGGGTTTCTTTACCAAAACTAGTTTTTCATGATCATCATCCTCTCATGATTTCCACCCCCTCTCTAACCCTAAAATAAAACGAGTTGTTTTTGTTACTGTACCTTTAAGATTTTATCTAAATTTGCTGTTAATATAGAGAAATAAGTTAAACACAACATAATGACTGTCTCCATCTGTGTTTCTCTCAGGTTCCAGTGCAGACTGTAGGTGTAGTCAGTGCTGATCTCAGTAAGACTCCACGTAAACACACAGACACACACACAAACTCACTCTACTGATGACACACACATTCAGAATGAATTTAAACATAACTTTTTGTTTACAAGTAAACAGCACAGATTAAGTTTTTTTTTTAATGGATTCTGTGTTTTGTGATTTTATACAAATTTTGCATCCAAAATGGTGTTTAATGAAATTAAGTCATAAAATTTAAATTCATGAAACAATTTAATCAATCTTTCAAAACGTCATGAAATGAAAAGAACAATTAATATACAACAAAACATTGCATTTTATCTTTGAGTGTTATAAGGTGCTACACAGCAGAACTTGTATACTGTATAAATTAAAACATTGATGAAAAAATATCTTGGTTGTATGAAATTCTTTATAATAATAAAAATAAAAATAATAATACAATTAATTAAATAAATATATAAATATATGATATTGTGTTGTTGTTGTTATTATTTTGAGATATCAAAATAATGCTACAGTATATTTATGTCATAATAACTTCAAGTTAAACAACTTTTATTTTTGGCAATTTGTTGTGAAGATCTTTTGAGTTTCAGTGTGTATTTAATGACTTTTCTGACTTTTCTTAGTGGCTACGTTCAGACTGCAGGCAAAAGTGGCCCAATTTTCTATTTTTCATAAAGTGAACAGCAGAATCTGATCTTTTCAATTCTGATTTGGGTCACTTCAACATGTGCTCCTAAATCAGACACAGGTCTGATGTTTTGCAAAGTGCCCTTAGTCTGATGCAACTTTAACATCACTCTAGATCAACAGTAGTTTCCATATAATTCTATGCTGCGTGTCGACTTGTTGTTGTTCTATTGCACACGTGGGTCAGTTCAGGATCGCGATCTGTTCACACTCAAATCTGATGTTGGACACATTTATAAAATAATGTGAACAGACAAGCAAAAAAAATCAGATCTGAGCAATAAATCTTGCTTGCAGTGTGAATGTAGCCAAAGTCGTGCAGAACATGCAGACTTTTTAGAGACACACACTTAATAACAAAAATTAAGTCGGTGATTTGATGCGGTTTTTTCCTCAGACTCTAAGGCCATGTCCTCCAGTGCCTCCAGTGGACAGCAGGTTTACCCACCAGCAGCATCTTTCCCCAGTACTTCACGTCCCAGCGAGCCCTTCAGGTACCACTCACACCTCATCATTATCCTGTTGTTTGTCGTAGATATTTGTTTTCCTGCTGCTGGCATCATCTTACTCGCGGTTCTCTGTTCTCAGGTCAGCTGCAATGGCCCAGCAGATGGTGCCGGTGACTCATTCAGCAGGTCAGATGCTGGCGCAGATGTCCCGTCAGAGTACGCCCTCTGGAGTCACCGCCAGCAACAACAACAGCCCCATCCAGGCCCCGGCGGGACCCACAGTTCCTCCTGGAGTCTGGTCTGGTCAGACACGACCTCCCTTCAACACACAGGTAGATATTTAATGCCTATAGGGAGAGTTTGTTTGACAACTGTTTACTGTATTTTTTTTTATCAAATAAATACATCCTTGGTGAGACATCTTTCAAAAACAATAAAAGAAATCATAGTTATTCCAAACTTTTCACTGATAATGTATATAATTGATTCCTTATTTGTAAGTAGAGGGTTAAAGATGATTTTTTATCGTAAATACTCTTTGTCCAGCAGGTGGCAGGTCAAGTAGGGAAATCTCCATTTAACATGGGTGGTTTCAGCTCCGCCCCTACGTCCTCCACTTCCTCTTCCTTTGGCCAGATGGGCAGAGCTTCTGCTTCAATGGCAAACACATCAAGTTATCAACAAATAAACAGTCACACCAACCCCTCAACTAATGGATACGGTAAATATTTTGCCGCACATTTAGGAAAAAAACAGTTGTCGTTGTTCCAGCTCTCAGTTTTGCTCTTGCTGTTTCATCTAGGTGATGTTAGTCAGATGGGAGTGCAGTTCAGCTCCAGGCCATCAGAGGGAGTTACTGGGTGGCAGCAGTGGCAAAATCAGCCACACACGCAAGGCACTGCAGACACACACCCGCAGTCTCAAAACAACCAGCCAGAGATGTTTCCGGTGAGTGTGAGGAGCAGACTCAGATAAAAACTATATTCATCATTATAGTTATAGAGCTAAAAGCTTAGCTATATCACACAAGTCACATGGAATACTGTTGTGATACTTTGGTGCTGTTTTTGTCAGTTTTGAAGCTCAGGCCCTGTTTCCACCTGGTATTAAGCTGCGTTTTGGTCGATCGGATCAAAAGTGGACTAAATAAAGATGTAAATGGGGTCTAAATCGAGCTTGTGGACTTTCGACCACTTCCAAAGTTAGTCGAAAGCACATTCGACCGGATTGCTTTGCGCTCAGGTGGTCGAATGTGTTTGAACAGTCACTAAAGAGGACCTACTCTCCTCCTACTAACCTAAGGCATGAACATTATGGGATGCACACTAGCCGGGATTTAAAGACCCAAGTTTGGTGTGATGATGCACAAACACAATGTTCTCTCACCATTCCTGATTTCTAACTCACTCTCAGCATTCGGCTGGTCTTGCGGCTCTCAGAGCAGAAACGAAAGCGAATTCTCTCCGTATTTTTTTCTCCATCGTCTCTGGTCGTGACATGACATACAGGGAAAAAGTAAATTGTGTACACGATTTACTAATTCGTTCCCTCGATTTGCTAAATCGTGCACACGATTTACTATTTCGTTTCCTCAATTTGCTAAATTATGTGCATCATTTACCATTTCGTTCCCGCAATTTGCTAAATTGCACACAATTTACTAATTTGTGCAATTTTACAATATAATCTTTTCTATATAATTATCTAATAAATAACCATTTACTATTTAGTTCACGTGATTTGCTAAATCATGTGCTCGATTTACTAATTCGCATGATTTTACAAAATAATCTTGCGCAATTTACATATGAACGTACAGAGCATGACATGCACAATTTATTCTATTTTTTCCCTGCATGATTTACTAATTTGTTCGCTCGATTTATAAATCTTGCACGTTTTTTTTCCTGCATGTCATGTGCGGGGCTCTGTACGTTCATATGTAAATTGTGCAAGATTATTTTGTCCATTACATCGAAAGATCTGAAAAAAAAAAACACATACATTTACCTGTCCGTAAACCCTCCGCTCAAAGAAATCAGGACAGACGTGGTTGAAAGTGGACAAAAGAGATGGATTAAAATACCAGGTGTAAACGGGAATGTGTCTCCCTCATCTACTTGTGATTTTATCAACCAAAACGCATCTTAATACCAAGGAAACAGGGCGTCAGAGGCACCAATCCCCATTCACTTTCATTGAATGTAAAAGAGCAGCATGACCATTCTGCGAAACGTATTTATCTTCCACTGACGAAATAAAATCGTACAGTTTAGAACAACATGAGAGTGAGTTAATGATGACATTATCATTCTGCATGCTTTATTCCTTTAACATCCCTCTCTCTTTCTCTTCTTCAGGATGTTCTCTCCTTGCTGGATCAGACCGGCAGCTTCGGGAACGATGACTTCGGAGAGATGCCCATGTTTCCTCCTTTCCCTGAGTGATCCCGCTTTTCTCTGTCAGTTCCTTCACTCACTGTTGCCATTTCTTACTCTTTTAACCAAATCGACGGCAGGGTCGGACAGAACGGTGGCACAGGGGGATCTAGAGAAAGAGAGAAGGATGCGTTGTGAGAATGGAAGTTATAAGCCATAATGGAGAGAGAGACAGAAACCATGTAGCACACAGACAGACAGACAGACATTGTTGAAATGTGTTCACTTTGAAATCACGCACAATTGCACACTTCTAGCACAAGCGGTCCCACACTGTCTCTGCCGTACATGCACATGCTTTGATTTTTGAGTTTGCAACGAGGAGGGTAAGTTTGCCCTATAAACACACACACACACACACACACGCACACAAAGGCGGTCTCGTCTGTCTTTCTCTGACTGTGATTGTGTACTGATTGCACTGCCTCTTTTCTAATGCCATGCAACGTTTTGATCCCAATGTGTCAAAGTCGCTCAGAAACGCGTCCGGATCAGATGTGCTGGTCGGGTTCGTTGTTGTCTGTAAAGCAGAAGCAGTGGCATGTTTTGTTTTTTCTCATTTTTAAGAGCTTCTTTTATGAAGAATAAGCCCCGTTTCAGTCGAGGACTTGGAAATTGAATTGAAGTGGCCTTACAGGATGTTGAATTGGAAAGATGGGAATATTAAATCAATTTACTGAAAATTATGGAATTTTGCACATTTAAAGGGATAGTTCACCCAAAAATGAAAATTCTGTCGTCGTCATTTATTAATTGTTTGTTTTTTTTGTTTTTTTTCACCATGCTATGGAAGTCAATGGGGTCCAGCAACTTTTTGGTTACTGACATTCTTCAAAATCACTTCTTTTGTGTTAGATAAAGAAATTTATACAGGTTTAGAACAACGTGGGGTGAGTGAATGATGACAGAATTTTCTTTTTTGGGTGAACTAACAATGGAAGCTTGTTTCCACCACTAAATAAAAAAAAGGGGGTAATTGCAACTTTTTATCTCATAATTCTGACTTTTTTTTCTCAGAATTGCTAGATTTAAAATCACAATTGCAAGTTATAAAGTCAGAATTGCGTGATATGAAGTCGGAATTCTGATTTTCTAACTCGAAACTGTGAGTTTAAATGTAGCAATTCTGAGAAAAAAAGTCAATTGACTGTTTAATTCAGAATTGCATGATAAACTCACAATTGCGTGTTATAATGTCCAGTTGGGAGAGGGAAAAAATATATTTTTTCTTAGAATTGCGAGTTTATATCTCACAATTCAGACTTTATAACTCCCAATTGTGAGAGATAAATTCTCAATTATCTTTACTTTTCATTTAATGGTGGAAACAAGCTTCCATAACCTAACATTGATCCTTAATATCATCTAATGTTTCTGGAAATGCTTTGTTTTGTGTGTGACGTTTATGGGTAATTCATACTGAAAAATGAAATATGTTGACAAACTACTTTGAAATGTCATTTCATTTTCAGTGTTGCTTCTCTAAACTCTACATCCTGTTTGCTACCTCAATTCAAATGCAGCATTTAGAAGTGATTGTCGCTCAGCTGTGAGTGTTGGTGCAGTATAACAGACGCTGATGCAGTAAAACTCCTCACAGATGTTCTTTTAACAGTTCTGCAGCTTTATCTGTAAAGTTTAACCGGACGGACGGATCTCTCCCATGTGTTCGAGCCCGTGTTTGGCCTGTGCCGACGAGGTTTCACTCAGTCGTGTTTTTGTAAATGCAATGAAACAGATTCAAATCGAGCAATAATGAACAGGGTCTGTGTCCTTCTAAGCCATTTTTATTGCTATCCTAAGTATTGTTATCATAATGTCTTGTTTTAATATAGAAATTAAGAAACCTATAATGCTTAATCTGGACTGTCCACGTTTTGCTGTTATTTGGAAGTCGCTATTGGTTTTGTACAGAGAATATTCCAGAACTTCTATTGGCAGTTTTTGATTATTGAAATGTTCATTTTCTTTAGATCTTTTTAATTAAATGTTTGTTTGCTTTTGAATGTGGGTGTCTTTTTTCAGTACTTTTGTGCATCAAAATCAGAAAACTCGTGTCACTTTTTTCCTCCGATATGAAAGTGTTGTGTTAGAAATATTTTTTTTCTTCCAGATTTTCACAAAGTTTTGAGCTGCAGTTTGTGTACAACATTATTATATATATAAAAAATTATATATATATATAAATAAAAATTATATATATACATTAAAAGAGAACTGTTTGAGTTTTTGTATTAAAATGCTATTATGATCAAATCTTTGTTGGTGCCTTCATTTGAACTCATTGGACACTCTGAAGTCTATACTAATACAATATATCCAGAGTACAATGCATAACCTTTTTAAATTGCCATTCTTAAACTTGAAAGAGATGTTTATTAAATGCGTAAAAAGCAACCGTAGTGTTAAATCAACATTTCAAATGATGCATATTACTGTTCAGATGTTGAGTCAGTAAGATTTGATAAGATTGAAGTCGTTATTACAACATATCTCGTTATTTCAAGATATTAAGTAGTTATTACAACATAATATCACGTTATTTAAAGATAAGTAGTTATTACAACATATCTCGTTATTTCAAGATATTAAGTAGTTATTACAACATAATATCACGTTATTTAAAGATAAGTAGTTATTACAACATAATATCACGTTATTTCAAGATATTAAGTAGTTATTACAAATCACGTTATTTCAAGATATTAAGTAGTTATTACAAATCACGTTATTTCAAGATATTAAGTAGTTATTACAACATATCACGTTATTTCAAGATATTAAGTAGTTATTACAAATCACGTTATTTCAAGATATTAAGTAGTTATTACAACATATCACGTTATTTAAAGATAAGTAGTTATTACAACAATGTTATTTCAAGATATTAAGTAGTTATTACAACATATCACGTTATTTAAAGATAAGTAGTTATTACAACAATGTTATTTCAAGATATTAAGTAGTTATTACAACATAATATCACGTTATTTAAAGATAAGTAGTTATTACAAATCACGTTATTTCAAGATATTAAGTAGTTATTACAACATATCACGTTATTTAAAGATAAGTAGTTATTACAACATATCACGTTATTTCAAGATATTAAGTAGTTATTACAACATAATATCACGTTATTTAAAGATAAGTAGTTATTACAACATAATATCACGTTATTGAAAGATATTAAGTAGTTATTACAACATATATTATTTCAAGATAAAGTCATTTCAACATCTTGTTAGTTCAACAATTTCTTGTTAGTTCAACATATCTCGTTATTACAACATAATATCTCGTTATTTCAAGATATTAAGACGTTATTTCAACATATCTTGTTATTACAACATATCTTGTTATTTCAAGATATTAAGTAGTTATTACAAAATAATATCTTGTTATTTCAAGATAAGTGGTTATTTCAACATATCTCGTTATTACAATATAATATCTCGTTATTTCAGGATATTAAGTAGTTATTACAACATAATATCTTGTTATTTCTAGATACTAAGTTGTTATTTCAACATAATATCTCGTTAATTCGAGATACTAAGTCGTTATTTCAACATATCTCGTTATTTCGAGATATTAACTCGTTATTTCAACATAAGTCTCTGTTAAGGACTGTTTTCATTTCAATATTCCCCACTAGAGGGCAGAATAAGACAGGGAATCGATTAAGGAACGCATTGTAGTTTTGTTCCCATATTAGGCCTATTATTATTTCATACATTTTTTATGATATCGTCTGTCAGAGTTTGTGTCAAGTGCCACGATTGTCGCCGTCTCTGCTGTAAACTACACTGTTGTTTTTTAAATAAAAGATTTGATGACGTATATACCAGCGACCAGAATATGAACCCAATAAGCTAAATTACATAAGCATTTTCCCATAAAGTACATACACACACGAGCGTCCAGCTGCCGATGGGAAACTAAAACTATATTTCTATCTATATATAGGCCTATATCTGTGTATATGTATGTGTGTGTGTGTGTGTGTGTGTGCGTGTGTGTATATATACACACACTCAGTTTATATAGCCTCTCTCTCTCTGTGTATATATATAGTCTATACACAGATAAGGGGGAGGGGTATTCATGTTGAAAACAAGTAAATAAAGGCACTAGTTTCTGAATGTTGATTGATATAAATTACGTAGACTGATAATGGAGACGCAATTTTCAGAATAAAACGGGAAAAACACAAAGAGGAAACTTGTTTTGTACAATGGCAATCAGTAGCAAAACTTGAGAGCTTGTTGATTTGAATTTGAGAATTTGTAATATATGTGTAAAATGACATTCGCATAAACAAAATGACAGACAACATCTTTACTTTTTCAATTTACTTCAGTTTCGTTGTACATCCACAAGTCGGCACTTACAGCCTCTCAGATCTAAATGTCATTTTACACGTTTGTAACTATTTATCTGCAGCTTCGAATTTAAAACACGGGTGTGAATGTAAATTTCAAATTGCAAAGACGAATATTGCTAGAACAAATTCTCAAATTCAAATCAACAAGCTCTCAAGTTTTGCAACTACATGACAGCCAGGGTTGAGGAGTAACGAAATACAAGTAACTTAGTTACGTATTTAAAATACAAAATTTGAGTAACTGTATTTCACTACAGTTACATTTTAAATGGGTGGTAATCAGATTACAGTTACATCTGAAAAGTGTTTTAGATTACCAAAGTGATTACTTTGAGTTTTAATGTCATTTAAACAGCAATTGGTGATTCTAAGCAGAGTTAAGTTTCATGTTTTCCACTGTTTTCATGTTTTGTGATAGTTGTTTGTGAGTCATTTTATAATTCACTCGTCACTGCATCTTTTTCCTCACAATTTGTTTTTTCCCTCACAATTGTGAGTTTGCATTTCACAATTCTGACTTCTTTTTCTCAGAATTGCGAGATTTAAACTCACAATTGCAAGTTATAAAGTCAGAATTGGGCGATATAAACTTGCAATACTGACTTTTTTTCTTGCAATTGTGAATTTAGTGTGTGAGTTTATGTCTCATAATTCTGACTTTTCTCAATATTGTGAGTTTGTATCTCATAATTCTGACTTTTCTCAATATTGTGAGTTTATATCTCATAATTTTGACTTTTCTCAATATTGTGAGTTTATATCTCATAATTTTGACTTTTCTCAACATTGCGAGTTTATATCTCATAATTTTGACTTTTCTCAATATTCTGAGTTTATATCTCATAATTCTGACTTTATAACTCCCAATTGCAACTTTATATCACACAATTCTGAGGGAAAAAGTCAGAATTGTGAGATAAAAACTTGCAATGACCTTTTTTGTGTTTGTTTCATACTTATTAGTATTCCAAAGTATTCTAAAGTATTTAGATTAAGTTACTAAACTTGAGTAATGTAACGAAATACGTTACAAATTAATGGCATGTATTTTGTAATCTGTAGTGAAATACATTTTAAAAGTAACCTACCCAGCCCTGGTGACAGCTAATGCGAACCCTGACCTGTTACAGTCTACTACTGCTCTAATGAGAGTCAGTTGACATGTAGTTGACAAGTTACTTATAGTTAGTAGAATATCTAAAGTGGACCATTAAAATGAAGTGAAACCCTTTAAGAACTGATCACTGGAAGGTTCTATTGGGAACCCAAACTTGTAGTATGGCATCACTGTGAAGAAGAGTCATCAGAAGATGGCATCAGTCGCTGGATGAACTCATCGATCTGCAAGCTTGTAATTTCTTGCGGGTCTTGTGTCCGTTCCTTTATCGTTCTCAGCTCACCTGGTGCAGAAAACACATGAAGTGGAATCTACTGTTTCCGAAGCGGCCTAAAGGGGCGTTTTAATGCCATATAAGGCCTGATTGTTACCAATCTCCTGTTTAACTATTCATTGAAGACACAGGTGCCAAGTGTTGGTGTGTATGTCTCTCAGGCCAAAGGAAGACATGCTAATACCGGAGATAAGAGAACACGTATCCCTGACCAACGACTGCGGGGTGAGCCGCCGACAGGATCAGCCATCACCATCCATCAAGGTATTTCTTTCAAATGTGTACGAATTAAATTTGGAGATTGCGCGCAATTCGGCAGCTTGATTTAGTTTCGATCGCGTTATGTTATGAAAAGAGCCCCAGACGGATGAAGAAAAGACCGTGTTGTGTGCTGGAATGTGAGCCTCATCTGATACTAGCAACTGTTTTACACCAACAGAAGCACAACATGACCGACTAGGGTTGCTTTTGACAAGAACGAGGGAATTTATGGGAAGCGCTTGTACTTCAAAGGCATGGGAGTTATATAAGTGTGAAGCTTGAGCGGATCACTCAATAATCATGGACCTTCCTCTTCCGACGTCTCGACTGGACGTTGATGTGGATTTGGGCTTTGCTCTCTTCTTCTTGGTCCTGCTCTGTTTGTTTCTGCTGGCTACAATGGTGCGCTGCGCTCAGATGGTTCTAGATCCTTACAGCTCCATCTCTGCGTCCACCTATCAGGAAGAGCAAGTGGAGGGGTGAGGTGCAGTCAATGGGTGGATGCATTAAACTTGTGATGGAGGACAATTTAGACTGTGGCAAAACTCGGTGATATTCGGATACACCCACAGACCTAAACTTTCTTGAAGGCTCTGACTTCTCTTGGAGCTCATCCGGGAAAAGGGGATCCGAGTGGCATTCTGCCAAACATGAAGCACAACTAAATAAACAAAACTGATGCGGTTGGGTGACAGTGTTCTTTACAGGTGAGTGACAGAAAAAATGCAGCGGCTCACTGAATAGTCTCTTTTATTTTTGGTTCAGTGAGTCTTAACTGCGCTAACTGTAGTGCCGCGAAACTCAAAACCACACGGACGGATCTGATTACACTTTTCCGGGTGATCGCATGGCAGTGTTGAAAAAGGGAGCTTTCTGCATAACTAAATTTGAAACATTTGAAATAGAGAGTTTTAATTAGTTAATGTGCATATCGTGCATGCTTTCAATTATGCATGCTGAATACTCAAAAAGGGTTTATTTGAAAAAAAAAAAAATTAAGTATTCTTAAAAGGGATGGTTGATTGTGATTTCACTTTTTTAACTTTAGTCAGTGTGTAATGTTGCTGTTTGAGTTTAAATAACATCTGCAAAGTTATGACGCTCACAGGTCAAAGCGAAGGGAGATTTTTTCTTTTAAAGAATTCTCTGTTTAAGGACTACAACAAGCTTCTTCCTGGGTTAGTGACATCACTTAACCTAAAATTTACATAAACCCCGCCCTCAAGAACACTCAACAAAGGAGGTGAGGTCATGTTGGGCTGTTTTAGAGAAGAGGAAGAGTTGTTGTAGTAGAGTGTTGTTGATGCCGTCATTTACACCGGACTGCTTCACAAACGAGGGTCAATTCAACACTGGATTTGCACAAAATATTAACATGATGATGAGTCGATCAACTCTACAGACTCTATATAAATGTATCCACTAACCGTTCATAAATGTCCAGTTTCATTCTAAAAGGTGTAACTTCATCCTGAATCTCTCCATCAGTGTCCGACTCCGTTTTGAACAATTGCAGGGCTCCAGACTAACTTTTTTTACTCTCCTTTCTGAAAATTTTAGGAGCACAAGCAGAAAATTTAGGGGCGACCTTAAATCGACCTGCAGCAAAAAAAAATTTCCCCCTTTTTGACTGCATTAATGACAAATGCCCTAGTAATAAATACTTAACTTACAGAAATTACATTATGTGCGGTTTTATTTTAAATTTGCAAGTCTGCAGATTAACATTTGAGAGCAGCATTATCATTCGTCTAAATAATAATTCAAAAGCAAAACGATTGGAATATATATATATTAGGGAGCGGAAACGGCAGCCACCTACTGGTTACAATGGTAATTTAATGTCTTTTTTAATTTTTAAATTAGTGTGTTTTCCTACATGTTGAAACTTTTAGTTTCATAAATGGGGTAATCAATGAAGAATGGACAAATAATATTTTAGTCATCACGCTAAAAATAACATTTAAATGTGATAATATTAGAGAGTTTTGAAGTGCTGGGAAAAGATGTGTAAAATCCTTGAAAGCATTTAACTATTCCTGCCAAAATTCCATGGTTACAGTTTAAATCCATGGCGTATTGCACCAATTTGTGGACTGAAATCCCTATTTAACTTGTTCATTCATAGCACAATGTTTCTCCTGGTTTCCACGCTGTTTGATCTGATATCTACGGTTAATAACGGAAAACTCTGCGCCGAATTTGAATGCTTCTCATTAGATCTCGCAGCGATGTTGTTAGTTCTGTGGCGAATTCAAAGGCTTTCTTTACTGGATCTCCCAGTGTTGTGTAGTAACAGTGTCGCGTGATCAAGATCGGCTCGTGCTCGCGCTGCACTGACATTGGTCCAAACTGATAAACGGTCCATGAAGCATATATTTTACATTTTTTTTTCATTTTTCATCATTTAGCAGACGCTTTTATCCAAAGCGACTTACAAGGGGAGCAATTAGGGGTTAGGTGTCTTGCTCAAGAGCACTTTAGTCATGGTATCAAAGGTGGAGAGAGTGCTGTTCATTCACAATCCCCACCTTCAATTCCTGCCAGCATGGGAATCGAACCAGCAACCTTCAGATTACAAGCCCGACTCCCTCACCACTAGGCCACGACTACTATATCAGTAGTTCAGTTTCGTTCCGTATTTACGGAGCCCCGCATATGACATGCAGGGAAAAAAAGTCAATCGTGTGCACGATTTACTATTTTGTTCACTCAATTTTGTCGCAGTCTGGAGCCCTGTAAGAGCTGTTACTGTTACTGACAATCGTCATTTGGCTGCGTGAGATTCTCCAGTTTTGTTGTTGTTGAGCAACTGAAGCGCGAACTGTGAAAGCTCCGCCCTCTTCTGGAAAGCGGCTCATTTGCATTAAAGGGACACACACAAAAACAGCATGCGTTTGCTCACACATTCTACTCAATGATTGTAACTAACATCCGCAATAAATCTTTAATTGTAGACACTTTGTTCACACGAAAGTGTGAAACTAATGGTCCAACTGAATTTAGCCTTTATTTTTATCGTTTAGAATTTTGAATTTATGTCTTTATTTAGTTATTTTTTTTATGTCGTCTCACAGCCCTCACTGAAAACATTGTGTGTTTTTACATTTTCAAAAAACAAACAAAAACAAAACATAATTTAGTATGATTTATATGCCGTTATCCTCATGGGGACCAAAAATGTCCACACAAGATAAAAATTTTATCCTGAAACATACACACATGCGCACACACACACACACATGTTGTGTTTTCATGTTTTATGAGGACTTTCCATAGGCGTAATGGTTTTTATACTGTACAAACTGTACATTCTGTCCCCCTACACTACCCCTACCCCTAAACTTAACCCTCATAGAACATGTTCTGCTATTTTAGATTTTCAAAAAAGATAATTCTGTATAATTTATAAGCTTATTTCCTCATGGGGACCAACAAAAGGTCCCCACAATGTCAAGATTTACTGGTTTTACTTGCGTTGTGGGGACATTTGGTCCCCACAATGTAAGAATACAAGTACACACACACACACACACATCCTCATCTCATAATAACATAGTTGACAGAACGTTTGCAGACATATGCCAAATATTTTTAAGACAATTAAATTATAATCTTTTCAATAAGGATTTAGATTTTAGAAATAAATTGTAGGCTATACTGACTTAATGCTGACTTGAACGCTTTTCTTTTTCCCCCCTCAGTATTTTAAACTCGAAATCCACACTTCAAAATCATACACTGAAATTACTTTGATGTCCCTTGAACTGTTTTTACAATCAAACTGAAACAGGCTGCACCAAATATTATACATTAGTATATGCTTTCCCTTGATTTTTCTGAAGAATTTTGTTTTAAATATATTAAATGTACCCTAAATAGCAGAATGTGTCTGGGTCCAAGAAAATGACCTTTGAAAGATTTTAACTAATATTAATGTTAAATCCAGAGGTGATAATAATATATTTTCTAACGCTTGTTAGTGGAGGTGATATCAGGGCCGGCGCTACCAGGCGCTTTTTCTATTGGATATAGATCAATCGACAGTGACTCTCTCTCACCTATAAGGAAATTAACTATATCACCGTATCAAAGTGTTTCCCACCCTCTGAATAAAAAAGATACGAAAAGGTACTTTTCTGCAGCTGACTGATTTGAATTGAATTATGGCGCCAAAACGAACATCGTTCACGCGGTGCAAAGCGAAAACAGGCGCGCAAAGAAGTGCATGTTTGTGACGAAGATTTTGTCATCATCTCGTTTGGACTGATTGTAATGTATTCTAAAATTAACGTGTTCTGTCGATCCCCGTCATTTCTGGACGGATCGTTTGCCGGTTTATGAGTTTAAAAGAGCGCGAGCGCCGCCGGCGCGTCCAGACTGTTCGACACTTTGAATTTGTGCAAAGATACTGAAATAAAAGCAAAGTTCGGTATTCAAAGTCAAAGAGCTGGAATATTTCAGCACTAGAGTATTGTTTTAATGTTTCAAAAAATTATCTCTGCATCTTTTCAGTTCTGCTGTTTACATTACTGCTCTAACATAATACTTAATTTCAGTTTTCAAAAGATAAATATTGTTATATTTAATGAAAAAATAAGCGTACAATTTTATTAAGTGTTTCTGCTTAGTAGTTTGTCTCTTTCACTTTCACTAGCAGTTGATTTGCTTATACACGCTTAAAAATAAAGGTTCTTTATCAGCATCTGTGGTTACATGAAGAACCTTTAACATCCATGGAACCTTTCTACACAGTAAAAACAGAAGTGTTAATTTAACTCCTAAAGAGTTGAATTTGACTCTGTTTCAGATAATATTTGGTCCCACTCGAAATCAGTGTAAAATTTACTCTTTGGTCAGTGTCAAGTTTTTAGAGTTAATTTTACTCAATATTGTGTAAAAAATAACAATGAAATGTGTAAAAGTATTTAACACTGTAGTTTAATCACACTGTTAAGAGTAATATAATTACACAGTATAGAGTTAATTTATCTACAATTTTACTTTAAAAAAAATTACAGTTTAAGTGTAATATTTACTTTCATTTCACTAGTGTTTTAAAAAATATATAAATCATAAGATGCAGTGTTACTGAATTATAGAACTATCAACTACTATCCAAATAAAAACAAGCACAATAACACTAGATCACAGAACTCACAATTTATTGTAAAAAAATAAAGCATTTCAATGTCATTGAATTTACATTGCAAACCCATTGCCTTGTCTCTGACCGAAACATGTATAACATCATAAAAATGTTTACCAGAGAAAGCAATATGGCACGACAAGGAGAGTTGTGTCATTCCCTCCATATGACATTTGTATGTCAAAAGGCCTATAACAGGTTCTTTACTGCAGGAAAAAAAAAAGTTTCTTTAGATTGTTTTAGAATGTTCTTCACACTAAAATGGGTTCCATTAAGAACTGTTCACTGAAAGGTTCTATGGAGAACCAAAAGTGACATCACTGTAAAAACTCCCTTTTGGAACCTTTATTTTTAAGAGTCTATAGTACAGATTTGAGGTATTTATGCCACGGCAATAAATCAAAAGGAGGGCGAAATCCTGTCTAAAATATGATTAAGGAATGATGTTCATTTACTGAATTTTACTGTAGTCCTGTAGAGTGTGTTAGGCTACTGTAAATAAATTACTGAACATATTACTGCAAAAAAAACCCAAAACAAAAAAAACAAAAAAACACACATGATAGCACCCCCAACATACAAATAAGAGATTACCTTAGTTAATATGGATATTTAAAAAAACAAAATACACAAATTTTAATAACAAATGTTATAAAGGTAAGAAATAATATTTGTTTTCAGTGTTTTATTTGGAGGGGTGTGGTGTGGGGGGCCTCCAACATAAATTGTGCCTAGGGCAAAATTTAAAATACGATAAAAAAAGTGGACTTTTAATTTGAAAAATGTACCGATAATAATAATAAATCGGACTTTTATTCTGAAAGACGTTTAATGGCTGCCTGCCTGCTGTGCTAGTGTGTACACATGGATAACACATCGTTATCACTAGATTTACCTGAAGGATTTCAGAAGTGTTAAAGTGTTTAGCATCCAACTGTGGTTTGAAACACTTTCTAACTACCAACGCGGATTCACTGAAGGTAAAGCCGTTTAAACGACACGCTACTGGATCTAATGTAACAGTGCTCGCGACTGAAGGTCATGATTAGAAGAGATTTATGAACACATTTATGAAATTATCATTGTAACGCTTGATGGCTTGACAGTAAATCTGCGTTGTAAATGGTTTTGCAGTATGTCTGTGTTTGGACTGTTGAGTGGCGCGGTGACCTTCTGCGCGAGACACTTCAGCACAGGTGAGTTGATTCTTGCTTCATTTTTATATTGTTCTCTTGCTTTAATGTGTTTAAAATGAGCAGCATGTTGTATGTCCTGTGTCACACAGACAGGGCTGGGTAAGTTACTTTTAAAATGTATTTCACTACAGATTACAAAATACATGCTTTAAAAAGTCACTTGTAACGTATTTCATTACATTACTCAAGTTTAGTAACTTAATCTAAATACTTTAGAATACTTTGGAATACTAATAAGTGTGGAACAAACACAAAAAAGGCAATTGCAAGTTTTTATCTCACAATTCTGACTTTTTCCCTCAGAATTACGTGGTATAAAGTTGCAATTCCGAGTTTTAAAGTCAGAATTATGAGATATAAACTGACAATATTGAGAAAAGTCAAAATTATGAGATATAAACTCACACACTAAATTCACAATTGCAAGAAAAAAAAAGTCAGTATTGCAAGTTTAAATTTCGCAATTCTGAGAAAAAGAAGTCAGAATTGTGAGGGGAAAAACAAACTGTGAGAAAAAGTTGCAGTGACGAGTGAATTATAAAATGACTCACAAAACATGAAAACAGTCGTGGATCATCAGGTCATGACAGGACAGTTCAGTTGACAGTTGGGCAATTTTTACATAAATTCAGTCATTTTGTCTTGTTCAGGACAGAACTAAATAAAAATAACATTTTTATGATCCTCTTAAAAGTATTAAAATGTTGATGAAACTTAACTCCGCTTTTTCAGTCTGTCAGAGTCAGAGAATCACCAATCGCTGTTTAAATGACATTAAAATTCAAAGTAATCACTTTGGTAATCTAAAACACTTTTCAGATGTAACTGTAATCTGATTACCACCCATTTAAAATGTAACTGTAATGAAATACTGTTACTCTAATTTTGTATTTTAAATGCGTAACTAAGTTACTTGTATTTCGTTACTCCCCGACCCTGTTAACAGGCACTTGTGCTAGAATACGAATGCATACCATTCCCAAACTGAAAGAGGTGGATCGATGGACGGAGAAGAGAAGCATGTTTGGAGTCTATGACAACATCGGGATTTTGGGTGAGTGACTTACTTTAACCCAGTCCTGTATTTAACCCTTAACGGGATAGTTGCCTCAAAAATGAAAATTCGGTCACCATCTCACCTTCAAGTTGTTCCAAACCTGTATGAATTTCTTTCTTCTGCTGAAAACAAAATATATTTTAAATAATATCGGTAACCAAACAGTTGATGGACCCCATTGACTTCCATAGTTTGGAAACAAACAAACAAAAATACTGTGGAAGTCAATGGGGTCTGTTTAGAAAATATATTATTATATATTATAATATATTATCCATATATTAGTGTGCTGTAATGTAATTTATTTATTTTAATCAGTGTTTTATTTTATTCAACATATTTGTTTATTAAATTATTTTAAAGGTGTCATGGCATGAGAAATCAAATTTGCCTTGATCTTTTGACATGTAAAAGGTCTTTGTACCATTAAAACATCCTGCAAGTTTCATGCTTTAAAGGGATATTTCACCCCAAAAAATTAAAATTTTCAAAACTTACTCACGGGTCAGAATGAACCTTTTTTCCGCGTTTTTTTTTTTTTGTGGAAAAAACATAATTGAACCTCAAGGAACATATGAAAATAATTAACACTTTTTACAATAAAGTTCATTAGTTAAAGTGAACTAATAATAGACCGCATTTATTAATCTGTTAATGTCAACTTTTATTATTAAAATCAAGAGTTGCATTTAACGTTAGTTAAAGCACTGTGAACTAACATGAGCAAACTGCTGCATTTTCATGGTTAATGTATTAGCTAATGTTAACAAATGAACCTTATTGTAATTTTTAAAAATCCATGTCACGACCCCTTTCCTCGTACCTCCATTTGAAAATCGCTGGAGTTGTTTTCAGTCCTCTAACGCTGTGCTGACTGTGTTTGACTGCAGGTGAATTCAAAGCCCACCCAAAAGACTTGATCAAAGGGCCCGTGTGGGTCAGAGGCTTCAGCGGAAACGAGCTTCAGCGTCTCATCAGAAAGAAGCGGATGGTAGGAGACCGGATGATGACCGAGGACAAGCACATCCTGGACAAGAGGATCAGCTTCCTGTACCGTCGTTTCAACAGATACGGCAAACACAGATAGACTGAATGACAACGTCTCTTTCATTTGTATCGATGTGAAGTTCATTTTGTGTCAAAAGCTGCAGCTGTTTATTAAACTGTAAAAAAAACCATCATTGTGTTTGTAATCAAAAGATCTCTGTGAAGGATTGAGCTCGTGTGTGGAAGCTTGTTTCTGCCATGGAATAAAAAAAGGGTAATCTAAGATCTAAGCTTCTAATTCAGACTGTTTTTTCTCTCAGGACTGAGTTAGAAACTCGAAACTACGAGGGGAAAAAAAGTCACGATTAGCTTTTTTTTTTTTTATAAAGTACAAAATGTATACACACATATTCTGTGACAGAAACAAGCTTTTAAAAAAATGCTCAATTAAATGAGCTAATTTACATTTCAAAACCATTCACCCCTCACAGAAAAACAGTTCATTGATTCATGTGGAGTTTGAGAAGACGAATCGGGATCGTGTCTCGGCTTCAGCTCTGGTCTGGACTGGGGAATCCCGTGAACGGACCCTCTGTCATGACCGGCTGCTCCGACTCCATCTGTGGGGGAGAAACAAAAACACGTATCTTAATGTTGTTTGCTAAGGCAAGCTGGTGAGCGTTCAGGCGCAATATGGCTGCCGTCACATCGATTCGCCCCTCCATATGTAAAACGCTTTGTGTACACAGAAAAAAGCTAAATAAATGTAACAAATTATAAGTGTCACTATCACTAATAATAATAATAATTGTGCTCAAGTGATTCCTCAAATCAAGTGTTCATGAGAGGTGTGAAGTTATTGATGTAAGTAGTGCTGTAGTAATTAGCTCTCAAAATTCATCTGAAAGATCCACATTTACTGCCTTATTTTTAATCATTAAACAGCCTACAGTAAGAATAATAAGACCCGTACATAGAGCTGTTACAAATCAAATGAAAACAATAACAAAGTATATCTTTGCACTGCAGAGGTGGCACAGAAGTTGCATCTGAATTGGTAAAATTATAAATGCCTAAATTTTTTTGTTTACAATCGACCCTTCGCAAAGACCCGCCCCCTTTAGTTACTGTTGCTATGTCCGCTCTCACGCCACACATCATGTTCTCACGCAGTGAAAAATACATCGCGGCACAAAGAGACAGGTTACTTTTGATATGAAACCGTTGCATATTTAAAATATTGTAATTTTTTAAAGAAGTTTAAACAATAAATAGTGTACAATGTGTCTTTAATGTGTGGTGACAGATCGCTGTAGCTCCTCGTGAACCGATCATCTCTTCATACTAGTTCATTTATAGCATCAAATAAACATGAATGAACATCAGAAGGAATGTTGTTTCGGGATCTGCTAACTCCTCTGACTGCTTTGTTGGACAAAATGGCAGATTCGGGGTTATGATTGGTCAGATCGCCTGTCAATCAAACTCCCGGCGAAGGGTCAACGGTGCTCAAAATTGAGAAACGGCTCTCTTGCTTTATTTTAATTTTATATTGCTTTTTTTTTAATAATCATATGTTGTAATATAAAAATCCAGATCTTATACAAGTACGTTTTTGCAACAATATCTTGAATTTTGTGGGCATTTGTATTAATCCCTAATTAATATCTGACCCGGCACAACAGTATAATTAAGTCAAATACGAGAAATAAGTTATTAACTGCACCTCCATACAATACCATTAGAATGTTTGTGGTCAGTATGATGATTTCTAAATAAAATAATACATAATATTCAGCAAGAATGGATTAAATTGATCAAAAGTGACAGAAATTGTTTGTAACATTATAAATGTTTTTACCATTTCAAATACATGCTGTTCTTTTGAACTTCATAATCACCAAAGAATCGTGAAAAATGAAATAAATCACGGTTTCCTGAAAAAAATGCAAGTTTTCAACATTGATAATGATGTTTGTAGAGCAGCAAATCAGCATATTAGAATGATTTCTGACGGATCATGTGACACTGAAGACTGGAGCAATGATGCTGAACATTCAGCTTTGCAAATTAAATTTTAAAATATATTCACTTTAAAAACAGCCATTTTAAACTGAAATATTATTACACAATCGTTGGCCAGCGAAGGGTCAACGGTGCTCAAAATTGAGAAAACAGCTCTCTTGCTTTATTTTATATTGCTTTTTTTAAAAATAATTATATGTTTTTACTGTATTTTTGATCAAATAAATGCAGCCTTGGTGAGCAGAAGAGACTTCTCAAAGCTGTGAGCTGTACTGTGGGAGCAGTAACAGCTGCCCGTCCCAGGTTTATATTCTTTGGTCCTTCATACCTGTGCGTCTCTCTCTCTGTCTTTTGGAACCCGGTGCCTCTTTTTCTTGGCTCCTCCTGCTGACTGATGAGGGAACGCTGGAGAAGAGCCGTCTTCATCCCCGGCGAGAGCAGGATCTAAAGCCTTTCCTTCATCCTGTTTGAACACATGAAGCGTGTTCAGTGTGTCACTGATACCAACTACAGTGTTGGATCAAATAGTTGAATTTCTATCAAATAAATCAGATTTAAAAGGCGAATCAGAATTGGGTGTGAACACAGACGACTGTGGATCACCGGCGTGCTCCTCACCTCTAGTGGGATAGTGAGCTGAGCCGTCCTGTAATCATCTCCATACGAGTCCAGGGTCTTCATGAGAAACCTGACCACACATGAGCAGAATGTTATTACATTGTGTCAAATGACACGGTTCTTATACGTCACAGCATTAGTTGGGAGAGATTTTCTTCCTTAAAGCTGCAATATGTAAATTTTTTGCAGTAAAATAACCAACAACCACTAGGCCAGTGTTACGTATTTTGTTCAGTTGAGTACTTATAATATCACAAATGTTTCCAACTACTTATAAATCGTGAGAAAATGTACTTGGCTTTTTTAACTAAGGATCCGGGACGTGTGTGGGAGTCGCCTGTCATATCCGCGTTATCCTCGGTTTCGGGTTTTATTTTGCAGAAACCATGAAAACACCAAAGATGCTTTAATAAATTGTTTAAATTGTATTAACAGACAAGGGAACGTGTTTTGATACATTTATAGACACAAAGCGAATTATTGTAATATAGCTCAACACGTTTAGTCTTATTGTTTAAATCTAATTCTCTTGATTTTTTGCGAGTAGCATAATCAGCTTTATTTTTAGTTACAGTAATACAGAATTTTCTCCATCATACAGTACGTTTTGAAATGAATTGCATGTCATTTATCAACACAAGCCATCCAGCATTTAATATGATATTGTAATATGGATCGAACACGATTTCTGCCCGAGTCTCATCCTGATTCTTTTCCACCGGCTGTGAGGTGAAGACCACATGTCCCAAGATTCCACGCTCAAACTTGACGTCATCAAGCTACGCATTTGTTTTGAATAGGCGACCTCTAGTGGACGGACAACTACATAGTGCAGCTTTAAGAAAAAACATGAAGTATCAAATAAATAATAGAAATTTCCGGATATAATCAGCACTATTTGAGTTGAATTTATACTGGACTCATAGACATTTGTATTACTCATAAATGCCTTTTGATTCCTGCCATTTTATTTTAATGAATAAAATGTTTAAAAATCATGGCAGAAATGACAGAATAGTCGTTGGATTAATCTTCAGAGAGAAGAAAAAAAAATATTATTCTGTTCATGCTCTTAGTAATATGCACTGGTGTTTCTTATTTACAGTCACAAATGAAGTGGGCAAAACTGATGTCCAGTCTTGGAAAACTGACATCTTCACTTCACTATTCAAATAATTTGTTCAAGATTTTATGAGCAAATTGAGTAGCTTGGAGTCGATTATTTTATTAGTGATAATAATTGTGTGACATATGTTTTGGTCAGGCTGTCATACAAAGAAATTATGAACATGAGAGAACCAACCAAATATTCATAACTTGATATTTTGCAGTCAATGTATGCTTTTTTGTTTTTTCATTTTTATGCATAGTAAAATAGCTTTTTTGCCAAATAATTTTGTCAGATAAACACCTCAAACAAGTTTAGTATTTTGTTCTTGCCTCATATTTAAACTCCTCACACTTTGATGGTTTAATTGAACTTTTAGGGTCTTTAAAAACAAATATCGTCTCCGGACATCACTTTTGGCCACATTTATCAATCATTTAATGGCATATTCATGGACAACTCAAGTGTAATAACATTTAAATGATCCATCTTTCTTTGTAAAATAAAAAATGTACCTTCTTTCTTTCCTCAGTCGGCGTGTCAGTCTTTGGACCTGGTGAAGGCGTCCCAAAATCTTCTCATTTACCTGAGAATGGGTTTGTATGACTTTTGGTTAAGAAGCCTTTCACTTAAAGGGACAGATAATGGATGAGATCATCATCACTCACTTACCTTTACCTTGTTCCAAATCTGTGACACATTTTTTTTTTTTTTTGGAACACAAAAGGTGAAATTCTGAAGAATATCATGAATATCATATCGTGTGTTTTACTCAAAAACTGACCCTTTGTGTTCCCCCAAAAAAAGACAGTTTTGAACAACATTTTTTGGGCAAACTGTCCCATAACACCCGGGGCTTTTCAATCTTTGCCACGGACCCCTACATATGATCATCCTCGTGTGAGGGACCCCCATCCTAAAATTTAAAAGCCATTTATCTATCATAAACACCCAATTTTTATGTTATACATGTAAAAATTTGTTTCTAAAATTAGTTACATTATACATTTTTTTTCTATTCACTATAGGCCATGAATAAATACATTTGCATTATTTATTCCATTTTAATCTAATATTGTTTATTTATATTAAAATACATTTTTTAGATTAATTTTATCTATTTAATAGATTAATAACTAACCACTATTTTTATCTGAATCACATTTTTAAAATATAATTTATTTCTTTACTTACTTTAAACTTATTATTTAGTAATAATTTTAATAATTTATTATTATTTTTGGAGAGATTTATTTCCTTAAGCTTTTGCTAAGCCTAATAACCCCTGTGATATTAAATAAATAATACAAACAAAAATTAACATATATATATATATATATATATACACACATACACACACACATATATATATATATATATACATATATATATATATATATATATATATATATATATTTTTTTTTTTTTTTTTTTTTTTTAAATCATACAATGATTTTCTGGATTTTTGTTTTAGATTCCGTCACTCACAGTTGAAGAGTACTTATGATAAAAATGACAGACTTCTACATGCTTTGTAAGTGGGCAAACCTGCAAAAATCGGCAGTGTATCAAATACTTGTTTTCCCCACTGTATGTGTATATATATATATATATATATATATTTATTGTACTCACCATAGTAATGTACTGTTAAATTATTTGATTTTAATCTAATTTGCATTTATTTATATTAATTATTAATTTTATTTATCGTAATCTAATTTAATCTAACAGATAAATATCTACATTTTTATTTATTTCCCGTTTTATTTCATTAGTTTATTTATTTTTACAGCTTTCCTCTAGACTTTCCCACTGACTCCCCGGGTGCCCGCAGAGTTTGAAAACCCCTGTTCTACACCACAGTTCAGGGCACATGCAAAACCAGTTCACCTGTTCAATCTCTTTGCACCTCTTGTTGAGAGCTTGATACTTCCTTTTATCCAGCTCTCTCCTCTCATCTTCCCCATCCTGTCCGGGGCCGGAAGGGGGCCCATCATTATCCAGGAGCTCACTGCCGCTGGGGCCCAGCTCCACTCCGCCCGTCTCCAGCTCCGCTTCCAGAATGTGACCCCCAAACAGTGGCGGTAAAGCGAGACCTGAGAAATCCTCCATCATCTGAAGCACATGAACAAACACAATGATGCTTTGTCTTCCATAAACAAGAAGTGTTGTTCAACAGATGCAAAGTGCATTCCTCATGAGCGAACCTTTTCACCCAATATTTCATTTGTACACTTACATTACAGATAATGATGGAAATTATCTCACTGCTCAAGCACAAACATATTATTTCATATTATTTACATATTATTTCTATGACGTCACATGAGTCGTTTCTGTTACGCTTGTGAATAAACGAATATAATTTCCATGAAAACGGTTTGTTTTAGTGTTAATGACTGGATTAGATTCAGCTCACCTTTAGTTAGAGATGTTGTAAAGAGCCACACATGATGTGAGTTTATTGTAAATAGTGTCTTTTGCGCTCCTTACCAGCTCCGTCTATGTATAATTTAATCGACGCATCCAACCAAAGCATGTATTAACCAACTTAATACATTAAAATAAAAGTAAAAAAAACATCTTCATTGTAGCTCTCAAACCAACGCGATCTAACGTAAGACGCGTTTTAAATACGTCATTGACCGTTGAGCCAATCCAGAGCGATAACGTCATCAACATGTGTTCATGAACTACAATTCCCATGCTGCGTGAAGCAAAGAACTACAGAAGCAAACATGGCGGGTAGTAAGTATATTTTGCGTGTTAGCTGCTTGAAACATGACATGTTTTATTGTAGTTCAGGTTCGACCGTGTTGTACAGTAACAGAATCAATAGGGAGTTGATGTAGAAGTATTATAAAATATTCCTATAGTAAAAAACAATGAGTGTTAAATGTGCGAATACTACAATGACCTTGATCTCATACTAGCTGAGGTTTTCTTTGCTAAACGTGAATACAATTATTTCTATCGACATGAGACGTTATATCTGTTGTGCACTTCTGACGAATTTAGAAACCTAACAAAATGGTACTACCATGTTTTTTTGTTTTGTTTTCGACGTATACCACGGTATATATATATATATTTAAATAGGTCTCTTGTCCTCACCAAGGCTGCATTATTTGATCAAAAATACAGTAAAACAATAATACTGTGAAATATTATTACAGTTTAAAACAGATGTGCTGCTTCATATTTTCATGGAAACCTCGATACATTTTAACTTTCAGGATTCTTTGAGGAATATAAAGTTCAAAAGAACAGCAATATTTGAAACAAAACTTTTGTAACATTATACGTATTTATACGGTCACTTTTGATCACTTAATTTCCTTGATAAAACAAATCTTTCTGACCCCCAATTTTTGAATGGTGGTGTTTCACAGTTTCCAACAGTTCTTATACATTGTAATGCTATTTCACATAATGCAGTCTTGGTGAGCAGAAGAGACTTCTTTCAAAAAAACAAATGTTTATCAAGTGCCACAGTATTGTCATTGCTGTGCCATCGAAGTCAAGTCATGCACTGCAAATCAAATGACATTAAACAACACACAACCAAATACTCTGTTCATTGACAGTACTCTGTTTTCTGTAGTTGGCAGGTTTTTGAAGAATGCTTGGAATAAAGAGCCTGTGATCACAGTTTCCTGTGCACTGGGACTGATGGGTGAGTGTGAGATGAATGTACATGATCGTGTCACGAGTGTTCATCTTCCTGCTTTATGAATCTAATTCATAATATTTTGTGTTTCGCTCAGCTTGCATTCTTCCGGCCGTGAGCCCTTTCACAAAGTACACCGGAATGATGAACAAAGCTGTTCCATTTAATTATCCAGGTATATTATTCCTACACAATGTGTAAATAGTTCAGGTCAGGGTTTTTCTTCAATTAGGGGAACTTTTTAATATAGTTTAGATATTTTAAACATTTGTTATTATAAAAGAAATGAGAAGAAAAGGACATCTCATACAGTTCTTCAGGAATCCCCATTTTTTTTAGCAATAACATTGTGGTATTTATATATATATATATATATATATATATATATATATATATATATATATAGTAAGTAATTCTCAGTCATTTGTGTTGAAAAACTTAAGGTTTTGGTTTGACTCTCTTCAGTTCCGGTTCGAGATGATGGAAATATGCCAGACGTTCCAGCGCACCCGTGTGACCCGCAGGGGAGAAGCCTGGATTGGCTGAAAAACCTGTGAAAAGTCCTTCAGAATCCTGTACAGTCCAAACCCTCCTTTACTTCTGTCTCTCTAGATGGATTTCTCTCAATAAAAGCTCTTTATTTAATTATCTTAGTATTATTTTATTGATATTTCAGTTTTAACAAAATATACTTGCCATATCTGGTGTACGGCTAACGTTTTGAAATGCTTATTTGGCTTTTTAGTTTGTATATAGAGATGACACACCTAAAACCACAGAGATTAACTTTGTTTATTGAAGAACATTTAAAAAAAAAAAAAAGAAGAAGAAAAAAGGGTGAATTAACTATAGAGTTATCATGATGTTAAAACATCCGAAATATATGACTGAATCCTGAGGCAAAAACATTAGGTTTTTATTCTGTCTGATTTATATCTATTCTGTCTGTCAGGTGGCTTCATACCACATAAGCATGAAATAATAATCAAAATAGTACAGCAAAGCAGCCAGACTGACTTGTACGGTAAAGTCCTGCTTTAAACGCCAGTGTTCAGCAGCAGGGGTCTCTGGGATATTTAATAAAAGTACAATGTCAGCAGGGATCAAATCTGCTCAACCGCGATTACATCGGTTCGGAAATTAAAATTAAAAACTAATACAGACTAATATGCAGTGGAGTCCAAAAGTCTGAGCAGTGTTGGGGGTAATGCAAGTCACGTAATCAGATTACTAGTACAGGTAACTAGTAAAGTAACGGATTACTTTTCAATTTACAATAAATTGAGTTACTTTTTCTAATAAGTCACGCAAATTACTTTGTTTTCCAATTTATTGACTGGCATTTCCTTCAGAATGAGGCTCATTCATTTTACTTTTGATGTGACAGGACCTTCGCATTTGCCAAAAAAAAATTGTTATTTAAAAAACAAACAAGCCCAGATGAGAAAATCAACGCAAAAGGATTACATTCTATAAAAAGTAAAGCATTACTATTAAAAGTAACTTTCCCCAAAACTGAGACCATATAAATCTGAGATGCTTTTCATTTCAACTCAGAAATACATTCTGGTGTGCATTATTTCTAGATCACTGATCAAGCGTAAACTGATCATGTGACGAGCATCATATTTTTTGCATCATCTCAAATCATGCTGGAGAACGTGATCATCAGGTTTTAGTGCAGATATTGAATCTGTGATCATTTTTCAATCCGTCGAACTGTATCTGCATAACAATTAAGAAAACGTTTGTTTTAAATATTTCAATATTCTCAGACTTTTGGACCTCAAGTATTACAGCAGACAGTTATATTTACATATATATAAGGTTGGGGATTGCATTATTTAATTTAAGATATCCTTATAATAGAAAAAGTTAATAAAAGGTATCAGAACAAACTGACCCTGGAGTGGAGAAAAAAAATCTAATGTATATGAACAAACTTACCATCAGTAATAATTAGTTATACTGGTTTCACTGTAACATCTTTTAAGACAACAGACCTCAGTCAGGTTAGACGCCATACTGAATTTAACGCGGTTGCGAGGGATAGACGTACAGTCTACACAATGGCGTAGATCACGTCATTTTCACAACTCTCATTTAAAGTTGTGTTTTTTACTCTCAGTAAGACGTTTCATCAGCTGAACAATATCCCCTGGTTTCACAGACGAGGCTTAAGCTAGTCCTAGACTAAAGTGCATGTTTGAGCTGTTTTAACTGAAAGAAACTTGTACTAACATATCTTAAAATATGTCAGTGTTATTGTTTTGTCTCAAGATGCACACCAGTAATGATTTTTCTAGTGTACATTTAAAAAAGCTCCTTAAATATCCTAATTGAACTAAGACCTAATCCTGGCTTAGGCTAAACCCTGTCTGTGAAACCGGGCCTATATGTTGTATAATCCATTAAACACAGCAATTTTGCAGTCTTGTTTTCATTCCTACCAATATGGCGCTTCCCTGACCAAGATCTGTTCAGAAACAATTTACTCAAAACACAAACTCAAAAGTAACTGAATCATACTTTTTTCAATCCACTGGACAGAGACCTTTCCTCTGTCCCAAAATGATGGCAAAAACATGGGGAAGGAAGACTGTTTTTCTTTTTTTTCTTTTTTTCTACAGCTACAGCACTTCACCACAGTCACATCCCCCAGCACGTCTACACTTTCAAGACCTTCCTTTCACATCATCTTCTCTCTGCACACAGCAGTCTCACTCTTGAAATCCCTCACCTACAATCTGCTGCAACTCATGACTACAAGCTTTAGTTTGGGAGACTTGGGCTTTAACAAAATACACAGACGGAAGGAGGGACGAGAGACAAGAGCTGAGAGACTTTCACAGACAAAACGCTCTTCCCAAATCCTTTCTAACTCTTCCAAAGCCCTTCTGTAATTACACTCAACTTTCCATTCTATCATTCCTATCTTTGACTCCAACAGCCTGCACTCCTACTTCTCCTAGAAAGTTCCAGGATGCCTTGTCTGTATTTACTAAAAACTTTAAATCTTATGAGAGACTATCTTATAAGCACACTCAAGTTAAAGAAATAATTCACCCAAAAATAATGTTGCTATTGTACAGAAAAAAAATACAGCATGTGTGGAATTACACGACAGCGAGTGACTAATGACAGAATTTACAATCGGATGAACTACTCCTTTAAAAATTTCGATAATGGGATGTACATTTGAATGCTTCAGTCTTCAGGTAAATCTAAAATATTTCATGTGACCAAACTGGGCATCTAATTTTCATTTTGTAATTTACTACATAAAGTAATTTATCACATCATGCATCACAGTAATATGTCCATAACATGAAATCAAATGTTATAGGTCAGATTTTCCCCACTCTATTCCAAGTCCACTCATCTGAATTTGAAATACATAAAAACCCCTTGAAATATTTCACTTTCTGATAATGTAATACTATACATTTGATGAAGTGAATGCTAATTTATCTTAATACATTTATCTGTGCTTTCACTCTATTGGTTAATGTGTTTCTGTTGGCAAAAGTGTTAAATTTGCCTCTAAAAGTTTCAAAACATTATGCAATATAATAGAGGCACTGCTTAAAGCCAGCATTAGTGGCCTTATTACAGTCAGCATCTCTGGTTGTCAATCAAGGGCTCTACTGTATTAGTGGGGCGGAGCGATCATTGGTCACCGTCTTCCTGAGTCGAATGTGGGCGAACGGATTGATCCTGTGAAAAAATAGAGTTTAAATCAGCTAAGCCATCAGATATGGAGCATCTCTTAACATGCTAATCCAAACAGAGGTGATTAGCTGTACCTGGTGGGTGATGGAGGTGGAGAGGTGAAGTCACTGGACATCTGAGGAACATGAAAACAGGGTCAGTGTCAGAATAATATATGCCAATATAGTCGAAATTTTAGCATGATTTAGAGAGACAGAGAAAAGCGTAAACATCTACAATGAGAAAATTGATAGTATTAAATAGGAGTAATCTTAAAGGGGACCCTTTTGCAATATGTAATTTAAGTCTCATGAGTCCCCAGAATGTGTCTGTGAAGTTCAAAGCTCCCACAGATCACAACAGAAAAAACTTGCTGTTTTTCGTGCATGTGTCTTTAAACGGAAATGAGCTGCTGCTCCCCACCCCCTTTCCAGGAAAGCACTTCCTTCATTCACAGCTCCTGCATGCATCAGATACTCGGCCAAATACTAACAAATAGGGGTAACAGGAAACGGTACGCGTCTTTCGTTTCGGTACACATATACAGAGCTGTAGCCCATTGACCACTTTTCACCACCAATAATTTCAATAGCGCTGTTTTGTTACTTTCGATAAGAAACAAAGTCTCATTCCTGAAATTATGTCCATTTTTATCATGAAATTCAAATAATAAATGTCGTTTGTCGTTTATTGTGGTGTGATAGATCATTGTCACTTCCTCTTTAATAATATTTACAGAATAAACTTAAATGAACATCTGAAGGTATGTTGAAAGATACAGCACAACTTACTGAAATAAAAATACAATTTAGTGAAATATATCATGTGTAATCACTCAATCAGTGTTTCAACCGTGGAAAGACGTCAATCAAACAGCTTGTAAACATCATGTCACGCAGCATTTACCTCAGAAATGCCATTCAGTGTCCACAGCTTGTTAGTTCACTAGCGAAATGAACTCTTTCGCCACATATATGCACTATATTAGGCAATATATTCATTATATTTTACTTAACCTGTCTTGATTATTTGTTTAATGTATGTTTAAATAAATCTGTCATGAAAATAAGTTATGACAGTCACTGTGTAAATGAATTTATTTTAACACCGAATTGGAGTAGAAACAGATTTAGAGGTTAATGAAAGGGGAGTTTCCTTATATGCAATGTACATGTTTGCATACAATTTTCATGAGTGTTGATTATTATATTTAAAAATAAATATTGCAGCCTAGCATGGATAAGAGCAGAGAGAGTAGCAATCCCTTTGGGAAAACAACATATGTGAACAGGTATAATTAATGTCAATAATTTAACATGTGCACATATTTCAAGAATTAGTCTGATTCAAGGGGAATCAGAAGGCCAATCCTGACTGACGAGAGGAGGAGCTGGGGATGGAGGAGGGTAATTCTCTCCTGAGAAATGCGATAGCTGCTGTTAATAATGAAGAGCTTATATATTGATGCTGTGATAGACTTCATATTCCTATAGGTAGATGTGAGTCACCTGGAAGTCAGCTGATGTGAGCTTGACCTGCCAGAACTGCCGCTATGCTTTATTTTCATGTTTTATTGTGTTTAAACTGTCAAAAACACACAAAGTTCACAAACACACTCAGTTAAGTCTGTGAACGTAAACAGCAGGGATAGAAATCGCATGTGTATATTAGATCTGTTGCGCATTCCCTTCAAAAATAAAATGAATTCACTGTGTCTTCAGCACCTCAGATATTGGGAATAAATAAAGACTGTTCACTCTTACATCCAAATGCTTATGCGATATTAATGTCACTACAGCTGCTGTCGCATCGAGACAATGGCGGATAGTGTACAACTCGCTCAGGGCGGAGTCTGTCAACAGTAGGGTGCGGGGCCTGTGCAAAGTGACGTCATTACAGTGTAGATCAGTTACTACTGATCGCTCTACTGGGTGGTTGCCCTGCTCACTTGATAAACAAACCACAGCTGGTCCAAAATGCAGCTGCTAGAGTCCTTACTAGAACCAGGAAGTATGACCGGGAGCGGGCGGTCCTGGTCGTGCATTCAGCGGGAGCGGGCGGGTGTGGGTTTAAGAAAACAGTCCCGTGCAGGGCTCTACTTGCCGCTGTTGGCTTTAGCTTGCTTAAGTTGGGGACACTTGCTTGATATTCAGCAGTGTTTTTGGTATGCCTGCATTGGCGCCGTTGTATGTGAACTGAGCTGAGTACTGATATACATAAATTAACTAGACTAATAACTATTGATCTTTGCAACGGAATGAATCAATAATAAATAGAATAAGCTGGACAATGACACCATTTTCTTTGGGAGCTGCTGTGCAGCCAAAAATTATTTGCCAATTATTACTGTAAAGCTGCTTTGACACAATTTGCATTGTAAAAAGCGCTACATAAGTAAAGGTGACTTGACTTGAAACTCTTGAACCGTTTGCATTATTGTAATAATTCAAATTGCTACAGACAGTAGACAACATGGGCTATGGGATATCTTCCATCAGTAAATGGCAGCCACCTTTGCGGAAAGTGTGTGGAAGGAAGATAAGTCATATCCACCTAGGATTCGAGGGGGAGTAAATCATGGGATCATTTTCATTTTTGGGATTAAAGTATGGTGATAACTATTAGTTATAATTTTTTTACCCTATTCACATGCAGTGTCTTGCCTTATGTAGCAATACAGTCAGAAGAGACAGTCATGATGATGGTGTGTTTTCTGACCCTGTCCTTCAGGCGCAGTCGTGGGCTCATTCTGCTGGTGTCGGGGTTCATCATGCTGTAGGGTCGTGGTCTGAAGGTGCTGACACGCTGAGATATGATGCTCCTCTCGTCCTCTGAGTCAGGAGTGACCTGCTGCGGCTGACCAGCGGGAGGAAGCCTGTCCAACTGCCCCATGCTTGTGCTGTTCACCTTAGACAGGGGAGGAGGACTGCATGATGAGAGACAAAGAGAAAAAGAGGGGAATTATGGGAATGCATAAACAAAATTTGGCTGATTATTTGAACATGTATGGGATTTTGTTTTCCCTACAGACCTCACATCTTGTCCGGGTGTGTTTGGATAAGGCTGTGTGTAGGAGAAAGGAAACCAGCCTTTTCTATGAAGGAGAGTTTAGATCATCAGCATACATAACATGAGCATCTGAAGACTATCTTGAAACATGTACAGTTGTTCTCCTAAGCTTGTTTTGTTCGTACTAAATCAAATGGAAAGACTGAACATTATTGCTGATTATGGAAAAATATGTTCACAACACCAACTGCAATGAAATCCTCTGAAGTTATTCTTGGTTTATGCAAAGTCATTATATTGCTGATAGAATGACAAACATAAATAATGATTTAGTCCTGCACCATAAATAAGCACACATAACCAATGTTTTATTGCCCTTGTTTTATTAACTGATGATTGATGATCAGATACCGTCCAGTTCTCTCGTTCTGGCCGTAGTGCCAGCCGTCTCTGGGTTCGCTGATCAGCAGGGAAAGAGTGTCTCCGGGCAGGAAGGACAGCAGACATGAAGCTCCTCCTCTGTCGCCTCCCTTCTCTCCCTCTAAGGAGTCTGTGGAGTGAGGGAACAGAGCCTCCACACGGGACGGGGCACAGAGAGGCAGCACACGGGGAAGAGTGGAGCCTGAAGAATCACAACCATAGGAAGAGTCAAGACATTTAATGCAATTAATGGATAGAAAGAAAGAAAAGCGAGACAAACCTCCAAACAGGACTGAAAGGGGTTTGTGAGATTGTGAAAATAGAAATTATTGTTCTAAATTAAACTAGATTAAAAGATTCGTCAAGACAAACTATATTGGCTTGAGAAAGTTTTTGAAATAGTTTTAAAAGCTCACAGTTTGAAGTCTCTCAGAAATATAGATTGCTATGTGGATGTTAGGGTTTGGCTATGCAGTTGCTAGGGAATTCTGGGTGGTAGCCAAGGTGTTGCTATGCAGTTATGAGGGTGTTCTGGCTGGTTGCTAGGGTGTTGCTGGGCAGTTGTTACTACATTGCTATGCACATGCTAGGGTGTCCTGTGTGGTTACTAGGTGGTTGCTAAGTGGTTGCTAGGTGGTTGTTATGGTATTCTGAATGGTTTCTAGTGGGTGCTGAGCAGTTTCTATGGTGTTCTGGATGGTTGCTAGGGTGCTTTTTAAAAATAAACTGCTTAAATGAAACAAATCAAAATTAGGAACAGTAAGAACAAAAGTGTAGACATTTTAAACATTTATTTCTGACTAAAATAATACAAAGAAAACGGTCTAAAAATGTCCATATATTGTTTTTTTTAAAATTATTTAATATATATATATATATAAATGTATGTATATACCATTATGTGTTCTTTTTGTAAACGGAATCATCTGTAAATATGTATTATGGCATTTTTTGCAGTAATTATTTATCATATTTAAATAATAAAAAAAATCTTGATTTATTTATATTACATTTATATTATTATTTGTATTACAGTACAGAGAATTACATTTTCATGTTAATTGGGAGGGTTAGGTGTCAAGAAAATAAGTTAATGCTCCTCAAACAGATTTCATTTCCTAAAGTAAAATATAATTTCTTATTTTTATCTTTTGATTTTGGGCTGGAATATGACCCAGACATTAATGACTCAAAAATGGCAAAAACAAAATCAAACCCACCCAAGAATCCCATCCGAGCGTCGCTGGACTGTCTCCTTGGCAGTGGCAGGGTGGATGTGGAGTAGAGCTCTGGACCCTTCAGCACATTGAGAGCAGTGGGAGAGCTGGACACTGCGTGATGTGCTGCGGATAGGACAGGTGTGAGTGCGCGGGAAAGAGGGGCGCTGTGGGGGAGCGGAGGGCTGTGGGGGGCCGTTAGGGGTGGAGTCAGGCCCTGCAGGGAACCATGGGAGGATGTAGAGAGAGAAGACTGTAACCCGGCTATGCTCACTGCTGGCTGGGACTGGGCGGGGCTAGCTGAAGAACTGGAGTGGGCGTTTCCATTCTGCTGAGACGTGTTGCTGGAAGAAAGGCCAATGAGAGACTGGGAGAGATTGTCAGACTGGGACGACCGCTGCTGCTGCTGCTGCTGAGAACGGCTGCTGCTGTCACCGTTCAACAGAGGTGGGACTTCCTGTACAGACAGCCTCTGAGAGAGGAGAGGGACATGAAGCATCATTAGTAGGGGTGTGACGAGACTAAAACGTGACGAGATTTCTCGTCGAGGTGAAAAGTTGTCTCGTCGTGCTATCAGTGTGAGGGTGAAATTATTATTGAAGATGCCCCCGCCACTTTCAAATCGTTTGTGTGGAAACATTTTGGTTTTCCAGTAGAAATAATAAACGGCGAAAGAATAACACACAAGACACAAACAATATGTAAACATTGTAAGAAAACTATGCCGTACACCTCGGCAAAGGTTTTACAGACTCTTAGGGGCCGTTCATATATCGCGCGCATTTTCATTCGCGCAAAATGGAAGCGACGCGCATACGGTGCGGCGCGCTCGTTTTTTCCTGGCGCGCCTTCCTCATGGTCGTGGAGAGCACAGTTCATGGTTGCATAGCAACGACAGACGCTACAGAAGCGCGAGCTCCCGAACGCTTGCAGAAGGAGGAAGCGACGCGGCCGCGCTTTACACGCTTTTTAGGCGCGATATGTGAACGGCCCCTAAAGAGGCAGAAAGCATCACTATCACTGCTGACGGTTGGACTTCTCGGTGTACGCAGAGCTATATCACAGTTACAGCCACACAATCAATAGTGACTGGAAAATGGTCAACTTTGTACTGCAGTTAAAGTGACACTTAAAGTGTTATTTGAATTTTTTATTTATATGTTTATTTTATTTAAACTGTTTAATTTATGTTCAATCTGTAGAAAGAAGTTCAGTGAGATTTCTCATGTGAAATTATACAGGGCAGAAAACAATTGGTTGATTTTGTGGCAAAACATTTATCAGTGTTTGCATGTTGTTTTACTGCAAATAATTCATTAAAATAGAAGTAAAATGACATGCATTACAAGTTGATTTCAAAATGCACCAACATTTTTGCATTTTATGATTTTCAGTTGAATAAAAGACTATTTTCCCTTCATACGTTTCATTATTGAGGATTTCTTAAAAATACTATAAAAATCTCGTCTCGTGAACCCAATCTCGTGTCTCGTCTCGTGGGATAGGGGTCTCGTCACACCCCTAATCATTAGTACTTGATTAATTACAGGGGAATTCAGGGGATTGGTGATTTTTTGGGGAATAATTATAGATAATGTTGATGTTTAAAATCATCAATGTAGCATTAAGAGAAAAAAATTAGAGAAAAAATTAAGGTGGTATGTCATCTTGCCCTATGATTTTATGCCTAATCTCAGCCTGAAAACTAGCTTTTAAAATAAATGATCAATATGACATTGATAGTAAATACAAAAATTTAGATATTTTAGATTTAGTTTGTGTATATAATAATAATAATAGGAAGAATATCAGGAAAATTCTCATCTAAAAATCAAAAAGTAGGAAATTAAATTTTTTTTAAATCCTGTTTTTAAGACATTTCACAACAATTAAGCCCCAGTAATGTGAAAATGTGTGTATTTGTCCCTCACTTGTTCTCCAGGTTGAGAGATTCCCAATTTGGCATTCCGCAGGACCTCCGCTAGTCCGGCTCCTCCAGAGCTCTGGGGGGCAGTGTGACGCAACAGGTTCAGGGCTCGCTCTGGGAGTTTGGTTGGCTGGGCACACGACTGTTGCCATGATGACTGCTTCTGCGACAACAGCTCTCTCACCTACCGAACAAAATCATTTTTTTAATACTGTCAAAATATACACCGTTACTTTTCATAACTCTTGTTCTAAAGTTAAGGTAAAAGTGAGATAAAAACACATTTGCTGAAGAAATTATGAGGTTTTAGTTTGCTAAAAGCAGCTCTTTTATCACGACTTGTGTTTCATGGGACCCTGCATCACAAGTGGAGTGATGTACCAGGTGAGCTACCAAGCAAGTTTACTATGACCAAACATATGCAGCTGGTTATGTGATACAAATATCAAAATGCATTAGTAAAATGCACTATAGTGAAAGTGTTTTGAGGTCATAACATGGCGTTGAGCAAGGAACCACACGAAAACAAGATCATCTGCCTCATAATGATCGTTTGAGTGAAAAGACTTGTTGGTGTTTTACAGACTCTCATTTTAGCAGGAAACTGCAGGTAACTTTATGTGTAGATCTTTGGATTATGTTTATTTTTATTATGTTTTTGCAAAAATGTAGGCATGTTTTTTCAGTGAGCCTGTTATGTTTGCAAGCATGAGTTAGCGGGTTAAAGCTCACATCTGTAGTGTTACCTTGCAGTGGTAGTTGATGAGGATCTTGGTGACTGAACATTGACGGTCCACCAGAAAACAATAGCGTCGCCTTTCTTCTGTCAGCGCAGAGCGGTAACCAACGGCAACTAAAGAGTCCAACTCTCCCTGCCGGCGACTCATCAGCTCCACATACTGTTACAGATACAGACTTTACATTAATTCACCTTTAAATGTACACCAAGATGAACTAAAGTTCAGAGTCCTTAAAGCAGGGGTTTCACAAAGTTTTTTGTCAGCTGAACGACATAAAAAATATATTTGAAGTCTTCCTGAGATTTTAAGTTAATATTTCAATCATTTGCATATTCATGGTTCTCAAATGTCAGTTAACGGTCACATGCAAGTAAATAGAAAAAAATATTTATCTTCTTAGTTAGTGTTTTATTTTGATTTTGTAACTGGACAATTTCAGAGTGTTCCATGTATGTGTTTCACTGGATTTTGATAGATAGATCTAACCGTTGGGCTTTTCCATATTTGACCCAAACATGGGTTGAAACAACCTAGTATTTCATTCAATTCATTCATTCAAGCTTTTATGTTTTATTGGAATACAGCTGAAATGCAATGAACTATCCACAAAAACATTGGAAATTAGGGATGCACCGAATGTTCGGCAACCGAAATTATTCGGCCGAAAATAGCCAAAAAAGCACTTTCGGTATTCGAATAAGTAAAAAGGCAGAATAAATTTTGCCGAACAATGACGTTTTTAATGACGCGATCAAATAGTAACGCGTGTAGAGTGAGAGGCGCGCGCTTTACGCAGCAAACATGTCAGCAGTGTGGAAGCACTTTAAAGTGTCAGAGAAAGAGGCAAAAACGGCCGTTTGCAGACACTGTTCTGCTGAATTGTCCAGAGGGGGTGCATCTGCAAAAACGTACAGCACTTCAAGTTTAATTTATCACTTAAAATCAAGACACCCCGAACATCATGCAGAGAACGAGAAAGACACGGCGGCGGCTACGGCAACAGCGAAAAGGAAAGTAGGAAAGTTTTGTTGTGGGTTCATCCACATTTTTTGCACTATTTAATGCACATTTGTTGTTGTAGACATACAGAGTTACATTCTTTCAGCAGTCAGTTATAGGCCTAACATAGGCTATTCAAGAAGGGGGCCTTCAAAGATGGCCAAATAAAAATATATTTTTCATTTTACTAATTTATTTATTTTAAGTTATATTGTGCTTTGTTTGTATAATATCTGCTAGAATGTTAAAAAAATGTTCAGTGTTAAATAAATATTTTGAAATTATATTTTTGTTATTTGATTTATTTCTCTGAAAAGCAACACAAAATAGTAAAAAGCAAATTTTTACTATTTAATTATTATAATGGTGAAAAAATTGGCAAAATAAATGGAAAAAATGCGAAACACCGCGTTCGGTCTTCGGCCTTCGGCCAAGAATTTCATTTCGGTGTATCCCTATTGGAAATGATGTCAAATTGTGTTCCCAAATGCACGTTAACCTCGCAGCGCATGCAGAGAGTGAGTTTGCTGCATTTACTGTCAACTGAGACGCTTTTAGACACCGAAAACACTAGATCACGAGCTGCTACGCTTATAAACATGCAGTGCAGATCAGGCGGTACGGTTATTAATTAAACCACAGCCTTTGATTTGATAATCGCACAGCATCATTTATTTATTTTAATGTTAAATTCAACAGAATTAATCATTAGCTTTACATGAACTCACCACACCCTTACTGGGAAACCCTGTCTTAAAGGACCAGTTCACTAAAAAAATAAAAATCATGTTATTCCAAATGTGATATTTTCATCTTCATAACATCTCTGTTATTCTCCCCTGCATTTCTTTCCTTGTCTTTCAAACTGCGGCCCTGTTTTACTTCATCATTTCCCCTCTCTCGTTCCCTTGTTTTTTCTCCGTCCCAGTGTTCCTTCTGTCTGGCCCATTCCGGATATCTGCTTAATCTTAAACTAAATGTTCTTCTTTCTGACCCAAAAACATTAGAGTAATGCTCGTGATAGCATAGCTTAGCCCTACACAAACAAAGATAGACTTACTGCTGAAAAAACACGTGCTAGAGGATACACATGCTCAAATAAACAAACACTTGTTCACACACAGATAAAGTCTTCCACTCACAAATCAGCTTTAATATGTAGGACACTGGCTTTCACAAACGACCCTCACTGAGTTCAATTGGTCATTATGACTCATACAAACTACAAATGACTGGCAGTACATGACATTCTACACTAAGCCTTCAGTAATGAACACAGCAAGTCAAAGAACTGGCAAGCAACACAATTACTCAGTTCTTTAGCAGGCGCTTTAATCCAAAGTGACTTACTGTTCATTTATTGCAGTGCCAATCCCTGTGAATGTGACTTCTAGCTTCGCTTGAAGGTGATTGTGAGCAAGTGGGATCAAATTAACTGCTTTAAAGTTGAGTCGCATTTCTATTAAAAATTTTGCATGCCAAATCACATGTCAGGGGAGTACAAACCAACATGCAGGAAACCATTTTGTTGTCATGTAACAAGAAAACAGGAACTTGCTTATACTAAACCGAAAAAGTATGTACTCTTTTTATGAAGAAAACGCTCTATTGCATACTTATGTCCATAAAAATGGCCTGTCAATCATCTTGTCACAGTTAGCATCCTCACATACTTTATCATTGGTCACATCCACCATGTTTGTAGTTCTTTTTATTTGTGTTTGTAGTTCTTATCCTTCTCCAAAGTGCAATGGGCTGTGGACAATATCAGCCATTGTACAGATACACACTTCTACCAGACTTGAACCGATAGTAGACCATCTAGGGACTTTTGGCATATCCAACATACTGATTTCATATCATATTTAATACATCAGGCTTTTAGGGCTCATTTATTATGATATAATGAGAATACTGAGCTCATACTTGAAGAAAAAAATGGCTACATTTTTTTTTCAGGTCCAAAAATATTGATATGGCCAAAAGTAAGATGCAATTCTGATAGCTTGTAACGTAAATAATGAGATCTTTATAGCAGATGCTAACATAAAATGCAGTATCTCCCAGTAATATGTCATGGTATGATATTTTAATGCTTAGTTTTATGATCAAAGCTCGGTAGTTTACAGTGCATATAATGCAGTCCAATGATGACTGAGAGATGAACGAACTCCCCTCAACAGCCTGATGGATCATATTTGATACTCACAATTTAAAACGATTTTTCTAAAAAAGACGTATGATGTATGGATAATCAAGTAAACCTAAGTTGCTTCAGTCCAGTAAGTGTTTATCATGAAAAATGAAGTTATATAAATATAAAAGCTATTCTTACATTTACTTTATAAAAATCAGTAAAGATTTCACAGCAAAAAAGACACTTGAACCACGAGCTGAAGGTGGACATTTTTTACATTTACTTTTAACTTGCTAAAAAAAGTACAAACTCAATCACACGACAGAAGGCATAGATTGTGTGCAACAGGTTTTTCAGCTAAGTTTTGATACTGTTGATCATTTAAAGACCTTATGAATTGGCATTTGATATTTCATTGTCACTTCCTCATTAACACGCCCTTGCTATAAACATTACTCCAACAAACACAGTCCAGCTAATAAACATACAATGAGTTAGTTTCCGGTAAAAATTTTTTTTAGCTTGCATACTGATCAAAGTCTCAAGACTTTTGTGTCAAAATCAATGAATTATAAGCAATATACCTGCATCTCTCTGTCTCCATACTTGTTGGGATGGCGACTAGCTTGACTCTTCCTCCGCAGCTTCTTGAGCTGTGATTGGCATCGCTCAATAGACTCCACCTTTGACTTCCTCTCACTCTGGTACTTCTTCAGCGTGGCCTGGGAAAAGTTTTCGTACAGTAAATCATGTTTCTGGTTTCAGAGAGGGCACAATAGAGACAGGAGGAGTACATTTCCATATAAATCTTTTACTGAATCTAGTCAAAGGGTTGGTCCCACTTAACTACTAACATTTAAATGAATAATTTGATACAATGCACTCATTGTGTACAGATATATTTTTGCATTGTACTTATATTTAAAAAAAAAAAAAAAACCCTGCATTACAGCTGTAGTTAATTTCTGTAATTACATCTGATTACACTGTTGATCCTTCTCTTACACCTTAACTCAAACAACCTACCCATAACACCAAACCTGTCCCTCACCTTACCTGTATCCACCTCAATCGCAGCAAAAGTGTATTGTACCTAACATTGTTTTATTTTTGATGTAATTACATACGGTACAATATAAACTGTGACTGACAAACTCTGTGTTGATTTGTTTGAGCTCCCCAATTTAGTAATTTTACAGTAATAATACAGTAATTCAGACTCACAGTAAGATATTTGATGTCTAACTCCAGTTTCTGCTCCAGTTGAGACAGCAGCTCTGAATGAAACAGCTTCAGCTGCAGACAGACAGAAAATGCAGCATTCAATCGAATACAGTGATTATGGTCTGGATAATCTGAACATTGCACTAAACTAAAACGGAGACATCTACAGCAGGTTTTTGTGTTCGTATTGGCACTCGAAAATTTCCTCTTATTTCACATATTTGTTTTGTATGACTCGCATTATGATGTTTTGTCTCACGCTCTTAAAACGAAAGGTTCTTTATTGGCACAATGTAATCTTTCCATTGCACAAAAGGTTCTTTAACTCTTGTGTTATGTTCCGGGTCAATTTGACCCGTTTAGATTTTCTAGTTGTTGGAAATACTGTTTTTTTTCTTGATATTTTGTGACTTTTTCTCATTTATCATCATGAACATGCATGCAAAGTTTCAACATGCTGGTGTTTTTTGACATATACAAACAAAATTACTGTTACGTTTGTGATGTTCAATCTGTCAATTTGACCCGCATATTTTAACGCTCTGAGGCAACTGTACTGACCCAAAATAATAACATTTCTTGGTTATATTTTGTTATTTTATTTTTTTACTACCTTATGAAGCTAAAAAATGAGGTTTTCCACATTTATTTCAATACAGAAAAATGTTTTAACCAGCACCATGTGTGTGAAGTTCATATCCAGAAAACACACACTTGCTCATCATGTCAGAAGAAACTTGACTTTATGAAATGAGATTACAAAACAACTTATGAAAAGTACATATTTTCATTATACAGCTACATTTAATTGTTCAGTAATGATGTTCTACAAAAAAAAAAGTAAAAAAAAATGTATTTATTGTATTTAAAAATGTACTCTTTATTTTCAAATTTTGTCAAAACAAATCAGTTTTAAACATTTTCATTAAATCATATCTTCAGATATATATTTTTTGGAATATTTGACAAATGTTGATATTAAAAGTTTACAGTTTGTACCTGAATCTTTGTTGTTTTTCATAGTGTGATTTTTGAGGAATTGTACTGAATCCAATTAGGGTCAATTTGACCCGCTCCATAACGAGTGGACACAGAAATCCAACATCGCATAAGGGTTAAAGTGGAAAAAGGTGCTTCCGATTATTAAAATGTCCTTCACACAAACAGAAAAATATGGTTATTTTAATAACTTTTCTTTAGGGCAGTGTTTCTCAACTGCTGGGTCGCAGTTTTAAGTGGGTTGTGGAGTAAGTAGGGCAGCAACAACTAATCGATAATAACAATAATCGTCAATGATTGTCATTATCGATTAGTCGGGTCTGCCTACTGTGCACAGAAAACTTCCGCCAGTCGCGTCAAATTACAGCACTGAAAAACGCATTTCTGTGGACAAAATGCATTTAAAAATAGAGGAGGAAAGAGAGTGAGCTGCTGCGGGAAAGGTACGTGATCCAAACTGCCCCAAAAAAGAGAACTCTTTATTTTAAGCTTCAAGCTAATTCATTAATGTAATGGCTTGCCCTGACAGATGCGTGCGCGCCCTCAGCGCAAAACATTCATTCTACGGCCATATCCTTCTGTAAATGTTACAGATTCACACAAGCATTTCCATTTTGCATAAAGGTTTGTCCTGACAGTCTGTCAAACTTTGTTACTGAATGAGCGCCAGCGCGGCGCGCACCCGGTAGAGAGGGAGACGATTAATATTCAGCGCAAAATTATTCATTTTGCTGTTGTATCTGTATCGAAATTATCTTTAGTTGCAGCCCTGGTAGTCAGAGAAACAACACAACAAAAAAAGTCTGATGACTTTTATTTTGAAAGACGTATGTGAAAACTGTTGACACTTCTGTGAAGACATTTTTCCCTTCAGAGAGAACGCGCCCTTTTCCATTCCACTAATTAAACCGCTTGATCCTTGTGCTCTCGTCTCTTGTCCGTCTTGCGCATGACTCGCATTGTTCTAAAACCCGGCGCTCAGTTTAAAACGAGACCTTGTACCAAAAGTATCAATATATTATGTAACTAGTATGTTGTGTGTGATTTGCAAGCAGATGGTCATTCTATCCATCAGGATCAGTGTCCATATTGACAATTCATGTTGGTATTGTGTGTTTATCATGGTAAGAGTAGTTTCCGTAATCTTACCTCCTAAAGGACTTCCTGCTTGTCAATGTCATACTGCACATTAAATTAAAAACTTTGGTAAGAAAGAAGGTCAAAACTGAAGGTTTTTGCAGTTTTCTTCTACTTACCACATCCTCTAGTTGGACCTGGATCTGCCGATGAACCTCGGCCATCTGGAATAATGTGTCACCTGAATTAATAAGAATTATGAGAAGACGTGTCAGAGAGTTTGCACACAATCAGAAAAACGTAAAGCACGAGATCTGTATCATATTAAGAAATGTATTATCAAACATGATATCATACACAACCTGATAATGACATCTAAAATTCATCTCACTCACATCAACCTGATTACATTAAGGTCAAATTAGTGTCATTTTAAGGCTAGATCCTTCATATAACAGCTTCATGCTATTGAATGAGGACAAGCTAAATTGCACTGATATTGCTTCCTGTAGAGATGCGTTCAGGTGAATTAAGCTTGCTTCATAATTTGCTCTATTACCGAACAAAACTGAATGAACACTGAACTGACTTGAGCTGAATAATGACACTATTCATTCTTTAGAGCTGTTTTATAGTTTTTTAGTTGTTTTTATAGTTGAATTGAGTTCACTTCATAACTTTGCAACTTTGAATCAACATTGAACAAAACTTTCTTTTTTTTTTTCAGAACTGAGTGTCTGAGTAAAGATGGCAAGGGCCGGTCGTGTATCTCTGGGAAAACTAACGGACAGCTTTCTCCAGGTATACTGGACCAGCGTGGACTTGACCAGTAAAAACATCTTCATATGTTGAAATAGTCTTGAAATTGCATAAACTGTACATTCATAAAAAATAAAGATTCTTTATACAGTCCAACAGTTCCAGAAGTGAAAACTCCATTCATTTTCTCCATACGGAAATTGATTTTTAATGATAATGTATAAACCTTTAAAGAACTTGTTACTGTGACCTAGATTGTTCTGTTTAAGCCATCAACCTACATTATTATTTTTTTAAATAATCATGCTTAACGGCGGAATTCGTGGTGAACAACTACATAATGCTGTACAGAAAATTGCACCAGAGAGTCGAAACGAGCAAAACGCAACAAGATCTCTTTAGCTCCACCAACTCCTATGAAGCACGAATGATGTAATTGAATCAGTCACCCTGCACTCTCAAATATTTAAGTATTTCAATACATAACCCTATTCTGCAATAATCTTAAAATATATTGTTTATATGTATATAATCAACATATTTAAATGCGTAGTTTTATATTTCTCCATCGTTTTTAATTTGATTATGTGGTTTGCAATGCTTCATGGGATTGTCGTCGTTTCCCTCACTAAAGCAGTTAAGTACACAGTCTTGTACCTTTTGTAATTTTGTTTGATTTGCTGTTTACAACAAATACTATTTTGCTTTAAATTAAAGTTCATATTGTTATAATTCGCCTCAAAGCTGGTTGGCTTGGTTCATGGCTTAAAAAACGTTAACGAAAATGTTTTTGAAATCTTTATGGGAGAAATGAATGGAAAAAATACTTCCGGAATCTGATAAAGTGGACGGGCGCTCTTGCACTCTATTGGCATCAATGGTGAAGAACCTTTAACATCCTTTCCATTCTACAAAAGGTTCTTTATTTTGGGAAAATAAAGGTTCCCAAAGTAGGTTTCACAATGATGCCTTAGAAGAACCATTTTGGTTCCTCAAAGAACATTTTGTTCAACAGTTCTCAAAACAACCATGCTTTTCTTTTTGTGAAGGACATTTTAATAGTCTAAAGTTTTCCACTATAAAGAAACTTTTGTGCAAATGAATGGTTCTGTGGTATTTCATGGAAACCTCAATAAGATTATTAAAATGTTCTTTACACTAAAAAATGGTTCTTTTAAGAACTTTTCACTGAAAGGTTCTTTGGGGAACCAAAGATGGTTCTTCTATGGCATCCCTGCAAATGAACCCTTTTGAAACCTTTATTTTTAAGAGAATATTTGTCAGAACAGAGAATAATTTCTTCCTTTAGAGGATGTGATACTCGTGACACTGTCTGTCCATTCTTGAGTTTCATTGAAGGTGAAAATTTGTGGCATGTTTTGTTGTTGGTCCCAGTGGGCCGAGCTGTGGATGTTGGCCTTCTTTATCCCCTACTGAGCAACTGTGTGTGTGAGGCTTGGCATCTCTCCTTCGCTGCCTTTCTCCCTCCCTCTCATACACCCCCGCTGTTTTCAGCAGTACAATGAGATCATGTGGTGTTGTTAATCTTTCAACAAAGGCCTCTCTCTCTTGCCCCTCTCTCGCTTTCTCTTAGTTTCTTCATCTACATTTTATTGTACAGGCTTGCCTCTTCATTTTCTTCTGCTGCAGTCATTTGTTTTAACGCTTTCATTTCCTTTAAACACTGATGTACCATGAACTCAAAACAACGTAGTTATATTTACTTACATATTCACAATCAGTTCTCACCACTGACTTTACTCTGCCTGATGTGTCCCTCCAGAGACAGATCTGAATAGCCCTGATCTAAAAAGGGTTACTAAAGTTAACTAAAACTAAAAAAAAAAACATTTTGTTACTCGAAATAAAATAATTGTTAATTGAAAGAAAATAAAATATAAAAATCAGTTTTATTTATATCTATATATATACACACACAAACAAAGTTCTGTCATGAAACCCTAAATGCGCAATTAACTCATCCTGCTTGCATTCACATCATTATCTATAGGACACAGATGATTGGTTCCTGCTGTATTAGTAGCCAATGAGCTTGCGTGCTCAATCTTCAAATACATGAGTAGTAATTGCCTTAGCAGTGCAGCATATTTTCAGAAGCCCTCCACCTTCCCCAGCTCCACCTGTATAGATCTGCTACGGGTAATTCATGCACGTTATATTGTATAGCAGAAGCATTTCTTACTTGCTCACAGCAGTAACTTTAATTCACTTTAATTTAGTTTCATTTGGTGTACTAAAACAACTAAAACTGAATAAAAACTATAGACATATTTAGAGAAAAACAAAAACTACTAGAAGTTGAAATGAGAACAGAAAATATTCAAATAAAAACTAATTCAAATTACAAATAAAAAATATACATGTATCTCAATGATACTAAAATAACTCTGGATCTAGATCATGGGGACTGATTTCATTTAGAATCAATTGCTTTATATATATATTTTTCGGCAATTATTGATGATGTAGTAATGCAAATAGTTCAGAGAAGAACAGACTTTGTTATTATAAAAGTATATTTAGGTCATATAACAAAACAATCCTGTCACATAATTGATATATCGCAACACGATTTGCTCTTTTAATGAAACAACAGCCTTGTCTAATGGCAGTTTGTTTCTGTCTACAAACTCCACTCCTGGAAGACCACAGTTTTGCAAAGTTTAGCTCAAACCAGCTCCAACACACCTGCCTGGAAGTTTCTGGTGATCCTGAAGACTAGGGCTGTATCCGAAATCGCCCCATATTCCCTTAAATAGTTATTTGAGGGAGCAGCTATTTGTAGTGGACATTATTATTAAACTCTGCAGGACAGTGACCCTCCAGGAACTGAGTTTGACACCCTTGGACTGCAGACTCCAATCATCACTACCTCAAAAAATCCCTCATAACAGTCACTAAAATCTCTCTCTCTCTCTTTCTCTTTCTGTCTCTCTCTGTTACTTATCTTCCTCAAAAACCCATAAAATAACAGTTTAAATTCTAACATAAGCTCTTCCAGTCACACTCAAAACATGCTGTGAGCTGAAAATCACCCACCCAATCTCTTGAAATTATTAAGTGGAAATACTTTAACTCTTTTCCCGCCATTAACGAAAATTTCCATAATTTGCTTGTTTTCTCATAAATGACGGAAAATTCCGTCAATGACGGGGAATTTCTGTCATTGATGTAATTTTCCGGCGTTTAGTGTTTTCATTGTTTTCTGGTAGGAAATTTTATCTTCTGAAAGAGTACAGAATATCTGGATCAAAAACACAGGTGAAGAAGAAGCAGAAACAAGCCTATGTACACAGATACATATCATCAACATTAAACAGCGTATAAATCAAAACTGCCTGTATACTGAATGAAATATCGACCCAGGAAGGGTTAATGACTGTGAAGCTTTGGGGTGTTGATTGACTCGATCTACTCCAATACGGATGTAGTCTTTGACAAAAAGTCTTTGTTTCTTTCTTTTTTTATTAAACTTACCCATATTATTTATTTATTTTTTTAAGCAAAGGGTTTGTTCTTTCTTTTGATATATGCATGTGCAGATATTCCTAAAAGAAAATATTCTAGGAGCCATGAAACTTTTGTGAAAATTATGAAAAATGTTGGTGCTGGCTGGCAACTTTTTTTCAAAAACACAGGCAGGAAAAGAGTTAATTGCAAATATACTGTAAATATACTGTATTTGCAATTACTTACCCAGTTCTTTTGAGCCCTGGCTGTCACTGGCCAGCTCTCCTAGTTTGACCAGAGCATCAAAGTATCCTTTAGCTGCTACTGTGACGCCTGTGGAGACAGAGACCGAGTCAGTGATGTTACAGCTGACTGTACTACAATTGTTGTTTAGCAGGCAAAGTGCTGATGGATATACAACACTGATTTCCAGAGGATTTTAGCCCATTACAGAAAAAAAAAACTATTTAAGTAATGAGGTCTGACCCGTCAGAGCCTTTTCATAGTGTTTCCCCATGGTGACAAAATTCTTCAGACTGGGGTTAAACTGGTCCAGAATGCCCTGCGCATAGAATCAGCAATAAATCAAATTAGGACACAACTGTAAACATTTTAATCTGTAATTACATCACTGAAACAGAGGGATGGAAAAACGGACAAATACTTTTTGGGGCTCCACTGAAAAAAAAGAAATGTGCTTCATGTGTTAACATCTAAATTAATTGATTTTATTCAAATTAAAAATGTACTGAATCAACCTAAATATTTTAGCTTACACCAACAAAACTTTAAGGGTAAGATCAAGTAGAAATATCTCTTTACCGTAACAAGCTTGCCACTTTTTAAGTGTGTCACAACAGAATAAAGCAATACATGAGGAGGGATACTGGAAAACCGTCTGTGTCAAAGTGTGACAATAGCATGAGGCTATTTTATTGTTTTAAAGCTAGTTTAAAATTATCTGATAAAAATACAATTCATACAGACAATGACTGGAATATGCATGTGCAAATTAATTTAGATGTTTTGTGGCATTTAAAGATAAAAATGTCTACCTGTTCTAAGAACATTTTACTAAAGTTCCTGTTAAGTTATGAAAACATTATTACAGAATGTTCTCAGAATGTGCCAAACAAAAAATAGTAACGTTTAAAAAACATTAGACTAACATCCAAATAAACGTTCCATGAATGATGTACAAAATAACAATGATGTGCTAATGTTTTGATGCCGACCGGATAACTGAATGAAAGTTCTATTAATGTTACTGGAAGAATGTTTGTTCAATTTTTGAGAGAACCTTGTGTTAACGCTAGTCAAAGTGGTGGTGTTTAAACAAAAGAATTAAAGGGTTAGTTCACTCAAAAATACAATTTCTTTCATTAAGTACCCTCATGTCGTTCCAGACCTTTGTTCATCTTTGGAACACAAATTAAGATATTTATGATGAAATCTGAGGATTTCCGACCAACACATTTGCACCTTTTGAGGTCCAGAAAGGCAGTAAAGACATCGTTAAAATAGTCCATGTGACTACAGTGATTCAATCTTATGTAGAACCCTTTAACCGGAAGCGCTGCACTGTGTTCACTATGAGAAGGAGAATGACAGGGAAGAGAAGAAATTGTTGAACAAAGTCGTTTTTTTGCACAGAAAAAGTCCTGACAAAACATTTAAGGCTGAACCACTGCAGTCACGTTGACTATGTCTTCACTACCTTTCTGGACCGCAAATGGTGCAATATGTATGTTTCAGAAACACTCAGATTTCATCAAATCTTAATTCGTGTTCTGAAGATGAATGAAGGTCTTACGGGTGTGGAACGACATGATTAATGACAGAATTTTTCATTTTTGGGTGAACTAACCCATTAAGTGCTATGGCGTGTGTGTGTGTATGTGATATAACCAAAATGCAGGAAAAACATTTTGATGTCATGTGACAAGAAAATCATAAAACAGGAAATGAGATCATAAAGAGGAGCATGACTAAATCTCTTTTCTTTTATTCCACTTTTTTTATATAAACAGCTCTGGAACAAATTAAGAGACCACTGCAAAATTATCAGTTTCTCTGGGTTTACTATTTTTAGGTATGTGTTTGGGTAAAATTAACATTTTTGTTTTATTCTATAAACTACTGACATTTTTCCCAAATTCCAAATAAAAATATTGTAATTTAGAGCATTTATTTGCCAAAAGCAACAACTGGTCAAAATAACAAAAAATATGCAGTGGTCTCTTAATTTTTTCCAGAGCTGTATATAATTTTTTTTGTCGATATACACGTTTTATTTAACATAAAACATACAACAAATAAAAGATTACATTTCTGTGAACTTCGCACGTTTGAAACTGCATTTTTAAAAGATATCTCCTTTTATCGTCTTCAATTGTCTTTTCATTGTCTCCTTGAGACATACCTTATAGACATTTTCTGTCATCTTGTTGACCTCATCTGAGCGTGACATTGTGCTTCTCTCTCCAGCTTCAGTTCACCTTGCTTTTAGACGCAAATCACAGCACAGTCGGCTACATGGAGAGAAGGAGAGATGAGAAAGTGAGATGAATCGGGGGTCATCCAATGACCTTACTTAACTCTTGTGTTATGTTCCGGGTCAAATTGACCCGTTTAGATTTTCAAGTTGTTGGAAATACTGGTTAACCTATGTTTTTTTTCTTGATATTTTGTGACTTTTTCTCATTTATCATCATGAACATGCATGCAAAGTTTCAACATGCTGGTGTTTTTGGTTTTCCACACTTATTTCAATACAGAAAAATGTTTTAACCAGCACCATGTATGTGAAGTTCATATCCAGAAAACACACACTTGCTCATCATGTCAGAAGAAACTTGACTTTATGAAATGAGTTTACAAAACATAAACTTAGGAAAAGTACATATTTTCATTATACAGCTACATTTAATTGTTCAGTAATGATGTTCTAAGAAAAAAAAAGTTAAAAAAAATTATTTATTGTATTTAAAAATGTACTGTTTATTTTCAAATGTTGTCAAAACAAATCAGTTTTAAACATTTTCATTAAATCATATCTTCAGATATATATTTTTTGGAATATTTGACAAATGTTGATATTAAAAGTTTACAGTTTGTACCTGAATCTTTGTTGTTTTTCATAGTGTGATTTTTGAGGAATTGTATTGAATCCAATTAGGGTCAATTTGACCCGCTCCATAACGAGTGGACACAGAAATCCAACATCGCATAAGGGTTAATGTCTGCCTTGATTTCAAGATGAGCTCATCAAAAAGGAACATCAAAATGATTTCAACACATAGTATACACTATTCATCAATAACAACTGCAAGCAAATATTAATGGAAAATTAAGCAATTGGAACTAGAATGCTTGGATGTTGTAAAGCACTGTAATATGAAGTTGTGATAACAGCCCCAGTGGTCTGAGGAATGCTTTCCTCTAAATGTTGGAACATTGCTGAAGGGATTTGCTTCTATTCAACCACAAGAGCATTAGAGAGGTCAGGCATTGTGTGATTGTATGTTTAGTCAGGGCTCGCAGCCCAGTTTATCTCAAAGTTCTGGACTCGGTCAAGATCCTCCACACCTGCCTTGACAAACCGTTTTTGCATGGATGTGCATGGAGATATTGTCTTTCAAAAACAGGAAACCAGTGTCACAATCTTGGGAGAAAAGGATTGTTTAAAATATCACTCCATGCTATAGTGTTAATATTTACCTTCCGTGTCACCAAATGACCCAACCCATAAAATCCCCAGATATTTAAACCAAACCATCAACAGAAAGTGATTTCTCCAGAAGGAGAAACATCCTATGTCATGTCTATTGCCATATTGCTTTTATTAAGTCAAATCAAATTGAATTTACATGCACTTTTCACAGCATTTCAAAAAATAAGTTATTGTTTATATCTTAATGTCTACATGCCTTATTTAACAGATTAGAGCAATATTTACATTTTGAGACAATACAAGCAATCAAGCCGTTGAGATTTGATATATATATTATGTATTGCTCTACGCAAGTATACTGTTAAAATTGCACTACTTATATATTCCACTCAATTATAACTATCTTAAAATTCAAATTGTTTCTAATCTTGATAAAACCTCGCCGGAAATGTCTGAAACTCAAGGTTCAATGACTGTTTTGTGATAGAAGTGTTACCGTGAAAGTAATTTATTAATTTGTTACAGGAGAACGCGTAAAAAAACTCAGGCGATTTAGCCTAAACAAACTTCAATTTTTGTGATAAAAACTTAATACAGCTTATGGAAGCTTGTTTCTGCCAAGGAATAAAACAATTTAAAAGATAATTGTGACTTTTTATCTTTTTATCTGACTTTATATCTAACAATTCTAACGTTATAATTCACTATTGTGACTATCTCACAGAAGCCATTCTGACTTTTTTTGTTTATATCACGCAATTCTGGGAAAAAAAGTAAGCATTGCAAGATTCACGCAATTGCGAGAAAAAAGTCAGAATTGTGAGGTAAAAAGTTGCAATTACCTCTTTTATTTCATTCAGTTGCAGAAATAAGGTTCCATAACAACTTGATTAGTCTTTGATTTTATAGCAATTTTATAGAAAATGATTTTGTAAGTTATTTTCTATAATTTCTTTACAATTTTTTTGAAGTGCTTCCGCAGTAATCTGCTAAGTGTCTACTTTAAAAGGAAGACCATCCTGAGATCTGTATTCAAAACATTCATGAATTACAACCATTTAGGTTTGACAGTTAAGGGGTTAAAGCATAATTGCACATATTTTCATTAAAATATTATTTTATTAATCAAATTTATTCAATTGCAGAAGATCTAATCTCTGATAAACAGAACAAGCCCCAAAAAATGATTTGCAGTCAGGCTGATTCAGTATTTCTGCTTGAATACAACCAGTTATGTTAGATGGCACCACATGACGCATGTATGTTTTAGGTTATTTGACAAAACATTTGATGGGACATTTACCTTGTAAGCATTTTTTTTTTGTGAATTTTAAAAGAGGACCACCCCTGTTAGTAAACCTCAAGAGATTTCATAGTCTGAGTCCAGCCGAAGCCACCCTAATACACTGTTATTGCATGTCTTAAGTTCATGAAATTGAGTCTGACATGCCATAGTGCCCTGGAGGAGAGCAATTCTTCCCAAGTCTAAGTGCAAGAGTCACGCTGCTGAACAAACACTGCGCTTACACGGTTTCCCTTCTGGAAAGATCCCGAATAAAAGATTCCAGTCAGGATTACCCATCGCATAAAGCCTCAGCTCTGAAGGCCAGTGTTTACACCAGGTCAGCGCTCTCATGTGTGTTATTAGAGGAAGATTAGGAGGAAGAATTTGACCTAAATGATTAAGTGAGAACACATTCCCATCATGTGACACGTCCATTTCCCGTCTTTCTGTGATTCACACTAGCTGTGCCACCATCCAAAGTTGCGCATTTAACTTTTGCGCAAAACTGAAGATCACGTAAAACATTTGCGAATAAAAAACGCATCCATCCCATGTGTTCAAGAGAACAAAATTGTCACTTTCTGGGAAATTGGCACAAAATTTCTGTAATAAAAATAAAAGTCGGGGGGAAGCCAATGTGGTTCTTTTTTCGTACATCAAGAATTTGCATGAAAATAGAACATATTGACTAATAGTCCCAGTGATTCACCCACAATTCACAGCATCCATGCTGTACCTTCAGCTTGTCACTGAGGCAGTTCCCTTAAAGGGACATCTTTGTAACTTATTTTTACCCATAAAAATACCTTAGAGTAGTAATATGCACTACTATGAAGCTTTAGGCAGTAGGGGTAAAATCGTTGTGTGGCAGGGGGACCTGCCGCGTGACCTGCCGCGTGACCTGCCGCGTGACCTGCCGCGTGACCTGCCACGTGACCTGCCACCTGACCTGCCACCAACCCGCCACCGCTAGAGGCAGCTACCGCTCGACCCGCCACCGCTAGAAGCAGCTACCGCTCGACCCGCCACTGACCCGCCACTGCTAGAAGCAGCTACCGCTCGACCCGCCACCGCTAGAGGCAGCTACCGCTCGATCCGCCACTGACCCGCCACCGCTAGAAGCAGCTACCGCTCGACCCGCCACCGCTGGAGGCAGCTGCCGCTCGACCAGCCACCGCTAGAGGCAGCTACTGCTCGACCCGCCACTGACCCGCCACTGCTAGAAGCAGCTACCGCTCGACCCGCCACCGCTAGAGGCAGCTACCGCTCGATCCGCCACTGACCCGCCACCGCTAGAAGCAGCTACCGCTCGACCCGCCACCGCTAGAGGCAGCTACCGCTCGATCCGCCACTGACCCGCCACCGCTAGAAGCAGCTACCGCTCGACCCGCCACCGCTGGAGGCAGCTGCCGCTCGACCAGCCACCGCTAGAGGCAGCTACTGCTCGACCCGCCACTGACCCGCCACCGCTAGAAGCAGCTACCGCTCGACCCGCCACCGCTAGAGGCAGCTACCGCTCGATCCGCCACTGACCCGCCACCGCTAGAAGCAGCTACCGCTCGACCCGCCACCGCTGGAGGCAGCTGCCGCTCGACCAGCCACCGCTAGAGGCAGCTACTGCTCGACCCGCCACTGACCCGCCACTGCTAGAAGCAGCTACCGCTCGACCCGCCACCGCTAGAGGCAGCTACCGCTCGATCCGCCACTGACCCGCCACCGCTAGAAGCAGCTACCGCTCGACCCGCCACCGCTGGAGGCAGCTGCCGCTCGACCAGCCACCGCTAGAGGCAGCTACTGCTCGACCCGCCACTGACCCGCCACCGCTAGAGACAGCTGCCACTCGACCAGCCACCGCTAGAAGAAGCTACTGCTCGACCCGCCACTGACCCGCCACCGCTAGAGGCAGCTGCCACTCGACCAGCCACCACTAGAGGCAGCTGCCACTCGACCCGCCTCCGTATTATGCGCCTGCCTCGGGACCCGCCACATTATATGCGCCAGCCTCGGGACCGTCACAGATATATGCGCCTGCTTCGCAACCTTACACAATATGTAAGAGGTTTTTAAACAAAATTCCGCTCCTATCCCCTGTAGCCAGCGGTGGCCGGAACGGTACGCACAATAGGTCAATATTCACCATTAACCAAACGCTTATTGTACTGATTGGTTGTGAGCGAACAAGTAAAGACGACGGGTCTCAAGGCTTATTTTCCACCTATCATTTCTGCATAAGTACACCTATTTTTGATACAGCTAACGTTAGATGTGTTGCATGGAAAGGCGCTATATACAAATTATATAGACGGTATGTGCCTCTGTGCCTCTAGTGGTGGCGGGTCGAGTGGCAGCTCCCCCTGCCACGCAAAGATTTTACTCCCTCTCGCTTTTAGGGTAAATAAGGTACAAATATGTTAGTTTGAGGGTACTGCACAGTTTACATTACAGCCATGAACCATGATTTGCTAATTCAGTTAAAAGCAAGTGGTGTTGTGGGAGAGGCGTTCTTGCAATTGATTGAACAAAAACGTGTTAGCAACCCTGAGTGCAACATGACTCATCTGCATTTATGTCCATTGTACTGGAGGGAAAGACTAAATTTTAAAGGAATTTATTTGCTAAAAGTTACATTTTCTCAGCGTTTAGGAGTACAATAGCGTCAAAACTAACACAAGATAAATCTTTAGGACTGACACAAAAAGGTTTTATGTCTACATAATTGTAAACCCACATATGAATATATAATTGTGTCACTGCATATCTCTGCTCTAGGCTATTGCCACATTTCACAATCTCAAAGTAAATAATAAGTAGCATTCATTTCTAACGTACATTTTGATACATACAAATTGTCTATTGTTTTTCATAATGCTCTCATTGTCCACACCTGTTGCCTGTTAGTGCTGTTGGTTAAAGTGATGTTATATAGAGATGAAATGTAAAAATGACGATTCTGCTAATCTAACACATAAAGACATGAATATGACATTTCAGTAGAGTTTAGCTGCTTCCAATTCATAGCAAAGAAAAAATTATTCAAAGGTAAAAGAGAAAAAAGCAATGCCATTTACAATGCCACTCACGTCCATTAGGCTAGCTGACTAAATATTGGTTTGTTTTAACCTCAGTATATTTCACTTGTTGCACTGAGAGTCATTTAGCAGATTGTTTGTTAGTTTAAAAGAGCTTCAGTGCTAATGGCTGTTCAGATGTTTTGTATTATAGATACACACAGTAATTTTCCTACCTTTTCAGTGTTCATCGTTTCCTCACCGCTTTGTCTGGTGTTTTTTTTCTTCTTGCTCGCTGCACTTTTCCTTCTATGACTTTCCCTTCAGTGGTGGGGGTAGTTTGGTTTGTTTGACCCAGTAAATCCCTCTTCCACCCCTCACCCCGTCTCTCCCAAACTCCTCACTGAATCAGAACACATTCAGTGCTCATTGTTCTTCAGATCACATGCACTCGTTCATGCTCGCATCAAACTTTAACCTTCATTCCGGCTAAAATGTCCATTTACTGTCGGTATGTAGATTTCGAGCGGCTCGGTCGTCCCTGTCTCTGTCCCGGACAATGTCTGTCTTCTTACTCTCTGTCTGTCTCTCTCACTGGGACTGAATGTCAATGAGGTAACGGGACTGCGCCTCTGCTCATTACAGGACCAGCGCGCGCGCGCGCACTCATCCCGCTCTCGTTCACGGAACACTTCTAAATCCATAATATAACATGGCATGTGTAAAAAGTGTGAGAAAGTGAAATAAACTACCGTTTCTCACTTTCCTTTCGGATTGTTATTTATTTTTGTTGGGTTTTTAAAATTGCACGTGACAAAATATATAATTCTCAGCCTAAATGTATTTAGCATAGCCTGTTTTAACTTATAAAATTGGTTTTGCAAAGCGTTGCAATGAAATGGGCTGACATCGCCTATTTTGACTAGTTGGCCTGCTTAGAGCAATATCTTAACTATTCACATTACAACTCTCCGTCAAAAATATGAATTAATATTATAAATCTCACAACTGTAGTTCTTCAGAAGTGCTCTCTGAAGTTGTCTAGAAATATTGGCTCAAACTCAACTTTGTTTAGTTTTAAAAACTTTCCTGTCTGTCAGACAAGAAACTTGCCGTTATGAAAGCGCGCGCAATTTTGGCGCGTAAATTACCTCAAACGATCAGACTCGGTAAACGGTCCGTCGACTACTCTAGACGAGGTCTGGAATGGAATTATGGGTGATTTTATTCGGCAGCTAATAACTGCATTGTGAATGATTATTATGAAATGTAGCATGCATTTAAGTTTATTATTTTTGCTAGTAAATCTGGAATAAAAACGGAATCCTATAGCCTGTGGTTTTTGTGTGGTATGCACCATTTTTGGCTACCAATTGCAAAAATTAATTTCAATCTTTTCTTTCATTTAATCATTTAAAGGGGACCTGTAACGCCCGTTTTACAACATGTAATATAAGTCTCTGGTGTCCCCAGAATGTGTCTGTGAAGTTTAAGCTCAAAATACCCACAGATTATTTATTATAGCTTGTCAAATTTGCATCTATTTGGGTGTGAGCAAACATGCCATTTTTGTGTGTGTCCCTTTAAATGCAAATGAGCTGCTGCTCCAGACTAACTTTGCCACTGTACTGGTGCTACCAACTTTTTTCTCAGTTTGCACCTTTTTTGTTGTTGTTGTTGTTACAACATGGTATTAATCAATGCATGCTTGCTGAATGAATAATCTTAAATATATTAAATCACAGTGGCTTATGGCCGATATAAATGTGATATATATGTATAATTTATATTTATTTTAATTCATATTTACAGTTTACTTTCTTTGTTTGTTGTGGTTGGTCTGACAAAATAAACCCAAAATTTTCAGTCCATTCACATTTGAGTCTATTTTGCTCAGTCAGTTTTTGAGTCGCTGACAGACTAACTGCGCGTGACCACTGGCGCGGAGCGCGAGCATTTTCAACGCGCCAGTGGTTACGCAATGATGCTGCGTTTGAATTTTCGCGACAGAGACGTGCTTATATACATGACCTTGACAACACTATTTGACATTAGCGCGGGGCAAACATTCTCTCGCGGGCTATTGAGGAACCTGGTCTAAGCCATTGCTGTTTAAGTAACTTAGTGCCTTTCTACTGTGCGCTCATCATCAGTTGTGTCTGTATGCTGGCTCGTCCTTTCCCCCAGTGTCCTTGATTCCGTATTCAGCTATTAACCTTTTCATTTTTATATGGCTTAATTCCTAAATTTCCTGAATTCTTAATTGGCGCGTTTCATCATCAATGTGCAGTGTGCGTGTGTTTTGCGAAAGAACATTGTAGCCGGAACTACTTCTCTCTGTTTGTCTATGACGAGTCACGCAGGTACTGTGATACTCCGCAGCGGAGCCCGGTCTGAAATAGTCAGAATATAAACACTTATTATAGGCGCACCGTTGTGATTCAGGATAAGACAAAAACACGGTTTGGAAAATGGATACAGGATGTACTCGTTCATTATATAAATTTTGTTCATTTTGAAAATAAATCAGTTTGTTCTGTTACACATGCGCGAATAACATGATCATGCACTCACACAAAATTTTAACTCGCACAGTCTCAAAAAATGGTCGCATAACCCTGAAATGAGCTCCCGGCCCCCTTTCCAGAGGGGGCGGAGCTTTAACAGCTCACGCTTCAGTTGCTCAACAACAACAAAGCTGGAGAATCTCACGCAGTTAAATTGACGAGTGTCAGTAAAGGTATTCAGCCTTACATTGGAGTCGGACACTGATGGAGAGACTCAGGAAGAAGTTACAACTTTTAGAATGAAACTGGATGTTTCTGAACGGTTAGCGGAGATATTTATGTAGTTGCTGTGGAGTTGATTCAACTCATCGACTAGCATGTGCCGTCATGTTAATCTTTTATGCAAATCCAGTGTTGAATTGACCCTCGTTTGACAGTCTGGTGTAAATGACGGCATCAACAACACTCTACTACAACAACTCTTCCTCTTCTCTAAAACAGCCCAACATGACCTCACCTCCTTTGTTGAGTGTTCCCGGGGGCGGGGTTTATGTAAATTTTAGTGTTAGTGATGTCACCAACCCAGGAAGAAGCTCTTTGTAGTCCTTACCAGCTGTTTGTTGTAGTCCTTAAACAGAGAATTCTGTAAAAGAAAATATCTCCCTTTGCAGGGAACCTTAACCATTATAACTTTGCAGGTGTTATTTAAACTCGAACCGCAACATTACACACTAAAGTTTAAAAATTTAAATCATAAACAACCATCCTTTTAACAGATATTTGCATCTCAGATTCTGGTGTAGCTCACAATGACTAATTGACCTTTTTCTTGTAAATAAAAAGTGCACATGAATGAAAGGACAATCTGAGTAAACACAAAATGTCATGCATTTCTGATGCTGGGGGTTCAGTGTATGATCAACCATTTACATCAGTGTGAATGAGAGAAGAAAGCTGTTACTTGTCCACTAGAGGGCCACTAGTCACAGGATAAGAAATATGCCTACTTTTCTCATGCAAGTTTTTATAGATCTTATAGTTTGGCATGAGTGTAAATGATTCAGTAGTTTCACATGTACAGTAACAAATGCATGCATAGACATAATTAATAGACATGACTGAATATATTGCTGTTCAATTAAAATGAGATGATTATCATTTGTCCTTTTTAAATTTTGCTTAAAAGTGACACTTAATTTCTGTCGTCATTTACTTTCTCTCAAGTTGCTCCAAACCCTTGTATATTTCTTCGATTTGTTGAACACAAAATAAGATTTTTTGAGGAATGTTTGTAACAAAACCATTGAGGGCACCATTGACTTCCATAGTATTTTTTCCATACTGGAAGTCAATGGTTCCCCTCAACTGTTTGGTTACAAACATTCTTCAAAAAATCAAAAATCTTATCTTATCTTCTTTGGTGTAATTTGAGTAATTTGAGGATGAGTAAATGATGACAGAACTATCACTTTAAGGACATTATATTTTCAGTACCTAAAAATACAATACATGGCAATTATCACTAAATTGTTTGCATCAGCCTTAATGTTTGCTGTATGCTATTATATTTTTATTTTATTTTATGCTTGTACTTTTTTTAATGAACTTCTATTAATAGTGCTTAAAATGAGTATTTAAACAAAATTGAGTTTTGAAGTTTTATTTTTCATTGAGCGCAGTAAGGGATGCTCTGCAATAAACAGGGTTGAGGAGTAACTTAGTTACGTATTTAAAATACAAAATTTGAGTAACTGTATTTCATTACATTTTAAATGGGTGGTAATCAGATTACAGTTACATCTGAAAAGTATTTTAGATTACCAAAGTGATTACTTTGAATTTTAATGTCATTTAAACAGCAATTGGTGATTCTCTGACTCTGACAGTCTGAAAAAGCGGAGTTAAGATTCATGTTTTCGACTGTTTTCATGTTTTGTGATAGTTGTTTGTGAGTCATTTTATAATTCACTCGTCACTGCAACTTTTTCTCACAATTTGTTTTTTTCCCCTCACAATTGTGAGTTTCCATTTCACAATTCTGACTTCTTTTTCTCAGAATTGCGAGATTTAAACTCACAATTGCAAGTTATAAAGTCAGAATTGGGAGATTTAAACTTGCAATACTAACTTTTTTCTTGCAATTTTGAATTTAGTATGTGAGTTTCTCATATATCGCATAATTCTGACTTCTCAATATTGCGATTTTATCTCATAATTCTGACTTTATAACTCACAATTGCAACTTTATATCACGCAATTCTGAGGGAAAAAATTGTGAGATAAAAACTTGCAATGACCTTTTTTGTGTTTGTTTCACACTTATTAGTATTCCAAAGTATTCTAAAGTATTTAGATTAAGTTACTAAACTTGAGTAATGTAACGAAATACGTTACAAATGACTTTTTAAAGCATGTATTTTGTAATCTGTAGTGAAATACATTTTAAAAGTAGATTTTATCCTCCGAGACCTGTTGTGACTCTTTCCCTCTACGTGTCACTGTTTGAGCTGCCACAATGGTAAATATAAGTCATCATGATGATATTAAATTAACACAATAAGTTCACTCACCAAAATATTTGATACAGTAAAATCAGAATGTTTCATTTAAATACATCAGTAAATCACTTTTTTTTCTGGTGTTTCTTTCTATGCTTGGGTGTCTTCATAATACATGCCACTGTATGAAAATGAAAATGTGGCATGATGAGTCATGTGACAACATTCAATTGACAAGGTAACCCAACTTTTTTTTTTCCAAAATCACACATACTTTTCAACAAAATGTCCTGTCTTGTCAGATATTATGCCATTTAGTGGTACAACTGTGCAAGTACATCTCAGCTTTTTATTGTTGACTTGCTGAAATATAATTTAATTATGTGTGATTAAAAAATCACTCACAATGGACAAACAACGACTGTTTATTTGAGCATTTTTTTTGTAATAATGTAGTGAATGTACAGGTTTTACAGCTCTTTTGCGTTTCACTGGTTCAGTGTGTTTGATCCAGTGTCAGTCGATGTTGGTGTATTTAACTTGTTGTGCGTGTTTTCAGCAGAACTCTATTTTGGGCCCTCTGTTTCCGCATACCTCAGAGTTAGACGCTGACGCACAGAGATAAAGCGATACAGGAGCTCTACCTCGCCAGGTCTGGCCTAGTAACCGGATGACTCACCCATCTCCCGCTCTCTTCCTCTCCCTTTCTCCATGTATCAGGCTGAAGTGAGGACTTCATCTTTCTCAGAACTCGGTGGACAGGAACTGAGCTCCGGGATGTCTGCGGTGGTGTCGCTCTAGTTGGCGCCCTGCCCAAGATTAAACGTTTTTCCTAAACAACTCATTCAGTCTGAGGAAGGCATTTACTGATTTTACCTCATGAAAGTAGCATTGATAGATTATGGAAGCCCGTTCCCGCCACTGTTGAGAAAAAAAAATATTCCGTAAGTCATAATAATGAGAAACTTTCTCATAATAATGACTTAGCATCTCATAATAATGATTTAGTATCTCATAATAATGACTTAGTATCTCATAATAATGACTTAACATCTCATAATAATGACTTAGCATCTCATAATAATGACTTAACATCTTTAACTTAATCAAAAAAAAATTTTTTTTTAATTTTTTTTAGAAACTTTCTCATAATAATGACTTAGTATCTCATAATAATGACTTAACATCTCATAATAATGACTTAGTATCTCATAATAATGACTTAACATCTCATAATAATGACTTAGTATCTCATAATAATGACTTAACATCTCATAATAATGACTTAACATCTCATAATAATGACTTAACATCTCATAATAATGACTTAACGTCTTTAACTTAATCAAAAAAAATTTTTTTTTTATTTTTTTTAGAAACTTTCTCATAATAATATGAGTCATTATTATGAGAAAGTTTCTTAAAAAAAATAAAAAAATTTTTTTTGATTAAGTTAAAAATGCTAATTCATTATTTTTATGAGATACTAAGTCATTATTATGAGATGCTAAGTCGTTATTATGAGATACTAAGTCATTATTATGAGAAAAGTTTCTCATTATTATGAGATACTAAGTCATTATTATGAGAAAGTTTCTCATTATTATGACTTACGGAATTTTTTTTTTTTCTCAACAGTGGCGGAAACGGGCTTCCATAATAGATATTTGTGATTTTATTATTTATATTGTGTGGTAACCGTTTCATAAACACAATAAGGTACTCGAGGCTGTGCTGTATCGTGAATAAGTCACGGCTGAAGGGGTTGCAGGCACGACGCTAACTTATTCACGATACAGCACAGCCTCTCATATTGCTTTCATAGGCTGTATACAAATAGTGAGTTCATTTATTGTCACTGTAATTAAAATAATTATTGTGTAATTAGCTCATAGTAAAGTAATTATTAATTGGTTATTAGGACTAAATGGTTCTCGTTTTAGATTAGGTCATGGAAAATGGGAAAAATTCATTAATTAAACCAACCTTTATTAGGTATTAATTGCATTCATGTTCAGTTTTCCTTAAAATTTTTCAAATATTCCCATTTTCTGTGACCTAATCTAAAGTGAGAACTATTTACAGTTGATAAGTTAACAAAGTATAAAAATGACATTATCTAACTCTTTACATATGAGCTAATTAAACAGTAATAATTGTAATAACAGAAACGATGAATGAAGAACTCACTATTTGTATAAAGCCTATTAATATATTAACAATGTAGAGACTGCAGTATATAAACTATAAATTAATTATGAAATAATAGTTTGCAAATGATTTGTATTACTGTATACTTATTATAAAATGTTACCAAAAGGGTAAAAAACACTTGTTTTCTATGTGAATATTTTTTAAAATGTCAAATTCTTTTAAAAAACTGAATTTTCAGCATTATTAGTCCAGAATTCAGTGTCACATGATCCTTCAGAAATCATTCTAATATGCTGTTCAACAAACATTTACTATTATCAATGTTGAAAACAGTTGTGTGTATGTATGTATATATATATATATATATATATATATGTTATATATATATATTTTATTATATATATATATATATATATATATATATGCTTTGCCTGAGAGCCGGTCAGATGGAGTCTGACCGAATGTGTGTCAGTATGTGATGGCAATGGCATCAGGTCATTATTGTAACCTACATATGAGGTAACTGCTGGATCACTGTGTTTGTGTCTGTTTGGTAGGTCATTGTAACAGATACATGTATGTTTAGAGCGCAGCTTCTTACATGAAACACAGACACGAGAGGTGAGTTAAGGTAACGCTATGATGGATTCAGTGGTTTATCATAATGCCTCATATCCTGCATACACTCAGGGGCGTTTGCGCAGACATGAGGTTAATTCTCTCCGTCAGCGCAGATCCGAGCTACAGTGTGAGATGTTACTGCGCACGGAGGATAAAGAAGTCTTCAGTCGTATGAGACGTACAAAAACTGATAAAAATTCATGTATATTACAGTTTAAATATTTGCAATCAGTTTTTGTTAAAAAGAAATTACACTTTATTTCAATGGTCTACATTAAAAATAACCAAAAACAACAACATGTCAACTAACTCTCATTAGAGTATTAGCAGACGGTCTGCTTAAAATCTGCAGATTTTGATGCTCCCCAACAGACATTCAACTGACTATGAGTAACTTATTCTACTCACCCAACTGACTAGTCTACTAATACTCTAATGAGTACGGTGGCCGAGAGAGCTCAAAGCGCTGCAAATAAGAAAACGCTTTTTGTAAATGTAGCACGTTTTTGTATATGTAGCGCGTTTTTTTTGTTTGCATGTGTTGTCAAACATGATCACGTTTTTTTTTTTATTTGCATGTGGTTTTTTTATTTGCATGTGCTTTTTTTTTAATTGCATGTGTTTTCTTATTTGCAGCGCTTTGAGCTCTCTCGGCCACCGTAAATGAGAGTTAGTAGACATGCAGCTGCAAAGTTATTTATATTTCATAAATGTCTAAAGTGGACCATTAAAATAAAGTGTTACCAAAGAAATGTACACTTTCATTCAGCAAGGTTGCATTAAAGTGATCCAAAGTGGCAATAAAGACTTTTACAGATACATGTATGTATCCTTAATATTAAATAACACAGTACACACACATATTTTATGTAAACACAAACTTTTATAATTTAGATGTGAGTAATCGCAATTAATCGTTTGACAGGCCCAATATATATATATATATGTGTGTGTGTGTGTATATACACATTACCGTTCAAAGGTTTGGGGTCAGGAAGAATTTTTATTCTAAATACACTGACGACCGCCTGAATAATACAATTACTCAAAGAAAATATCACAATGTTCTAATAAAAAAACATTTACAGTGTTTTACAGTAAAAACACGATCCTGTTACTTCTTAAATAAATCGAGAAAGGTAAAAGCAAAATATTTCTGTAGCCTTCTTACATTCTTTTTGTTTTTGTTTTTGTGTTTTCTCCAGCTAAAAATATCACAGATGTTCTGGTTTTGAACGTGATGTTTAATGGAGGGTCCAGTTGAATGAATACTAATGAATTAAATGAAATAAATAGAAGTTTTCAGCAGGTAACTCTGTATCACACCTCCATGGGAACTTCTGTGTGTTACCAGTACAGAACGGTCACAGGTGGGCTGACCTTTGACCTCTGGCTGTGTGCCGAGCAGATTTCTTTCTTCCTGGAAATAGAACCCGAGCCGACACACGTACACACAACTGACCTGACTGTAGAACGATGTGATAATGATACTTCTGTCGTAATGTCATGCAATTTACATTTTGTGTTCTAGAATAGTTTTCAACAGCCAATATTACGTTACGCTTCATTTTGATAGTCCACTTTAGACATTCTACTTACTTTTGCGTATAAAGTCAGTGTGAAACAGAAGTTGCGATAGACTTTCCTTTCCTATTGTGACCTATATCCGAGTGAAACTGCCTCTCAAACAAGAACAAATGTAGGGCGGGGCTTGATTTTGTTCACGGGGAGTTGATTGGATGGTTGTGGCTTGCTATTGGTGCATCTCATGTGAGTGACAGGTTGCCCCGCCCTCGCGCCAGTAAGCGCATCATCAGAGAGGAGATGTCACTGCAAGAGGGAGGGGAAGATATTTTGATTAAAGATTATGATGTGGAAGCAGATAAAAATACCGCAATATTCAATTAAAAAAAAAATTCATGGTGACTTTATATAATTGATGCTGTGCTAGTTTCATATCTCTCATCCTTTCTTTGCAGATAATTAGGGAACACTCAAATCAATATCTCATGTTCCTAATCTTTTTCTTTTCTTTATTTTTTCTTTTGTTTTGTTCAGTCCCAGGTACATTTCTGTTATTTAGAAATCATCATAAGTATTTTATGTAGTAAACCTGTGTTTTTTTATCCTTCAACATGCTTGTTTGACACAGAATGTAGGTTTATGAATGATCAGAGTGCATTGTACACATATTTTATTTCATTCACAGTGATCTTCCAAACTCTCTGTTATATTGTTAGACCTTGACGGTAATGGATGAGTCTCTAATGTGAGCCAAAGTCTGTCGCGATCGCCTTTCTCTCAGTCTTTCTGCTTTGTGTATGTGCATGTAGCCTATTCCCTCTGACCTCAATCAGCGTCCATCTGTCTCTGTGGCTGCTGTGCTGGATTTCTGCTCAGACTTTAATTAGGCCGGTTATCTTGTTAAGACCTATGACAGCATGTGGCACAACATGGCCTCCAGAGAAAGACCTAAAGTCCATTCTGAGGAGTTTCCTGGACATGTGCACATGCAAGTTGTGGACAAAAAAAAAATGCATAATGACTAACACTATTAAAACTTTGTCCCTTCTGTCGTCTGATTGATAGTTTATACTTTTTTAGCAAGTAAAAGTATAATTGTACAAATGTCCACCTTCAGTTCGTGATTCATGTGTCTTTTTGCTTTGAAATCTGTTGATTTTTATAAAGTAAATGTAAGAATAACTGTGTTGTTATTAATGTTTCAAGATCAAAACTTACTGGACCAAAACAACAGGTTGATTTGATTTTCCATTCTTAATTTTTTTAGTTAGGTCATGTTAAAATGTCATTATCAAATATGATCCATCAGGCTTATTTGTTCATCTCTCAATCATCATTGCATTATATGTTTTGAAACTACAGAGCTTTGATTAAAAAAAGAGCATTTAAATATCATCTTACTAAGGCATATTATTGGAAGATATGACAACTGACATTATGTGATTTTAAGTAATCTGCTTTATTTTTATAAAGATCTCATTGATTTATATTACTATAATTTTTCTTTTTGATCATATATATATATTTTGCTTCTGTGTGTTTTCCTCTTTGACTATGAGCTCCATATTTTCACTATATCATACTATATGAGTCATAAAACACATATGCAAAAATGTTTTTGCCTAAAGATAAAATAAACTGTTCATTTTATATATAAAAAGTTCGGGAAAGTTACTTTTAAAAGTAATGCATTACAATATTGCTACTAGTTACTCCCTCAAAAAGTAACTAATTGCATTACTAGTTACTTTTTATGAAAAGCAATGCGTTACTTTTTCTCAGCTGGGCTGGACTGTTTTTTAATAACAACAAAAAGGTTATATTTTTGGCACATCAAAAGTGAAATGTGATGTTTTTCTAAAGTCATTCTTACTTATTATTATGGTTGAATTGGATCGTCAAAGGTCAGCAGTAAAGATATTAGCTATAAATGTTATGTTTGTTTAATTTAATATATTTAATTATTGCAGTTTTGTGTAAAATTCTGAGATTGCTTCTCACTGTTTTTATTCATTTTGAGGAATACTGACTTTCTGTGCAAGTGAGATGAGTAATTTCTCACATTTATTCTAGAACTACAGTAACCATCATGTTCACACACAACGTCTCTGCACTTACTCTCGATTTCTCTCAACATGAGGACGGGAGAAATACATGGGAAAACAAAGTATTTTGTTGTATATTTAAAAGTAATGCGTTACTAGTCACGTGAAAAAGTAATCGGATTACGTAACTCAAGTTACTTGTAATGCGTTACCCCAACACTGACAACAACGCTTGTCAAAGGTCTTGGCAGCACAACCCAAACATTTCAGAGAAACTGTAATGAAATTGCTTACTGCAGGTTCTTGAGGCCTTTATGTTGCACGGGATAAAATAGATTTTAATTGCTTTTGAGAAACGGGGGTTACAGAAGACTGATAAGTAGAGGTGGAAAAAAGGAGGAGGAGGAGAGAAACGGAGGGGAGGCGGGTGTTAAAGAGACTCCTCCGGATTAAGTCCCTTACAAGCTGTTTGGTCACTGAGTTGGACTAGTACAGGACTTAGCAGTGACAGGACAAACAGAGACCTGGAGTCCACACATCAAGACAAATGAGCTGACAGCATCTGTAACGTTACTGTAAGTCTCCGTTAGTAGTTGCATCCTATTTTTTATGGATATCATAGACCGTATCTATAGCTCAGGTATGGAGATGGAGATTATCTGATGTTTTACCGAGAGCTTGTGTGTTTTACTTGCGTGTGTATGACATTGATGGACGTGTGTCTGTTAATGTGATTATATTTCATGAGCAGTGTCTATGTAGGATTGCTCTATTGCATTATTATTTACAAGAACTTCAGTCTGCCTTTTTCTTTGCAGATTTAGTTATTTAGCTGCTTATTTTCAAAGAGTTCATTTGATTGGTTTTCTATATTAATTGTGCTTTTGTGCAGTTGTTTTGGTTGAAGTTATTACTGAGGAGTTAATAATTAATACATTTGGGCTACTGACATCAATTTATATGCATTTGCCATGATAGTCAGAAGTATAATACTGTGTGTAATGTTAGTACAAACAGTGTCGGCAGCTGCCAGGATCTTTCTGTCATCTTGTTAAGTTTCTATTTTTTTGACAGTGGTTGAAAACAACTTACCACAGTTTTGTTTGTGGACATTATGATTAACACTGCATTTAAGGAAAAAGAAGTGTGTTTAAAAAAAAAAAAAAAAAATATATATATATATATATATATATATATATATATATACTAAATACTTAAATATATACTTAATATATATTATTAAGTGTATATATATATATATATATATATATAATTATTAATAAGTATAGCTGTACTTAAAGAACAGATAATGAAATAAAAGGCCCTTAAGTGCACTTAAAAAAGAACACTTTCTTGACCATGTTTCTTAACTCACTTAAGTGCACTTTATAACAATACCAAAGTTTTACGTTAAAGTATATATTAAATCATTTTTTAAATAATAATTTGTGGCGCTCTAAAGAAGTACACTTATTTTGATGTGTTGACTAACACACTATAGGTGTTATTAAATAATACATTTAAAAATAATATATTTAACATACTAAAGTGCAACTTACAAATACACTTGAAAATTACAAATATTGTTATTACAAATATATTTAAATTCATGACATACAAATTTTAATAAAATTACATTAAGTATATTTAAGTTTACCATAAATGCTTGTCAGTACTCTTGAACCATATTTCAAAGAAAATAGACGTTATTATGAAATGAAATATAAAGATATACTTAAGTATGTAAAAATAACACTCTTAAGTTCAACTAACATGCATTATATTTAAATTTAAACTATATTTTAATTTTAAAGTAATTAACATGTAATTAACTTAAGTTTCCACTTAAGTTTATTATTTATATTGCGCTTTTTATCCATTTGCTAAAGTGTACTTCTTTTTCAGGGATAATTGCACTTCTCAGATTTTCTGCATACTGTATATTGTATATGCTTTGAGATATCTGCGCAATACATCAGTTGTATTGATCAGAGATTACATATTGTCACAGTAAATATGGCATATGATTGCAACAGTCACTGTTTTGCTCAGCTAGTTGCTGTTCCAGATGGTTGTTTAATGCTATTTTATGGATTCAGCAGAAGGCAAATTAAACAGCATTGTGTGTCTCTGACTTAAAGTTCTGCCTTCATTCGAACCCGAATCAGGCTAATCGAGTGGATTTAGACTGGAAGATAAACCGAGATGAAGTGAGGATTGAGAGAGACTGGGAAACGGCTTCACGCTGTTCTCAACTACTGCCATCTGTCTTGCTTCCTAAGCTCATGACACGCATGATCTTACCCCACACACATGTTCACACGAGCACACGACCTCTGTGAGAGGGGTCTAAAACTGAATGGATTTGATTAGTAAGATTGTTTAGTATTGAGGTCAAAGGCACTTTGGTTTCTTGAAGGATGTCTGTCTGACGGCAGAATCCTTCCACCCACCATCACATGAAGCAGCAGACAAACGGACCCGACAGAATCCACCCTCGGGAAACACAGCTGCTGCTCTAGTCAAACCACAGGAAAATCCACGAAAGCTTTAAGCGAGTTGTCCGGTAACTGGAAAGATGCGTATTTATTGATTTTATGATGGGCTCTGCTGATTGGACAAAATGCAATAGGGATGGACGGTCCAGTGGTATTATTTGAATCAGAATATATGTGTCATTGGATGAATTGGCTCCTTTTAAATTTACTGGAAGGAATTTGATTTCATTTTAATTGGCCACATTTAACATGATGTTGAATTGGAATTAAAATTACAGCAAGAGGAATTTACTCAGTTGACCCTTCGCTGGGAGTTTGATTGATCTGACCAATCATAACCTTGAATGCGCCATTTTGTCCGACAAAGCGGTCAGAGGAGTTAGTAGATTAACGTTGGTGAACTTGAACTTGAAACATTGTGTGTACTCACGAAACAATATTCCTTCTGATGTTCATTCATGTTTTCAATTATATAGGAATTTTAAAACCTCAAAACATTTTCTTTAAGTTTGTTTCTTCATCATTCTAGTTATATTTGGAACTACAATCACGTCTCACTGAAGCTGAACACGGCACTCACTCCTATTCTTAGCATAATTTCGTTCTGAGCACACTGAGTTACAACCACATTTGACAACTGAATTGACCCTTCGCCGGCAGTTTGATTGACAGGCGATCTGACCAATCGTAACCCCGAATCCGCCATTTTGTCCGACAAAGCAGTCAGGGGAGTTAGTAGATTAACGTTGGCGAACTTGAATAATTGTGCGTACTCACGTCTTTCCACGCTTGAAACAACATTCCTTCTGATGTTCATTCATGTTTATTTGATGCTATAAATGAACTAGTATGAAGAGATGATCGGTTCACGAGGAGCTACAGCGATCTGTCACCACACATTAAAGACACACTAGACGCTATTTATTGATTAAACTTCTTTAAAAAATGACAGTATTTGAAATTTGAAACTATTTCAAATTAAAAGTAACCTGCTCTGCGCATGGCTCGTCAGACATAGCAACAGTAACTAAAGGGGGCGGGTCTTTTTGCGAAGGGTCAAATGCAATTCAAAAACATTCAAAACAGTCACAGAAAAGAGGAATTGCCAGTAAGAAATATTGATACTTATCCAGACTTAACGAGAACCGACAACGAAACAAAAGGCTTAAATACATAGAGAACGTAATTAAAGAGAAACAGAACAGTTGCGTTAAAATAGGAACTGTGGAATTAATTAACTAACAAGGAAACTAACTAGGAACTCAAGCTTAATATATACTTCTAAAGAAACAGGAAGTATAAACAGTGAATAAGGCAAACAGAAACAGAGCAAACAGAGTGAAAACGTAACCAAAACCGAATGTAGCAGACTAAATATTTATATTTGAATATATTGATTATATAATGATGTTTTGCTCTATTTTGCAAACATGTTGCGGTACATTTTCGGAGAAATGAAAAATAAAAAACCATCCACCATGAACCACAAAGTCAGTAAATATAACAATATATATATATATATATATATAAAAAACTATAATTATAATATAAATTAAATACAACAGCTTAATACATTGAATGTTTCTAGAATTCCCCCACAACCTATGTTTAATAATATATATAATAACATATTTAGTTTATAGGCTTACTGAAAAATAAAATATATTAATAACTATTTAGCATTTCATTGATTTTTTTAGTTGTACTTCTAAATTCAAATGCTGCGTCCCGTTTTCTCTGTCAACTCAAACTCAGTAATTGAACCGGAATTTAAAAGATGTGTATGCACTGAACATTGCAATAAATTCATTCTGAACATAGAATAAATTCTCAATCCTGTCGCACTCTGTGAACACAGCTGTGTTCTTCTTCAAGTTCTGGACAGTATGAAACTCAGACCAGCCGCCTTCCTGCCAGCTATCAGTCCAAGCACTTAATTAATCCAATTAATGACAAAGTTCAGCAAAGAGAAGATACAGTACAGACCTGAATACACTCTCTCAAACAGACACAGTCACATAATCCTCTGTAGACCCTTGATGACGACTCCTTTCTTGAGTTATCCTCATTAGACTCTGACGTACACACATTCACTTGTGCGGGCGGAAATGTTTGCCCTTTATTAATTCAGTGGCTTCAAACAACTTAAACTGATCATCCCAAACCAAACGTTCTTCAGTGGTTATTTGCAGCATTCAAATGGAGCAACCTTGAAACCTTCTTTGGAGCTCTTGATGTTACATTACACGTTCTTCAGGTTTCTTTGAAGCTTCAGTACATTTTTAGAAGAATAATAAGAGAGAATAATAAGTTCGTTGAGGATCTTATGAAGGATTTCACATGGCATATAGCTGGTGCCTTCATTTTTATGAAGAAAATAGTAGTCCAGCTGGATGGTATGATAATATCCTGTGCCATTTATAATGTTGTTCCTTGTGGTTAACAAAACAGCAAATTGTGTAAATTACAATAGAAGTTTTGTTATAGGTCATAAAGGTCATAAACCTTGTGAAAAAGAAGTGCACTTAATATTGCACTTGTAGAGTCCTTCAAATCTTGAAAGTATATTAAAAAAACTGACATAAAAGCCCACTTAAGTGTGGTTAAAAAGAGGACACATTTATGTTTTTAACACATTTAAGTATGCATTTTGTAATAATGTCAAATTAAAGTTTTAATAATGTTTTAATAGTCTTCTGTCATGCTTTAATGTACACTTGATTTGATGTGTTGACTAACACACTAAAATACATGATTATAATTTTAACTGTAGTATGTTAGTTAATGTATAAATAATGTACTAAATGAAGCTTCATCATTGCACATCTCTAATTACAAATACATTTAAACACATGACATAAAAGTTTCAATAGAAATTACATTAAAGTATATTTTAGTTGAACATAAATTCTTGTCAGTAGATTTGACAGTGCGGGGTTAGGGTAAGTTAATATGTCATAGTTATAACATTCATATAATAAATTTTCATTTAATTGCAATTAACATAAAATTTGTGTCCAAAAACCCCTTTTAAATGTATGCTAAAAAATACTTCTTTTTCACAAAGGACTGGCTGTTAAATGTCCAGCAATATACATATATATCTATATATATATATTCTTCAAGTACATACTATGAATGCATTGAACTGCAGACAAAGTCTTGCAGTATAGCTGATCACTTCTGAAGAACAGAAAAGGAGAGTTTAGATTTCAAGGTTTAAAGAAAAGAAAATGTATAATCATCAGGAATATCAAGAGTTTTCTCTGTTTTGTTTTTCTAGGCTTCTGATGAGCTGCTCTGAAGAGACAAGAGACGGATCATCAGACGGATTACTTGTAAATACACATGGTCTCTGAACGGCTGATGACCTTGGAGAGGAGGAGGCTTGAAAAGACGCAGTAAGCAGCAAGAGACAGTTTTACAGGATTTAGAAGACGAGGACAAATACAATCCTGTAAACAGACTAGAGAAGCAGAGAGATACAGATCTAGAAGGTCTAAACGTTAAATAACTGAAGGATAAACCTGAAAAATTCAGCTGTATTCATTCAACAAATATGCATCCAACGAGCACAGCAAGAATGAGGAATGGCGAACGGATTTCCTCATTCTTCTTCCTCTATGCCATATGTCTTTCTGTGTGCTCTGGGACTGGAATGCCTGGTTCGGACTACAACCCTCATCCTCGTTTCATTTGTACCCCCATTCCTGCTGATGCCGATCCTGGCTGTTTCCCCCCAGCGGGTGGCCCAGCTGGCCCCAGTACCGGACACCACAGCGGACCTAATGGGAACAGCAATGGCTGGTGGGGAATGTCCGAGGAGGCAAAAGCGACAATCCTGCACCTGCGGGAGAGTTTGGTGCAACAGAAAGAAACCATCCTGGACCAGAGGGAGACTATCCGAGAGCTCACCGCCAAACTGAACCTGTGTGAGGGCTTCAACCGCGGCACGGGCAGCCACGACGACCACCCGCACCACACACCTGCACACCTGGCTCACCACGCCCACCACGCCTACCCAACAGCACCCGACACTGCACACCTTGGGTGGGCACCGCCCGATGGTCACCATGGCAGTCATGGAATGGAGCTGAGTCACTATGGGGACGGGTTCGGAGGACATCATCGAGGGAAAGCCTCGCTGAGCGAGAAGCATGTCACGGGGGAGATTCCTTCACCCTCATCCACGCCGGAGCAGATGAGCAGGATGCTTCAGTCGCTAAAGGAGCGGCTAGAGAACCTGCAGGTAAAGTATACAATACAGATTGTTTCAAAGCAACTTCACAGTAATAAACAGCAAAATAACATAAAATTCAGTCACCTGATAGAGTTTGGGATCCTTGATCCATAATGTTGAGCAAATTTATTGATTTGAGTGCACTGACACTATAAATGAAGTGAACTGGGATGCATTTCCCAAAGCCAACTACGGTCGCAAGGTACGTCGTTGCCAATAGAGTTCAATGGAACTTGTAACAATAGTTGACGAACAATGTTTTGGGAAATGCACCCTCTGGTTCCGCAGAGATGCTTTATAGCTCAATTGATCTCATTTCATATTTGATGATCTTTACAAAGTTATTGAATGGAACTGACTCAAAAATAGTGTCATTGCTCATCTGCTCCAGCATGGACAAGGGTAAACGAATATCCCCCGTGATGTGGTCCTTGGTCAGCAAGGTTTTTGTTAACTTTGACAAATAATATTTGGATAATATCTAAATAAGTATTCAAATGAACTTATACGCATAAAATCAAGAATTATTACACTTCAGACTGTTTCTACACTTTGTTCCCTATGTTGCCACTTTCCATTTGATGTCATGGTAACTCATTAGCTGATTGATTAGTCCCCACCTCTGCCATCTTTTTCTCCTCAGTTACCCTGGTATTTGTAATCCTTAGTTTTATCTGTTCTTTGACCATTCCCAAGTAGTGTCTCGCATTTCATTTATGTTTGTAGGCTATTTTTTCTATAATAGTAAAAACTGCGATTGAAGTTTAAAAATCCATTTGTGCAGCTGTAATGTTCTAGCTAGAGCAGGAAATAACCAGCCAACGAGTTCGTAGAGATGGGTTTTTTTTTTTTGCCAGCATTCATGGTCATCCCTGATGGAGTGCTGGTTGAGTTTGATATCGTGGAGAGTTCCATTAATCATCCTCCCAGCCCTGAAGACTGTCCCTTCTCATGTGAACTCCTGGATTCCCTGATCCTAGCCTACTTTCAAGCTCCATCTCTGCCGCTGGTCCCACCCAGCTCTGAGTCTCCATTTGGCAGCCTCAAGTCTCCTTTGGTCCCACCCGGTCTCAAGTCTTGTCACAGCAGGTCCCGCCCAGCCTCAAGTCGCCTTTTTCACCGCTGGTCCCGCCCAGCCTTAAGTCTTCTTTGTCACCACTGGTCCTGCCCAGTCTAAAGTCTCTTTTGTCACAGCTGGTCCCGCTCGGGCTCAAGTCTCCTTTATAGCCGTTGGTCCCACCCAGCCTCAAGTCTCCTTTGTAACCGCTGGTCCCGACCAGCCTAAAATCTCCTTTTTCACCTCTGATCCCGCCCAACCTCAAGTCTCCTTTTTAACCACTGATCCTGCCCAGCCTAAAGTCTCCTTTTTCATCACTAGTCCCGCCTAGCTTCAAGTCTCCTTTATAACCGCTGGTTCCGCCCAGCCTCAAGTCTCTTTTGTTGTTGCTGACCTCCAAGCCCTGGGCTCCACCTCAGCCTGTTGATCCATCTGCCCCACCTTGGCTTCATGCTCCCTCAGCTCCCCCATAGTCCTTCATCACTCAGGCTCCAGGGGCTCCCTCATCCCTCCGGCTCTGACTCACTTCATCTGGGTCTCCTCCTCTCCTGGCTCCACCCTGGCTCCTCTCTCCATCGGTTCTGCTGTGAGCCTTTGTCTTGGCACTGCTCTTGGCCACTCCCTGGCTCCTCCCTCATCTCCTCACTGGCTTCTCTCTTTATTATATCCTCCCTGGCTCCTCCCTCTGTCAATTCCCCCATGGACTCTTCATCAAATGGACCTTTTTTCTGTGTTTGCCCCCTTCCCCCACCACCATTAAGGTGTAGTTTCTGTTTATGGCACGAAGGTGCACCTTCTGGGATGGGGGAGTAATGTTTATGTTTGCTGTTTTTTTGTTATCTGTGTGCCTTTTGTTCCCTATATTCCTGCTTTTCATTTGTCACGGTTACTCATTGATTGATTGATTAGTCCCCACCTCTGCATTGTTTTCCTCCTCAGTTACCCTGTATATTTATAGCCCTCAGTTTAAGTTGTTCTTTGTCCATTCTCATTGGCAGTATTGGGGTTTGTTTCATCTCCTGCATTTACTTGTTTTTCCTGCTCATTTTGGTTTTTGATTTATTGTTATTAAAAGATACTGCTGCACCTAAATCCTGCCTCAAATCACCCTTGCTTTAACCCTTGTTGACACATACACCTACTGATCATTATTATCATAACATGATTTTGATGGACAAGATAGGAAATGTAAATGAAAACTGTCAACTGTCAAAGTTAAATGAAACTGGTAGGACACTGATTCTCTTGCTTTTAAACATTGATGGTTTCATTAGGGCGATGAAAGTCATCCTGTCAATTTGAATTCTTTACCTCAGTGAGGGGTTTTGAGCAGTTACCAAGAGCAGTATAAAGTACAGCACTGTGCAGGCCTTTGCTTAGACTCCTGTGATTGTGTTTGCAGACGCGAAACACTTCCACTAGCTACGCGAGTTCACTGAAGGATCTCCTGCAGAGGAAGATCAACGCTCTAGAACAACAGATGCAACACCATTCTGCATCGCTAACCAGTGCCAGTCACAGTGCCCACGAGGATGGTGATGACGGTCACCATGATGAAGACCATGACCGCAGCCATCACGAGGACAGCCATGACGACAGAGACCACGACAGCCACGACGATCACGACGATCCTCACGATGAGAGCCACCACAGTGATCACCATGATGATGATCACCCTGACAACGATCACCATCATGACAACAGCCATGGCAATGGACACCAAGACAACAGTCACCATGACAATGAGGTTTCTGAACATGGCTTTGAGAGGTTGACTTCTTATAACCAACAAGGCCTCAAAGAAGCACAGGGTGGAGTGCACAGCAAGCTGGACGCAGTTCTGAGTCAACTGCAGCACAGGCTTACTGACTCTGGTAAGAATGCAGTAAAAGAACACTCTAGTTACTTCTGACCTTGAGCATTTAGATGAACATGCTGGAGAATCATGCCACTTAAGCTTGAGCAGTTTTGGTCTTTAGCTGTTCTAGATTGTTCATCAGACGGATTACGGACCTGATAGATTACCTTAATCAAGAAGATTAGGGTTGATAGACCACCTTTGACAGGCAACAAGTCAGTTACAAGTTCCCATGTCCATGTTTTTACCTCTAAACGGGGTGCGATTTGTTTTAAAAAAAAAAAAATCAGAGGGGGAATATTTGACAGTCAACATTGAAATTTTAATGTAGTTATGAAGAAGTAGTGCAATTCATTTAAAATGTTAAATTCAGCAAAAATATAGAATAGTTGCTTAAAATTAACTAAATCAAATACATTTTTAACAATTAAATTATTGACTATAAATGTATTTATTCATTAAGATTAAGATATTAAGATAAGCTGTCAAACATAAACTGCTTAGACTAGTCTTAGTTAGTCACTTAATTTTTTCTTCAAGACTGGTCGTAAATTTTTCAAATCAGTTACATAAAAAATTAAAGGGATAGTTCACCCAAAAATTAAAATTACTACATAATTTACTGTCCCTCAAGCTATCCTAGGTGTACATGACTTTCTCCTTTAAGCCAAATACAATCAGAGTTATATTAAAAATATCCTGGCTCATCCAAGCTTTTGAAGTCCAAAAGATTTTGAAGTCCAAAAAAGCACATTCATCCATCCTAAAACGTACTCCATGCGGCTCCGGGTGGTTAATAAAGACCTTTGATTCGTTTTTCTTTTTAGGACAAATAGCCTTATTTAAAACTTTATAAAGTACAAAATAACGAGCTACGTGTTATAACATAGGACATAGTACCTCATGCTGTAGTCTAGAAAGTCATGGTATTGTGAACTACAACGCGGAATTGAACACTTTTTAGACATATGTCTTGGATGTTGCACTGGAAGCTCGTTAATTTACTTTAAAAAAGTTTTAAATAAGGATTTTTGTCTTACAAAAACACACCGAATTGCTTCAGAAGGACACTAGGATGGTTTGAGGTTGTGATGTGCTGCCTTGGGTAATTTTCATTTTTGGGTCGACTATCAACTAATTTAGATCATTTAAATCTAGTAGACTAACTGCTACTCAGTCAAACCAGTTTTTAAGTCAGAATAATAAGTTGTAGTGTCGTGCATGTTTTACACTGCTTGCAAAGCTGAAAATAAAATATGTAAAACAAGATAAAATGAGAATATTTTGGGGTCTCAACGACGGCATTGCGCTGACTGGCTGCGGCCGAAAGCTTAGACAGCCGACTTGTTGCCTCTGTAGGCAGCGCTTGTGCATGAAGGCATCTCACGAAACTGATTTCTGACAGACGTCTGAAGCAGCATATCGGTTTACTGATCTACAACTATATAGAGAGAGCTTTGGTGATAACTAAGCAAATATTTAATCATCAGGCTACAATAGTAATTTCTCTCTGGAAATAACATCAAAAGTGGAAAAGTTGGTCAAAAATGTACATTTATGCACAAACTGACCACCAACTGCAACTTTCAGGTGCTATCCTAAATTTTTAACTCAACTGTCACAGAATGGAGAGCACAGGATTGTGGGATATCAAAAACAGCGAAGGAGATTGATCAGAAAATCGATCAGATGACGGTTTCTCAGGAGACAGGAAGTGAAGTTACTTGGACTCGGACATGCCTTGATGCCTACCTTGGAACGCATCCTCTGAAGGCAACATTTTTCAGCTTTCGGTCGCAGCCTATAGTTAATCTCGTGTCATGTCGAGGACGACAATAGCTAGTAATACTGTTGTACCTGAAATGTATAAACATTAGACTTAAACTTATAACAGTATTAATTACCAGCCGTTCAACACTGATAGGAAAACATACATCGCCATCTACTGTTGGAAATGGGAAATGCATCCCATCTGACTAGAAGAGGGGATAAAAAAAACAATTCTCCCTGGCAAATCGCACTCTGCCTCTAATGCAAAACTGATTATCAATTCCACAGGTTCTAGAAAGAAGAGCAAATCCACTGAAGCTTTCCAGATCGGCTTCCCCATGCGAACCAACTACATGTACGGTCGCGTGAAGCGCACTTTGCTCCACGAGATCTTCTCTTTCACGCTGTGTTTGTGGATGAAGGCTGGAATCGGGCCTGGACTCGGAACGCCCTTCTCTTACTCTGTCCCAGGCCAGGCCAACGAGCTGGTGCTCATCGAATGGGGCAACAACCCGATGGAGCTGCTCGTCGATGACAGAGTGAGTGAAAGACAGAGACAAAAATGAGATGAAGGAGATCTGAAGGAATGTGCGCAGAATTCCAGCAAAGCTGAATTTATTTGATCATAAATACAGTAATTTTGTGAAATATTATTACTACTAAAAATAGCTGTTTTCTATTTGAATATATTGTAAAATGTAATTTATTCCTGTGATCAAAGCTGCATCATCAGAAATCATGCTGATTCAAGAAACATTATCAATGTTGAAAACAGTTTCATATTTAATATATTGTCATTTTTTAAAGAAGTTTAATCAATAAATAGCGTCTAGTGTGTGTTTAATGTGTGGTGACAGATCGCTGTAGCTCCTCGTGAACCGATCATCTCTTCATACTAGTTCATTTATAGCATCAAATAAACATGAATGAACATCAGAAGGAATATTGTTTCGTGAATACACACAATTTTTCAAGTTCACCAACGTTAATCTACTAACTCCCCTGACTGCTTTGTCGGGTTATGATTGGTCAGATCGCCTGTCAATCAAACTGCCGGCGAAGGGTCAATTCGGTTGTCAAATGTGGTTGTAACTCAGTGTGCTCAGAACGAAATTATGCTAAGAATAGGAGTGAGTGCCGTGTTTAGCTTCAGTGAGACGTGATTGTAGTTCCAAATATAACTAGAATGATGAAGAAACAAACTTAAAGAAAATGTTTTGGGGTTTTAAAAATTCCTACCGCTCTCCTGTGATTTCCATTAACCGGCCAGTTAGACGGCTTTGTTAAATATTATTCTATAATATCTAGGTATTAAATAAGAGTCAGAAAATCCTGTAGGAATTTCATTTTATCCAGTAGGATCTTATTTGAATCTCAAAGGATTCTTTTTAATCTCATTTGGATCAAATTATGAAATAAATTCCAAAAAGGACCCCAGTTCTCATTTCTTAAGGATTTTTTAAGACAAATGAAGGACATATGGTGAAATCAGCAGCAACCTTTGCTATGTGTGACCGGTTTCACTTGAAACGGTTCTCGCAACAGAAGGAAATGAACTGCGGCTAGGGGCAAAAATGCCACCAAAATTAATAAAAATGCCCCCAAAATTCAAGATATATGGGGCAAAAATGGCTTTGTATAAGTTCTTGTTTTTAATATCTAAAACAAGATATAGAGTGCAGTTTTCCCAAATGTCAGCCTGATTGCAAATGTCATAAAACAAGAAGTTAATGTTAGGTGACTTTCATTTTACTCAGACTTAGAACATTGTCTATTTTTACTCTATTTCATAAACAAAAAAAATCTACAGAGCCATTGTGTGTCTCTTTCAAAACTGACTGAATCTGTGTTTTGAACGAATTGTTTGAGTGAATGATGGGGGGCCTCCGAATTGCAAAGGCACAACAGAAGCACAAAAGAAAAGAAAATATCTATTAAGAGAATTCTGTGTTTAATAGAGGACATTATCTTGCCTTGTGTTCACAGGCTGTTACTCTACCCCTCTCGCTGAGTGATGGTAAATGGCACCATGTGTGTGTGACGTGGTCCACACGAGATGGCCTGTGGGAGGCCTATCAGGATGGAGTGAAGAGAGGGTCAGGGGAAAACCTGTCCCCCTGGCATCCCATCAAACCTGGCGGCGTCTTCATACTGGGGCAGGAACAGGTAACATACAAGAACAACATACAATCGGCTAAATTCAT